>JAQJVK010000001.1:169581315-170135502 GCA_035578135.1 Flexamia atlantica | reverse complement strand
GATGAACGAAGTGAGTCCTTATGATTGACAAAAATTCACTCGGAAAAAAATGTGTGTCGCTCGCATAACTCGTGAAAGATTTGAAATATTCTGACAAATTTGGCAGGCAAGCCCATTTTTAAGAAATCTAGGTCAAGTTCGTCAGCTGGCACCATCACCTTAACAACATTTGTATGGGAGCCCTTTGAAATCGGTGAAAAATTTTATCTTATAGACCGGAAGTAAATATTGAAAATCTTATTAAACCAGTGGATTCTTCGCAAAATTTTACATAAGACAAGATTTTGATCCACCTTTATATCACTTCCTATTACGTCACAAATAATTTTCAAAACATTGGTATTTTGGCCCTTAAAGGGCCAAAATGTACTTTTACGTTTTACAATGCAGATTTCAAAGCTAATCGCCTGTTTTAGGTTGAAAACCGACAATTTTGATTTATATAATCGAAATACATTGATTTTCAATATTTAAATAGATTTGCAAATGAGGCCTTATGGATAAGAAAAATGCACTCGGAAAAAATGTCTGTCACTTGCTTTGCTCGAAGACTAATTTAGATATATTGACCAAATTTGGCAGGGAGGCTCATTTTTTAAAACTCTAAGTCAAGTTCTTTACCTGGCAACCTAGCCTTAACCATATTTGTATGGGAGCCCTTTGAAACCGGTGAAAAATTATATCTCCGAAACGGAAGTGATTTTGGAAATATGATTAAACCAGTGTTTTCCTTGCAAAATTTTACACAAGAAAAGATTTTGAACCACCCTTATAATCACTTCCTATGACGTCACAAATAATTTTCAAAATATATGTATTTTGGCCCTTAAAGGGCCAAAATGTACTTTTTCTTAAAAAAATACGCATCTCAATGCTAATCAGCTGATTTAGCTGTAAAAACGACAACTCTGCCTTAATAACCGAAATACATTGATTTTAAATATATAATTGGATGAACGAAGTGAGTCCTTATGATTGACAAAAATTCACTCGGAAAAAATGTGTGTCGCTCGCATAACTCGTGAAAGATTTGAAATATTCTGACCAAATTTGGTAGTCAAGCCCATTTTTAAGAAATCTAGGTCAAGTTCGTCAGCTGGCACCATTACCTTAACAACATTTGTATGGGAGCCCTTTGAAATCGGTGAAAAATTTTATCTTATAGACCGGAAGTAAATATTGAAAATCTTATTAAACCAGTGGATTCTTCGCAAAATTTTACATAAGACAAGATTTTGATCCACCTTTATATCACTTCCTATTACGTCACAAATAATTTCAAAAAATTGGTATTTTGGCCCTTAAACGGCCAAAATGTACTTTTACGTTTTACAATGCAGATTTCAAAGCTAATCGCCTGTTTTAGGTTGAAAACCGACAATTTTGATTTATATAATCGAAATACATTGATTTTCAATATTTAAATAGATTTGCAAAATGAGGCCTTATGGATAAGAAAAATGCACTCGGAAAAAATGTCTGTCACTTGCTTTGCTCGAAGAATAATTTAGATATATTGACCAAATTTGGCAGGGAGGCTCATTTTTAAAAACTCTAAGTCAAGTTCTTTACCTGGCAACCTAGCGTTAACCATATTTGTATGGGAGCCCTTTGAAACCGGTGAAAAATTATATCTCCAAAACCGGATGTGATTTTGGAAATCTGATTAAAACCAGTGTTTTCCTTGCAAAATTTTACACAAGAAAAGATTTTGAACCACCCTTATATCACTTCCTATGACTTCACAAATAATTTTCAAAATATATGTATTTTGGCCCTTAAAGGGCCAAAATGTACTTTTTCTAAAAAAAAATACGCATCTCAATGCTAATCAGCTGATTTAGCTGTAAAAACCAAAACTCTGCCTTAAATAACCGAAACACATTGATTTTAAATATATAATTGGATGAACGAAGTGAGTCCTTATGATTGACAAAAATTCACTCGGAAAAAAATGTGTGTCGCTCGCATAACTCGTGAAAGATTTGAAATATTCTGACCAAATTTGGCAGGCAAGCCCATTTTTAAGAAATCTAGGTCAAGTTCGTCAGCTGGCACCATCACCTTAACAACATTTGTATGGGAGCCCTTTGAAATCGGTGAAAAATTTTATCTTATAGACCGGAAGTAAATATTGAAAATCTTATTAAACCAGTGGATTCTTCGCAAAATTTTACATAAGACAAGATTTTGATCCACCTTTATATCACTTCCTATTACGTCACAAATAATTTTCAAAAAATTGGTATTTTGGCCCTTAAAGGGCCAAAATGTACTTTTACGTTTTACAATGCAGATTTCAAAGCTAATCGCCTGTTTTAGGTTGAAAACCGACAATTTTGATTTATATAATCGAAATACATTGATTTTCAATATTTAAATAGATTTGCAAAATGAGGCCTTATGGATAAGAAAAATGCACTCGGAAAAAATGTCTGTCACTTGCTTTGCTCGAAGAATAATTTAGATATATTGACCAAATTTGGCAGGGAGGCTCATTTTTTAAAACTCTAAGTCAAGTTCTTTACCTGGCAACCTAGCCTTAACCATATTTGTATGGGAGCCCTTTGAAACCGGTGAAAAATTATATCTCCAAAACCGGAAGTGATTTTGGAAATCTGATTAAACCAGTGTTTTCCTTGCAAAATTTTACACAAGAAAAGATTTTGAACCACCCTTATATCACTTCCTATGACGTCACAAATAATTTTCAAAATATATGTATTTTGGCCCTTAAAGGGCCAAAATGTACTTTTTCTAAAAAAAATACGCATCTCAATGCTAATCAGCTGATTTAGCTGTAAAAACCACAACTCTGCCTTAAATAACCGAAACACATTGATTTTAAATATATAATTGGATGAACGAAGTGAGTCCTTATGATTGACAAAAATTCACTCGGAAAAAAATGTGTGTCGCTCGCATAACTCGCGAAAGATTTGAAATATTCTGACCAAATTTGGCAGTCAAGCCCATTTTTAAGAAATCTAGGTCAAGTTCGTCAGCTGGCACCGTCACCTTAACAACATTTGTATGGGAGCCCTTTGAAATCGGTGAAAAATTTTATCTTATAGACCGGAAGTAAATATTGAAAATCTTATTAAACCAGTGGATTCTTCGCAAAATTTTACATAAGACAAGATTTTGATCCACCTTTATATCACTTCCTATTACGTCACAAATAATTTTCAAAAAATTGGTATTTTGGCCCTCAAAGGGCCAAAATGTACTTTTACGTTTTACAATGCAGATTTCAAAGCTAATCGCCTGTTTTAGGTTGAAAACCGACAATTTTGATTTATATAATCGAAATACATTGATTTTCAATATTTAAATAGATTTGCAAAATGAGGCCTTATGGATAAGAAAAATGCACTCGGAAAAAATGTCTGTCACTTGCTTTGCTCGAAGACTAATTTAGATATATTGACCAAATTTGGCAGGGAGGCTCATTTTTTAAAACTCTAAGTCAAGTTCTTTACCTGGCAACCTAGCCTTAACCATATTTGTATGGGAGCCCTTTGAAACCGGTGAAAAATTATATCTCCGAAACCGGAAGTGATTTTGGAAATCTGATTAAACCAGTGTTTTCCTTGCAAAATTTTACTCAAGAAAATATTTTGAACCACCCTTATATCACTTCCTATGACGTCACAAATAATTTTCAAAATATATGTATTTTGGCCCTTAAAGGGCCAAAATGTACTTTTTCTAAAAAAAAATACGCATCTCAATGCTAATCAGCTGATTTAGCTGTAAAAACCACAACTCTGCCTTAAATAACCGAAACACATTGATTTTAAATATATAATTGGATGAACGAAGTGAGTCCTTATGATTGACAAAAATTCACTCGGAAAAAAATGTGTGTCGCTCGCATAACTCGTGAAAGATTTGAAATATTCTGACCAAATTTGGCAGGCAAGCCCATTTTTAAGAAATCCAGGTCAAGTTCGTCAGCTGGCACCATCACCTTAACAACATTTGTATGGGAGCCCTTTGAAATCGGTGAAAAATTTTATCTTATAGACCGGAAGTAAATATTGAAAATCTTATTAAACCAGTGGATTCTTCGCAAAATTTTACATAAGACAAGATTTTGATCCACCTTTATATCACTTCCTATTACGTCACAAATAATTTTCAAAACATTGGTATTTTGGCCCTTAAAGGGCCAAAATGTACTTTTACGTTTTACAATGCAGATTTCAAAGCTAATCGCCTGTTTTAGGTTGAAAACCGACAATTTTGATTTATATAATCGAAATACATTGATTTTCAATATTTAAATAGATTTGCAAATGAGGCCTTATGGATAAGAAAAATGCACTCGGAAAAAATGTCTGTCACTTGCTTTGCTCGAAGACTAATTTAGATATATTGACCAAATTTGGCAGGGAGGCTCATTTTTTAAAACTCTAAGTCAAGTTCTTTACCTGGCAACCTAGCCTTAACCATATTTGTATGGGAGCCCTTTGAAACCGGTGAAAAATTATATCTCCGAAACCGGAAGTGATTTTGGAAATATGATTAAACCAGTGTTTTCCTTGCAAAATTTTACACAAGAAAAGATTTTGAACCACCCTTATATCACTTCCTATGACGTCACAAATAATTTTCAAAATATATGTATTTTGGCCCTTAAAGGGCCAAAATGTACTTTTTCTTAAAAAAATACGCATCTCAATGCTAATCAGCTGATTTAGCTGTAAAAACGACAACTCTGCCTTAAATAACCGAAATACATTGATTTTAAATATATAATTGGATGAACGAAGTGAGTCCTTATGATTGACAAAAATTCACTCGGAAAAAATGTGTGTCGCTCGCATAACTCGTGAAAGATTTGAAATATTCTGACCAAATTTGGTAGTCAAGCCCATTTTTAAGAAATCTAGGTCAAGTTCGTCAGCTGGCACCATCACCTTAACAACATTTGTATGGGAGCCCTTTGAAATCGGTGAAAAATTTTATCTTATAGACCGGAAGTAAATATTGAAAATCTTATTAAACCAGTGGATTCTTCGCAAAATTTTACATAAGACAAGATTTTGATCCACCTTTATATCACTTCCTATTACGTCACAAATAATTTTCAAAAAATTGGTATTTTGGCCCTTAAACGGCCAAAATGTACTTTTACGTTTTACAATGCAGATTTCAAAGCTAATCGCCTGTTTTAGGTTGAAAACCGACAATTTTGATTTATATAATCGAAATACATTGATTTTCAATATTTAAATAGATTTGCAAAATGAGGCCTTATGGATAAGAAAAATGCACTCGGAAAAAATGTCTGTCACTTGCTTTGCTCGAAGAATAATTTAGATATATTGACCAAATTTGGCAGGGAGGCTCATTTTTTAAAACTCTAAGTCAAGTTCTTTACCTGGCAACCTAGCCTTAACCATATTTGTATGGGAGCCCTTTGAAACCGGTGAAAAATTATATCTCCAAAACCGGATGTGATTTTGGAAATCTGATTAAACCAGTGTTTTCCTTGCAAAATTTTACACAAGAAAAGATTTTGAACCACCCTTATATCACTTCCTATGACTTCACAAATAATTTTCAAAATATATGTATTTTGGCCCTTAAAGGGCCAAAATGTACTTTTTCTAAAAAAAATACGCATCTCAATGCTAATCAGCTGATTTAGCTGTAAAAACCACAACTCTGCCTTAAATAACCGAAACACATTGATTTTAAATATATAATTGGATGAACGAAGTGAGTCCTTATGATTGACAAAAATTCACTCGGAAAAAAATGTGTGTCGCTCGCATAACTCGTGAAAGATTTGAAATATTCTGACCAAATTTGGCAGGCAAGCCCATTTTTAAGAAATCTAGGTCAAGTTCGTCAGCTGGCACCATCACCTTAACAACATTTGTATGGGAGCCCTTTGAAATCGGTGAAAAATTTTATCTTATAGACCGGAAGTAAATATTGAAAATCTTATTAAACCAGTGGATTCTTCGCAAAATTTTACATAAGACAAGATTTTGATCCACCTTTATATCACTTCCTATTACGTCACAAATAATTTTCAAAAAATTGGTATTTTGGCCCTTAAAGGGCCAAAATGTACTTTTACGTTTTACAATGCAGATTTCAAAGCTAATCGCCTGTTTTAGGTTGAAAACCGACAATTTTGATTTATATAATCGAAATACATTGATTTTCAATATTTAAATAGATTTGCAAAATGAGGCCTTATGGATAAGAAAAATGCACTCGGAAAAAATGTCTGTCACTTGCTTTGCTCGAAGAATAATTTAGATATATTGACCAAATTTGGCAGGGAGGCTCATTTTTTAAAACTCTAAGTCAAGTTCTTTACCTGGCAACCTAGCCTTAACCATATTTGTATGGGAGCCCTTTGAAACCGGTGAAAAATTATATCTCCAAAACCGGAAGTGATTTTGGAAATCTGATTAAACCAGTGTTTTCCTTGCAAAATTTTACACAAGAAAAGATTTTGAACCACCCTTATATCACTTCCTATGACGTCACAAATAATTTTCAAAATATATGTATTTTGGCCCTTAAAGGGCCAAAATGTACTTTTTCTAAAAAAAATACGCATCTCAATGCTAATCAGCTGATTTAGCTGTAAAAACCACAACTCTGCCTTAAATAACCGAAACACATTGATTTTAAATATATAATTGGATGAACGAAGTGAGTCCTTATGATTGACAAAAATTCACTCGGAAAAAAATGTGTGTCGCTCGCATAACTCGTGAAAGATTTGAAATATTCTGACCAAATTTGGCAGTCAAGCCCATTTTTAAGAAATCTAGGTCAAGTTCGTCAGCTGGCACCGTCACCTTAACAACATTTGTATGGGAGCCCTTTGAAATCGGTGAAAAATTTTATCTTATAGACCGGAAGTAAATATTGAAAATCTTATTAAACCAGTGGATTCTTCGCAAAATTTTACATAAGACAAGATTTTGATCCACCTTTATATCACTTCCTATTACGTCACAAATAATTTTCAAAAAATTGGTATTTTGGCCCTCAAAGGGCCAAAATGTACTTTTACGTTTTACAATGCAGATTTCAAAGCTAATCGCCTGTTTTAGGTTGAAAACCGACAATTTTGATTTATATAATCGAAATACATTGATTTTCAATATTTAAATAGATTTGCAAAATGAGGCCTTATGGATAAGAAAAATGCACTCGGAAAAAATGTCTGTCACTTGCTTTGCTCGAAGACTAATTTAGATATATTGACCAAATTTGGCAGGGAGGCTCATTTTTTAAAACTCTAAGTCAAGTTCTTTACCTGGCAACCTAGCCTTAACCATATTTGTATGGGAGCCCTTTGAAACCGGTGAAAAATTATATCTCCGAAACCGGAAGTGATTTTGGAAATCTGATAAAACCAGTGTTTTCCTTGCAAAATTTTACTCAAGAAAATATTTTGAACCACCCTTATATCACTTCCTATGACGTCACAAATAATTTTCAAAATATATGTATTTTGGCCCTTAAAGGGCCAAAATGTACTTTTTCTTAAAAAAATACGGATCTCAATGCTAATCAGCTGATTTAGCTGTAAAAACGACAACTCTGCCTTAAATAACCGAAATACATTGATTTTAAATATATAATTGGATGAACGAAGTGAGTCCTTATGATTGACAAAAATTCACTCGGAAAAAATGTGTGTCGCTCGCATAACTCGTGAAAGATTTGAAATATTCTGACCAAATTTGGTAGTCAAGCCCATTTTTAAGAAATCTAGGTCAAGTTCGTCAGCTGGCACCATCACCTTAACAACATTTGTATGGGAGCCCTTTGAAATCGGTGAAAAATTTTATCTTATAGACCGGAAGTAAATATTGAAAATCTTATTAAACCAGTGGATTCTTCGCAAAATTTTACATAAGACAAGATTTTGTTCCACCTTTATATCACTTCCTATTACGTCACAAATAATTTTCAAAAAATTGGTATTTTACGTTTTACAATGCAGATTTCAAAGCTAATCGCCTGTTTTAGGTTGAAAACCGACAATTTTGATTTATATAATCGAAATACATTGATTTTCAATATTTAAATAGATTTGCAAAATGAGGCCTTATGGATAAGAAAAATGCACTCGGAAAAAATGTCTGTCACTTGCTTTGCTCGAAGACTAATTTAGATATATTGACCAAATTTGGCAGGGAGGCTCATTTTTTAAAACTCTAAGTCAAGTTCTTTACCTGGCAACCTAGCCTTAACCATATTTGTATGGGAGCCCTTTGAAACCGGTGAAAAATTAGATCTCCGAAACCGGAAGTGATTTTGGAAATCTGATTAAACCAGTGTTTTCCTTGCAAAATTTTACACAAGAAAAGATTTTGAACCACCCTTATATCACTTCATATGACGTCACAAATAATTTTCAAAATATATGTATTTTGGCCCTTAAAGGGCCAAAATGTACTTTTTCTTAAAAAAATACGCATCTCAATGCTAATCAGCTGATTTAGCTGTAAAAACCACAACTCTGCCTTAAATAACCGAAATACATTGATTTTAAATATATAATTGGATGAACGAAGTGAGTCCTTATGATTGACAAAAATTCACTCGGAAAAAAATGTGTGTCGCTCGCATAACTCGTGAAAGATTTGAAATATTCTGACCAAATTTGGCAGGCAAGCCCATTTTTAAGAAATCTAGGTCAAGTTCGTCAGCTGGCACCATCACCTTAACAACATTTGTATGGGAGCCCTTTGAAATCGGTGAAAAATTTTATCTTATAGACCGGAAGTAAATATTGAAAATCTTATTAAACCAGTGGATTCTTCGCAAAATTTTACATAAGACAAGATTTTGATCCACCTTTATATCACTTCCTATTACGTCACAAATAATTTTCAAAAAATTGGTATTTTACGTTTTACAATGCAGATTTCAAAGCTAATCGCCTGTTTTAGGTTGAAAACCGACAATTTTGATTTATATAATCGAAATACATTGATTTTCAATATTTAAATAGATTTGCAAAATGAGGCCTTATGGATAAGAAAAATGCACTCGGAAAAAATGTCTGTCACTTGCTTTGCTCGAAGACTAATTTAGATATATTGACCAAATTTGGCAGGGAGGCTCATTTTTTAAAACTCTAAGTCAAGTTCTTTACCTGGCAACCTAGCCTTAACCATATTTGTATGGGAGCCCTTTGAAACCGGTGAAAAATTATATCTCCGAAACCGGAAGTGATTTTGGAAATCTGATTAAACCAGTGTTTTCCTTGCAAAATTTTACACAAGAAAAGATTTTGAACCACCCTTATATCACTTCATATGACGTCACAAATAATTTTCAAAATATATGTATTTTGGCCCTTAAAGGGCCAAAATGTACTTTTTCTTAAAAAAATACGCATCTCAATGCTAATCAGCTGATTTAGCTGTAAAAACCACAACTCTGCCTTAAATAACCGAAATACATTGATTTTAAATATATAATTGGATGAACGAAGTGAGTCCTTATGATTGACAAAAATTCACTCGGAAAAAAATGTGTGTCGCTCGCATAACTCGTGAAAGATTTGAAATATTCTGACCAAATTTGGCAGGCAAGCCCATTTTTAAGAAATCTAGGTCAAGTTCGTCAGCTGGCACCATCACCTTAACAACATTTGTATGGGAGCCCTTTGAAATCGGTGAAAAATTTTATCTTATAGACCGGAAGTAAATATTGAAAATCTTATTAAACCAGTGGATTCTTCGCAAAATTTTACATAAGACAAGATTTTGATCCACCTTTATATCACTTCCTATTACGTCACAAATAATTTTCAAAAAATTGGTATTTTGGCCCTTAAAGGGCCAAAATGTACTTTTACGTTTTACAATGCAGATTTCAAAGCTAATCGCCTGTTTTAGGTTGAAAACCGACAATTTTGATTTATAATATAATCGAAATACATTGATTTTCAATATTTAAATAGATTTGCAAAATGAGGCCTTATGGATAAGAAAAATGCACTCGGAAAAAATGTCTGTCACTTGCTTTGCTCGAAGACTAATTTAGATATATTGACCAAATTTGGCAGGGAGGCTCATTTTTTAAAACTCTAAGCCAAGTTCTTTACCTGGCAACCTAGCCTTAACCATATTTGTATGGGAGCCCTTTGAAACCGGTGAAAAATTAGATCTCCGAAACCGGAAGTGATTTTGGAAATCTGATTAAACCAGTGTTTTCCTTGCAAAATTTTACACAAGAAAAGATTTTGAACCACCCTTATATCACTTCATATGACGTCACAAATAATTTTCAAAATATATGTATTTTGGCCCTTAAAGGGCCAAAATGTACTTTTTCTTAAAAAAATACGCATCTCAATGCTAATCAGCTGATTTAGCTGTAAAAACCACAACTCTGCCTTAAATAACCGAAATACATTGATTTTAAATATATAATTGGATGAACGAAGTGAGTCCTTATGATTGACAAAAATTCACTCGGAAAAAAATGTGTGTCGCTCGCATAACTCGTGAAAGATTTGAAATATTCTGACCAAATTTGGCAGGCAAGCCCATTTTTAAGAAATCTAGGTCAAGTTCGTCAGCTGGCACCATCACCTTAACAACATTTGTATGGGAGCCCTTTGAAATCGGTGAAAAATTTTATCTTATAGACCGGAAGTAAATATTGAAAATCTTATTAAACCAGTGGATTCTTCGCAAAATTTTACATAAGACAAGATTTTGATCCACCTTTATATCACTTCCTATTACGTCACAAATAATTTTCAAAAAATTGGTATTTTACGTTTTACAATGCAGATTTCAAAGCTAATCGCCTGTTTTAGGTTGAAAACCGACAATTTTGATTTATATAATCGAAATACATTGATTTTCAATATTTAAATAGATTTGCAAAATGAGGCCTTATGGATAAGAAAAATGCACTCGGAAAAAATGTCTGTCACTTGCTTTGCTCGAAGACTAATTTAGATATATTGACCAAATTTGGCAGGGAGGCTCATTTTTTAAAACTCTAAGTCAAGTTCTTTACCTGGCAACCTAGCCTTAACCATATTTGTATGGGAGCCCTTTGAAACCGGTGAAAAATTAGATCTCCGAAACCGGAAGTGATTTTGGAAATCTGATTAAACCAGTGTTTTCCTTGCAAAATTTTACACAAGAAAAGATTTTGAACCACCCTTATATCACTTCATATGACGTCACAAATAATTTTCAAAATATATGTATTTTGGCCCTTAAAGGGCCAAAATGTACTTTTTCTTAAAAAAATACGCATCTCAATGATAATCAGCTGATTTAGCTGTAAAAACCACAACTCTGCCTTAAATAACCGAAATACATTGATTTTAAATATATAATTGGATGAACGAAATGAGTCCTTATGATTGACAAAAATTCACTCGGAAAAAATGTGTGTCGCTCGCATAACTCGTGAAAGATTTGAAATATTCTGACCAAATTTGGCAGGCAAGCCCATTTTTAAGAAATCTAGGTCAAGTTCGTCAGCTGGCACCATCACCTTAACAACATTTGTATGGGAGCCCTTTGAAATCGGTGAAAAATTTTATCTTATAGACTGGAAGTAAATATTGAAAATCTTATTAAACCAGTGGATTCTTCGCAAAATTTTACATAAGACAAGATTTTGATCCACCTTTATATCACTTCCTATTACGTCACAAATAATTTTCAAAAAATTGGTATTTTGGCCCTTAAAGGGCCAAAATGTACTTTTACGTTTTACAATGCAGATTTCAAAGCTAATCGCCTGTTTTAGGTTGAAAACCGACAATTTTGATTTATATAATCGAAATACATTGATTTTCAATATTTAAATAGATTTGCAAAATGAGGCCTTATGGATAAGAAAAATGCACTCGGAAAAAATGTCTGTCACTTGCTTTGCTCGAAGACTAATTTAGATATATTGACCAAATTTGGCAGGGAGGCTCATTTTTTAAAACTCTAAGTCAAGTTCTTTACCTGGCAACCTAGCCTTAACCATATTTGTATGGGAGCCCTTTGAAACCGGTGAAAAATTATATCTCCGAAACCGGAAGTGATTTTGGAAATCTGATTAAACCAGTGTTTTCCTTGCAAAATTTTACACAAGAAAAGATTTTGAACCACCCTTATATCACTTCATATGACGTCACAAATAATTTTCAAAATATATGTATTTTGGCCCTTAAAGGGCCAAAATGTACTTTTTCTTAAAAAAATACGCATCTCAATGCTAATCAGCTGATTTAGCTGTAAAAACCACAACTCTGCCTTAAATAACCGAAATACATTGATTTTAAATATATAATTGGATGAACGAAGTGAGTCCTTATGATTGACAAAAATTCACTCGGAAAAAAATGTGTGTCGCTCGCATAACTCGTGAAAGATTTGAAATATTCTGACCAAATTTGGCAGGCAAGCCCATTTTTAAGAAATCTAGGTCAAGTTCGTCAGCTGGCACCATCACCTTAACAACATTTGTATGGGAGCCCTTTGAAATCGGTGAAAAATTTTATCTTATAGACCGGAAGTAAATATTGAAAATCTTATTAAACCAGTGGATTCTTCGCAAAATTTTACATAAGACAAGATTTTGATCCACCTTTATATCACTTCCTATTACGTCACAAATAATTTTCAAAAAATTGGTATTTTGGCCCTTAAAGGGCCAAAATGTACTTTTACGTTTTACAATGCAGATTTCAAAGCTAATCGCCTGTTTTAGGTTGAAAACCGACAATTTTGATTTATAATATAATCGAAATACATTGATTTTCAATATTTAAATAGATTTGCAAAATGAGGCCTTATGGATAAGAAAAATGCACTCGGAAAAAATGTCTGTCACTTGCTTTGCTCGAAGACTAATTTAGATATATTGACCAAATTTGGCAGGGAGGCTCATTTTTTAAAACTCTAAGCCAAGTTCTTTACCTGGCAACCTAGCCTTAACCATATTTGTATGGGAGCCCTTTGAAACCGGTGAAAAATTAGATCTCCGAAACCGGAAGTGATTTTGGAAATCTGATTAAACCAGTGTTTTCCTTGCAAAATTTTACACAAGAAAAGATTTTGAACCACCCTTATATCACTTCATATGACGTCACAAATAATTTTCAAAATATATGTATTTTGGCCCTTAAAGGGCCAAAATGTACTTTTTCTTAAAAAAATACGCATCTCAATGCTAATCAGCTGATTTAGCTGTAAAAACCACAACTCTGCCTTAAATAACCGAAATACATTGATTTTAAATATATAATTGGATGAACGAAGTGAGTCCTTATGATTGACAAAAATTCACTCGGAAAAAAATGTGTGTCGCTCGCATAACTCGTGAAAGATTTGAAATATTCTGACCAAATTTGGCAGGCAAGCCCATTTTTAAGAAATCTAGGTCAAGTTCGTCAGCTGGCACCATCACCTTAACAACATTTGTATGGGAGCCCTTTGAAATCGGTGAAAAATTTTATCTTATAGACCGGAAGTAAATATTGAAAATCTTATTAAACCAGTGGATTCTTCGCAAAATTTTACATAAGACAAGATTTTGATCCACCTTTATATCACTTCCTATTACGTCACAAATAATTTTCAAAAAATTGGTATTTTACGTTTTACAATGCAGATTTCAAAGCTAATCGCCTGTTTTAGGTTGAAAACCGACAATTTTGATTTATATAATCGAAATACATTGATTTTCAATATTTAAATAGATTTGCAAAATGAGGCCTTATGGATAAGAAAAATGCACTCGGAAAAAATGTCTGTCACTTGCTTTGCTCGAAGACTAATTTAGATATATTGACCAAATTTGGCAGGGAGGCTCATTTTTTAAAACTCTAAGTCAAGTTCTTTACCTGGCAACCTAGCCTTAACCATATTTGTATGGGAGCCCTTTGAAACCGGTGAAAAATTAGATCTCCGAAACCGGAAGTGATTTTGGAAATCTGATTAAACCAGTGTTTTCCTTGCAAAATTTTACACAAGAAAAGATTTTGAACCACCCTTATATCACTTCATATGACGTCACAAATAATTTTCAAAATATATGTATTTTGGCCCTTAAAGGGCCAAAATGTACTTTTTCTTAAAAAAATACGCATCTCAATGATAATCAGCTGATTTAGCTGTAAAAACCACAACT
This sequence comes from Flexamia atlantica, assembly GCA_035578135.1. Classification (NCBI taxonomy): domain Eukaryota; kingdom Metazoa; phylum Arthropoda; class Insecta; order Hemiptera; family Cicadellidae; genus Flexamia; species Flexamia atlantica. The sequence goes on along the minus strand of JAQJVK010000001.1, from coordinate 170,121,348 downwards.
CTGCCTTAAATAACCGAAATACATTGATTTTAAATATATAATTGGATGAACGAAATGAGTCCTTATGATTGACAAAAATTCACTCGGAAAAAATGTGTGTCGCTCGCATAACTCGTGAAAGATTTGAAATATTCTGACCAAATTTGGCAGGCAAGCCCATTTTTAAGAAATCTAGGTCAAGTTCGTCAGCTGGCACCATCACCTTAACAACATTTGTATGGGAGCCCTTTGAAATCGGTGAAAAATTTTATCTTATAGACTGGAAGTAAATATTGAAAATCTTATTAAACCAGTGGATTCTTCGCAAAATTTTACATAAGACAAGATTTTGATCCACCTTTATATCACTTCCTATTACGTCACAAATAATTTTCAAAAAATTGGTATTTTGGCCCTTAAAGGGCCAAAATGTACTTTTACGTTTTACAATGCAGATTTCAAAGCTAATCGCCTGTTTTAGGTTGAAAACCGACAATTTTGATTTATATAATCGAAATACATTGATTTTCAATATTTAAATAGATTTGCAAAATGAGGCCTTATGGATAAGAAAAATGCACTCGGAAAAAATGTCTGTCACTTGCTTTGCTCGAAGACTAATTTAGATATATTGACCAAATTTGGCAGGGAGGCTCATTTTTTAAAACTCTAAGTCAAGTTCTTTACCTGGCAACCTAGCCTTAACCATATTTGTATGGGAGCCCTTTGAAACCGGTGAAAAATTATATCTCCGAAACCGGAAGTGATTTTGGAAATCTGATTAAACCAGTGTTTTCCTTGCAAAATTTTACACAAGAAAAGATTTTGAACCACCCTTATATCACTTCATATGACGTCACAAATAATTTTCAAAATATATGTATTTTGGCCCTTAAAGGGCCAAAATGTACTTTTTCTTAAAAAAATACGCATCTCAATGCTAATCAGCTGATTTAGCTGTAAAAACCACAACTCTGCCTTAAATAACCGAAATACATTGATTTTAAATATATAATTGGATGAACGAAGTGAGTCCTTATGATTGACAAAAATTCACTCGGAAAAAAATGTGTGTCGCTCGCATAACTCGTGAAAGATTTGAAATATTCTGACCAAATTTGGCAGGCAAGCCCATTTTTAAGAAATCTAGGTCAAGTTCGTCAGCTGGCACCATCACCTTAACAACATTTGTATGGGAGCCCTTTGAAATCGGTGAAAAATTTTATCTTATAGACCGGAAGTAAATATTGAAAATCTTATTAAACCAGTGGATTCTTCGCAAAATTTTACATAAGACAAGATTTTGATCCACCTTTATATCACTTCCTATTACGTCACAAATAATTTTCAAAAAATTGGTATTTCGGCCCTTAAAGGGCCAAAACGTACTTTTACGTTTTACAATGCAGATTTCAAAGCTAATCGCCTGTTTTAGGTTGAAAACCGACAATTTTGATTTATATAATCGAAATACATTGATTTTCAATATTTAAATAGATTTGCAAAATGAGGCCTTATGGACAAGAAAAATGCACTCGGAAAAAATGTCTGTCACTTGCTTTGCTCGAAGACTAATTTAGATATATTGACCAAATTTGGCAGGGAGGCTCATTTTTTAAAACTCTAAGTCAAGTTCTTTACCTGGCAACCTAGCCTTAACCATATTTGTATGGGAGCCCTTTGAAACCGGTGAAAAATTATATCTCCGAAACCGGAAGTGATTTTGGAAATCTGATTAAACCAGTGTTTTCCTTGCAAAATTTTACACAAGAAAAGATTTTGAACCACCCTTATATCACTTCATATGACGTCACAAATAATTTTCAAAATATATGTATTTTGGCCCTTAAAGGGCCAAAATGTACTTTTTCTTAAAAAAATACGCATCTCAATGCTAATCAGCTGATTTAGCTGTAAAAACCACAACTCTGCCTTAAATAACCGAAATACATTGATTTTAAATATATAATTGGATGAACGAAGTGAGTCCTTATGATTGACAAAAATTCACTCGGAAAAAAATGTGTGTCGCTCGCATAACTCGTGAAAGATTTGAAATATTCTGACCAAATTTGGCAGGCAAGCCCATTTTTAAGAAATCTAGGTCAAGTTCGTCAGCTGGCACCATCACCTTAACAACATTTGTATGGGAGCCCTTTGAAATCGGTGAAAAATTTTATCTTATAGACCGGAAGTAAATATTGAAAATCTTATTAAACCAGTGGATTCTTCGCAAAATTTTACATAAGACAAGATTTTGATCCACCTTTATATCACTTCCTATTACGTCACAAATAATTTTCAAAAAATTGGTATTTTACGTTTTACAATGCAGATTTCAAAGCTAATCGCCTGTTTTAGGTTGAAAACCGACAATTTTGATTTATATAATCGAAATACATTGATTTTCAATATTTAAATAGATTTGCAAAATGAGGCCTTATGGATAAGAAAAATGCACTCGGAAAAAATGTCTGTCACTTGCTTTGCTCGAAGACTAATTTAGATATATTGACCAAATTTGGCAGGGAGGCTCATTTTTTAAAACTCTAAGTCAAGTTCTTTACCTGGCAACCTAGCCTTAACCATATTTGTATGGGAGCCCTTTGAAACCGGTGAAAAATTATATCTCCGAAACCGGAAGTGATTTTGGAAATCTGATTAAACCAGTGTTTTCCTTGCAAAATTTTACACAAGAAAAGATTTTGAACCACCCTTATATCACTTCATATGACGTCACAAATAATTTTCAAAATATATGTATTTTGGCCCTTAAAGGGCCAAAATGTACTTTTTCTTAAAAAAATACGCATCTCAATGCTAATCAGCTGATTTAGCTGTAAAAACCACAACTCTGCCTTAAATAACCGAAATACATTGATTTTAAATATATAATTGGATGAACGAAGTGAGTCCTTATGATTGACAAAAATTCACTCGGAAAAAAATGTGTGTCGCTCGCATAACTCGTGAAAGATTTGAAATATTCTGACCAAATTTGGCAGGCAAGCCCATTTTTAAGAAATCTAGGTCAAGTTCGTCAGCTGGCACCATCACCTTAACAACATTTGTATGGGAGCCCTTTGAAATCGGTGAAAAATTTTATCTTATAGACCGGAAGTAAATATTGAAAATCTTATTAAACCAGTGGATTCTTCGCAAAATTTTACATAAGACAAGATTTTGATCCACCTTTATATCACTTCCTATTACGTCACAAATAATTTTCAAAAAATTGGTATTTTACGTTTTACAATGCAGATTTCAAAGCTAATCGCCTGTTTTAGGTTGAAAACCGACAATTTTGATTTATATAATCGAAATACATTGATTTTCAATATTTAAATAGATTTGCAAAATGAGGCCTTATGGATAAGAAAAATGCACTCGGAAAAAATGTCTGTCACTTGCTTTGCTCGAAGACTAATTTAGATATATTGACCAAATTTGGCAGGGAGGCTCATTTTTTAAAACTCTAAGTCAAGTTCTTTACCTGGCAACCTAGCCTTAACCATATTTGTATGGGAGCCCTTTGAAACCGGTGAAAAATTAGATCTCCGAACCCGGAAGTGATTTTGGAAATCTGATTAAACCAGTGTTTTCCTTGCAAAATTTTACACAAGAAAAGATTTTGAACCACCCTTATATCACTTCATATGACGTCACAAATAATTTTCAAAATATATGTATTTTGGCCCTTAAAGGGCCAAAATGTACTTTTTCGTAAAAAAATACGCATCTCAATGCTAATCAGCTGATTTAGCTGTAAAAACCACAACTCTGCCTTAAATAACCGAAATACATTGATTTTAAATATATAATTGGATGAACGAAGTGAGTCCTTATGATTGACAAAAATTCACTCGGAAAAAAATGTGTGTCGCTCGCATAACTCGTGAAAGATTTGAAATATTCTGACCAAATTTGGCAGGCAAGCCCATTTTTAAGAAATCTAGATCAAGTTCGTCAGCTGGCACCATCACCTTAACAACATTTGTATGGGAGCCCTTTGAAATCGGTGAAAAATTTTATCTTATAGGCCGGAAGTAAATATTGAAAATCTTATTAAACCAGTGGATTCTTCGCAAAATTTTACATAAGACAAGATTTTGATCCACCTTTATATCACTTCCTATTACGTCACAAATAATTTTCAAAAAATTGGTATTTTTTTCTTGTCCTATTTTCAACATTTGCGTTAGTATCAGGGCGTTAGAATAGCATAGAATCACCGCATGGTTTTCTCCGTGTTTCTACAGTTATCAAACAGCGGTTGAAAGTGTTCGCCGAAGGTATCAGGGAGCTAGAGTGTCGTAGAAGATTCCACCGTAAGCGCGGATATCCTCATATCTACATTATTACTGTACATTAATACGCAAGCGGTTTTCTTTTCACGGTCCAACCTCTATGACGGCTGGACGGATTTTAACGTTTGAATTGTTAAGTTAAAGGGAATTTTATGTAGATTTGTCAATACGTATTAGAATTTCCTAAAAAGGGTGTCTCTGAAGTAGAGTAAAGGGCTGAAGTTTCGGAACGGTGGCGCTATTCATCGACATTCGAGCAATCTCGATTCACTTTGTTTAACCTAACATATGGCTAAACTCTGAAATAGTTTTACAGGCAGACCACAGATTGCAGCACTTATATCATTATTTTTTGAAAAGAGCAGTTTTATAGTTTTTACAGCTGCTTTGGGTTTCAACAAAAATATTTATTATGTAATTTATGTTATGAAATGTTTTTAAAGGGCTTAAACATTGCAGTTCCCAGGTTTACAATGTAATTTACGATATCTCAATACATTTCAGGACAGTGTTTTGAAGCTTTATTAAAATATATGTGTCAGAGTAAAAAGAAAATGGAAAATGAAGGTGTTTTCCAAAAAAATTGTTAACCGGAAACTCCTGCGGAAAATCAAATGAACTTAGAGTTTCAATGGTTTAGCCATAATTTCGTAATTGAATTTAGCCCTTTGATTAAATTTTAAAGTATAAAAGTATAACGATGTTTATACTTTATTCTTTTACTACATGGTTTTTACTCGATTTCGAGCTACACGTTATCTAGTAACTTTTATTATGTTTGTTTCCAATACGTTTCTGTTTTACTTTACTTTAGGTTTACTCAATACTAATAGAAAAAACAATCAAACCATCATGGTTTCTTAATCATGCGCAGTGTAAAGGGGGGTTGTGGGGGGCGAAGCCCCCCCATGTCCTTCTGCAATCAACTACTTTGGCGTGTAACTGTTATTATTTACTGTTATTATGTCCTTCTGCAAACAACTGCTTTGGCGAGTAATTAGTTGCTGATAGTTTTGTAGAGCTAAGTTTACTTAATTCTAATAGGAAAAAAGCATTCAAACCATCATGGCTTCTTAATCATGGGCAATGTAAAGGGGGGGGTGAGGGGGGCGAAGCCCCCCCATGTCCTTTCGCAAACAACTTCTTTGGCGTGTAACTGTTATTATTTGCTCATAGTTTTGTAGTTAGGTTTACTCAATACTAATAAAAAAAAACTTTCAAACCATCATGTCACGTTAATAATGAGCAGAGTAGATCGGGGGGAGGCCGTGGGGGGGGGGGCGTAGCACCCCATGTTTTTTGCAAACAAACGCTTTATCGTGTAACTTTTACTAGTCGCTCTTAGTTTTGTAGAGCTAGGTTTACTCAAAACTAATAGAAAAAAACATTCAAACAATCATGGCTTCTTAAAGATGGTCAGAGTAAAGGTAAACGGGTAGTTGGGCTTTATAAATAGGTAAAATAGTCTTCTAATAGATTTGCTGAAAAACTGTATACATATACACTAATCTCTGTTTTACTATTCCGATGTAAAATCTTAGGGAAATCCCTAACTGTTGCGGTTGTTGGAAGAGTTATCTGATCAAAAAGAGAATTTAAAAACATATCGAAAAAAGTGTAGGAAAAGTAAAGATCTCAAGTAAAGTTGCTTTTTTGTTATGGATTACAAGAAGTTTTGGCGTTTTTCTTCGTTCATCCTCTTACGGGAAGAATGAGCGTATACCTAGTTTTAATACCGGCAAAACTTTTTTGTGCTCTGCTTATAGCAACAGTTGTTGAAGTTGTCATATGAGTGAATTATGAATTATTATCACATGATATTGTTTATATATAAAAGGTTGAAGGTTATGTTGTTGTCTAGATAGAATTTCTTATTTATTACTTGACTGTAAATAAAATCTAATCAATAAAGTCAAATATCTTATTGGTGGCGGCAGTAAAAAAATGTTGTAAGTGATTAGATAAGATTATAAATAATGGATATAAAAGCTCCAACTGGTTTTACCCTAGATACTAATGTTGTCCAAAACTGGAATAAATTTAAACAGAAGTTCAACCTATACCTAGAAGCATCCGAAAAATCAAAGAAATCAGGAAAACAAAAAGTAGCTTTGCTTTTATGTTCATTAGGAGATTCTTTTTTAGACATATTCAATAATTTTGAATTAGACGAAAATTCCAAGAATGATTATGATAAAGTTATTGATTGTTTTGATAAATACTTTAGACCTTAGCAAAACACTGTCGTAGATAGGTATAAATTTTTCAATTTGAGACAAAATTCAAGTGAACCTATAGATGTTTTTATTAATAGGTTACAAACTCAGGCAAAAGTTTGCCAATTTGGAGATCAAGAAGAAAGTTTAATTAGAGATTTACTAATAATTGGTATAAATGACAATGAAATAAAAGAAAGACTTTTGATAGAACCTGAATTAAAACTAGGAAAAGCAGTCCAATATTGTAGGGCTCGAGAAGAAAGTGCTAAACAAGTAAGATTAATGCAGGATAAAGACAGAAATTGTCAAGATGAACAATCAGACTCATATTCTAATGAGCTAGGTCTAAACAAAATTAATAAGTCTACCTTTAGCCAGAAAATTAAGTTATGTAGTAAATGTCTGATGAACCATGCTTTTGGACGGTGCCCAGCGTGGGGTAAAGTATGCCTTAAATGCAAAAGAATGAATCACTTTGCAAAGGCCTGTAAGGCCAAAACGTTAAATTCAGTAGATTTAGAGGAAAACGAAAATTTTAGAGAAGATAAAGACGATACTGTTAAGGATGTGGTTGACGTTTTAACACTTAAATCTGTTTTTACCGTAAATCCGCACAACAATGAGTGGAATCAAGCGTTGCTCATTAATGGTACAGAAGTATCTTTTAAATTAGACACAGGGGCAGAAGTAAATGTCCTGCCATTGAGTGTGTTCAATCAACTTGCTTATCCAGATACTGTAATTTGAAGCCAACAAAAAAGTGTCTAAAATCCTACTCTGGCCATGAAATAAATGTTGTGGGAACTTGTGTGTTAGATTGCAAACCTTTGAATAACAGTAACTTAATTTTCAAGATAGAATTTTATGTAGTTAACGAGACAAGCTGTCCCATTTTGGGGTTGGTAACATGTCAAGAGCTTAAACTTATTTCTAGAATTAATTCAGTGAAAGGATCTAGCTCAATCATTTTCGACGAGTTCGCGGATGTTTTTGATGATACCTTAGGGAAACTGCCGGTATTATATGACATCAAACTTAAGGAAGATGAAAAACCGCAAATAATACCCCCTAGACCTGTTCCAAAAGCTCTTACAGAAGCAGTTAAAAATGAAATTGATAAAATGGTTAAGGAGGGTGTACTTGAAGAAGTTACAGAACCTACAGACTGGGTTCACCCTATTGTTATAATTAAGAAACCTAATGGGAAAATAAGAATGTGCATAGACCCAAGAACATTGAATAAAAGTATTAAAAGAGAGCACTACAGTATGCCAACAATACAAGGAATATTGTCAAAGTTGGAGGGTGCTAAATATTTTTCCGTGCTTGACGCTTCTTCTGCTTTTTTACAAATTCCCTTAACAAAGGCTAGTTCCCTATTATGTACTGTTGGGACTCCATTTGGAAGATATCGATTCTGTAGGCTCCCTTTTGGAATAAACAGCGCTCCAGAAGTGTTTCAAAAAGCAATGGATGGTGTTATACTTGGACTAGATGGAGTAATTGCGTATATGGACGATGTGTTAGTGTATGGTAAGACTTTAAAGGAGCATGATGAAAGATTGACGGCTTTCCTAAAGAAGGCAAGGTCAAGCAACTTAAAATTATCAAAGGAAAAGAGTCAGATTAGAGTAGAAAGTGTAACATATTTAGGACACAGATTGACACCTGAAGGTGTGTTTGTGGTAGACTCAAAAGTAGAAGCGATACAGAAATACCCTACTCCTAAGAATAAATCGGATGTTAAAGGATTCTTAGGAATGGTAACATATTTAAGCAAGTTTGTACCGAACATGTCTGATAAAACAGGAATATTGAGGAAACTAATCGGTAAGAATAGTGAATTTAAGTGGTCAGACAAAGAACAACAGTGTTTTGAACTCCTGAAAGAATCGGTAATTAAAGCACCAGTACTCTCTTACTTTGATGACAGTAAGAAGTCTGTTCTTTCAGTTGATGCAAGCCAATACGGCCTAGGTGCAGTTCTCCTCCAAGATGGTAAGCCCATAGTTCAGTATCCTTAAATGACACTAACAAAGATACAGTCAGACAGAAAAAGAGCTTTTAGCTGTAGTCAATGGATGTAAAAAGTTTCATTATTATTTATTTTCTACCGAATTCGTGATTGAGACAGACCACAAACCTTTGATTGGACTTTTAAATAAACCAATTTCATCGTTGTCTCCTAGGTTACAACGAATGGTTATGGAGTTGTTAAGGTACAATTTCACTATTGTACACGTTCCTGGAAAAAACATGTTTGTGGCAGATTCTTTGTCTAGAGTCTAGAGCACCTCTAGATAAACATATAAACACTGATTACCTAGAAAAGGGAGCTCAAGTTGTTTATTCTCTCGTGTCTGCTAGTGACGAGTTCCTTAAACGAATAAAAGTATGTTTGGAAACAGACAGTGAACTTAAAAAAGTTTCACATTATATTACAAATGGATGGCCGATTCACAGACAAAATGTGGACATCGAGGCAAGACCCTACTGGGAGAAGAGATCTGAACTACATATATCAGAAGACTTAATATTTTTAGGAGATCGCATAGTAATACCAAGTGAAATGCGTCATGAGGTTTTGATGCAAGTGCATGCTTCACACCAAGGAATTAATTCATGCCAAAGAAAAGCAAAACTGTGTATTTATTGGCCAAGAATGATGAGTGACATCAGGAATATGGTAGAGCAATGTACAATCTGTCAATCTTATCAGCGGTCAAATACTAAACAGCCCCTAAACCCGTACCCAGTACCGCAACTGCCTTGGGAAGAGCTGGGAATTGATTTGTTTCACTTGGACAATGCTAACCATTTAATGGTAATTGACTATCACTCCAAATTTGTTGAGATAAGGAAAATGAACAGTACTAATGCCGAAAGTGTGACTAATAGTTTAACTCAGATTTTTAGAACACATGGGTTGCCTAGTGTGATACACAGTGACAATGGACCACCTTTTAGCAGTGCAAACTTTAAACTGTTTATGGAGAGATATAACATTAAACACATTACTTCTTCTCCACACTATCCAAGATCAAACGGAATGGTAGAGAGAGCTATACAAACAGTTAAGTAAATGTTAGTGAAAACTAAATCATCAAAAGGAGATTTAAATTTGGCTATAGTTGAGTATAACAATACTCCGAAAGAAAATCAGAAAACTCCATCACAGATGTTAATGGGAAGAGTACTGAGAACTGTATTGCCTCTACACAAAAATACTTTAAAACCACTCTACCCAACAGAAGGAACTGTAGAGAAGTTACAGGATATACAAAAGAAACAAAAGATATACTACGACCAAAGAACTCACAAACTAAGGGATATGACCGAAAATGATCTGGTGTACGTGCAAAAAGGAATTAGAAGATGGATCCCTGGAATCATTGTAAGAAGAGATGAAAACCCAGACTCGTATATTATTAAAACAGATGAAGGGGTATATAGAAGGAATAGAATACATCTCCGGCCAAGAAAAGGGAGTGTGGAAAAGAATCCAAGTCAAAATCCAACAAACAACTAAAAAAAAAGGACATGTCATATGAGTGAATTATGAATTATTATCACATGATTTTGTTTATATATAAAAGGTTGAAGGTTATGTTGTTGTCTAGATAGAATTTCTTATTTATTACTTGACTGTAAATAAAATCTAATAAATAAAGTCAAATATCTTATTGAAGTTATACCAAAACTTTCTGGATTAAAGTTTAACAGCCCAAGGCCAAACTAAAACTATATAGCCCTGTTCTCAGATTGAGAGTTTTCTTTAAGAGCTTGAAAATACAGCGAAATCTGCAAATTAGACAGTCGGACCTTTCCTTTGTGGCAGCAGAGGGTTAATGATGTGTTATCTCTACCAGTTTTTTCATTCTTTAAATGCAAGCCGCCCCAATGTAAACATTTCAAGTTCATTGGTCCGCAAGGAGCACCTCGGCGATCTATAGTGATACCGCTTTGTACCGCCCATCAAATGCATCGGGAGGGTGATCCCAGCGGTTACTTTCGTAGTCCCTCCGACCGGTCAATGTACGTCTTCTTATAACTGCACCAAATCCAAAAATAAATTGGTTAATAGTATCACAAAAATAATACGCTGAAATGTACTGACATATCCCAAACTACATTGTAAAACGATAAACTGGTAACTGCACCGAATAAGCGACTGAAAAACATTTCATTATATGGTAATCAAGGCCAGTAATAACTAAAAAAAAAACTAAATAAACAAACTAAAATTGTTGAAAACACTTTTCTTCTTGAAAGCATCAGTGGTGTAAAAATAAACCGCTCTTTTCAAAAAATAAATTATAAGTGCTGCAATATGTGATTTATCTGTAGAATTATTTCTAAGTGTGATCATATGTTCAGTTGTAAACATAGTAAACTGAACTTAGCCAAACGTCGATGGATAGAGCCACTATTCCAAGACTTTAGCCCTTAGCTGTACTTTAGTGACGCCCTTTTTAAAAATTCTGAGACGTATTGACAAATCTACATACAAATCCCTTTAATTTGACACCTCAAACGTTAAAATCCGCTCAGTTTTTCCTTCATTTCCCCATGTCCTCTTTTTTCTGAAATGTATATTTTAACACCGGCAAAAGATCACGCTCTGCTTACAGCAACATATAGCTGACCAAGAGCAAACACTGGCGCCGTGAGCAATGACTTCCTTTGTTTAGGGATTGCCGCTGCAGTTTATTGATAATTATCGCCAAAACAGATATTATAGGGAATGGCTGTCTTTATAGGCAACATTTCCTTTGTGGTAAAAACGCGTAAATGACCCATTACTCTACCAGTCTTTTCAATCTTGAAATGCAACCCACCGCAATAAAAACATTTTTAGTTCCTTGGTCTGAGGTAGGAAGGAGCATAAAATGTTACATCGGGAGGGTGATGCCAGCGGTTGCGATCGTGTTCTTTCCGACTCCTCCGACCGGTCTATGTTCGTCTTCTTCTTATCGGTGGCATTATAAATGCACCAAATCCAAAAATACATTTGCTCAGGTTAATATAACGTCAAAAAAACACTATGAGATATCGTAAACTACATTGTAAAACTGGTAACTGCAATGTATAAGAGCTTTAAAAACTTCATAACATAACCTAAATAATAAATCTTAAAAAAAGAAAACTGTTGAAAACAAAGCCAAACTAGCTGAACAAATAAAAACTGCTCTTTTCGAAAAATTAATTGTAATTCATTGCTGCTATCTGTGGTTTACCTGTAGAACTATTTCAGAGCTTGGCCATATGTTCAGTTTGTAAACAAAGTAAACTGAGCTTGCTTAAATTTCGATGAATAGCGCCACTGTTCCGAAACTTCAGCCCTTTACTGTACTTAAGTGACGCCCTTTTTAAAATTCTGAGACCAAATCTACATAAAATTCCCTTTAATTTGATACCTCAAACGTTAAAATCGGTCCAGCCGTTGTTGCGGTTGGACTGTGAAAAGAAAACCGCTTGCGTATTAATATATAGATAGTAAATGTAGTACTGAAAAGTTTGAAAAAATTGAAAGCTTGATAATTTCTTTTAAATAAAAAAATCACTTTTGAATTTTTTATTACCATTGAGTAGGCCTAACACAAAAATAGGTTGAAACCTTTCTTTGATGATTCTAACGGCCCATTATAGAAGAAGCTTTTAATCCCTTAGCTTTAACCCCCTGGTTTTCCCAAAAAACTGGAATATTATACGTTTGTACTCTATGAAGTCACTTTTAGATGATGGTGGGGGGGGGGGTCAGGTGGATAATGACGGTAGGATGATTTTAGGGAGGGGGGGCGGTTCAAAAATGACCAAAATGCGATGATACGTAATTTGTGGATGACCCCTAACTAAAAATAACAATTAGCCCTAAAACTGTAAAGTGATAGACGTCAAAGAATATTGTATACAAACAACTATTGTATTACATTGTATTTTGTGTTCTTGAAACTCATTTAGTGTTATCAATAATGCTCACACAATAAGTATTAAAGGATTACAGTTGATTGGTTAGGGTCGCCGCACTTAGATCCTCTTTAAGGACCACCACTTGACAAAGTGACTGATGAGCTGATTGCCTCCTACTGCCATTTAATTACTGCCTGATTACGTAACTAGTTCAATCAAGAATTAAACCAACTACACCGAGATTATTGTGTGAATACCCAAGTTACAGTTAAATGTAAATAGATCAAAGCTTTATAGGTTTTACATTTAATATATTAAACCATTTTCTGTTAAACAATGCTAATTTAGACAGCAACACTTTGATTAAAAGTTTCAGCTTGTATTTCTTTCCCAACCATGGCAAGTTTGTTTTAGGATTTAAAGCAGAGAGAAATACAAAGGAAATTAATTGTAAAGGTAAAGGGAATTGGTAACCTCATCCAGTCATATACTATTAGCCTACTGTACTGACAGAATCGTTTGCGTTAATTATGAACTGATATTATTGGCTTGGCTACTTCTTCCTACTATTATAAACAGTGCCTAAAAAAGATTGCTTTCCCTTTCCATGGATTTTCAAAGAACTTGAGAGGCATTTGGGGTTTTTCATCAACAAAATTGGCAAGTTACAGAATCAATGATAATAATATTCATGAATGTCATGTATACCGGATGTCTCTCCTAAAGTGAACCAATACTGTAGTTAACTTTTTTATTATATATCTGACAAAGAACTTCTTATGGAGGACTCCCCATTATTTTTAACGTTGCTTTTAGGAGTCACTTCGAAATTTAAAAATATGGCCTCCATTTTCCAATATGGCGGACAACTTTGATTTTTCTTATGGAACACCCTATATTTTATGACATTTTTTAACTCTACGCTTAATTTTAGGAACTTTTTATTCTTCCAATTTTTTTCCTAAACCTGATGGTCAACGAGGTATGAGCAGTTAGTTTGATTTGTCCTCCTTTAAAATGCATTGGGATATTGTTGGTAGTTTGTATATCAAAAATGGTTGGGTTGAAATAAAAGATACCAAAGAGTAAAAATGCTAAAAAATGTGAGTTTAGTTGAGAGTTAATCACAAAATAATTGTTAGTCTAGATTCACTGGTGGAAATTTGTTATTTTGGATATGATTTTACTCCATAAGGAATACATAGGACGGCTTAGTTAAATGGACACAATGCATTTTAAATGGGCAAAAAACAAACTTTAACAGCTTTTCTGATGCTGCAAGAGATATTTCTAAGATCGAAAAATGGTTCGATCAAAATGTCCTCACCCTAAATGTAGGAAAAACGAAATTCATGCAAATTTCCTTAAGAGGACCTGGGGACACATTTAACAACGATCTGAAAATCCATTCATGCGGAATTTTTCCAAACGATATGTGTGACTGCCCTGCGATCGAAAGAGTCCAGAAATACAAATATTTGGGAATAATAATTGATTCTAAACTTTCGTGGGTCGATCATGTCGCTCATTTGAACATGAAATTGAGAAAATTCATTTTTGCTTTCTATCAATTACGCCAAGTTCTTGACATTAAAGAAATCAGAATAGCATATTTTGGTTACGTCCAGTCTGTTTTGGAGGGGGGAATAATTGTCTGGGGTTGCGCATATCACAGCATCTTGCAACCATTAATGGTCACACAAAAGGCCATAATTAAAGCAGCCCTGGGCAAGTGTCGTCGCTACCCTTCGGATGCTCTCTTTAATGAGATGAATGTACTTGATATTAGGCAACTTTTTATAAGGACTTTAACTATGTACATCCACAAACACTATGACGATTTATTTGAACGCGTTACTCACGACTACAGAACAAGGACAGCACTTGGGCAAGGAATACGCATACCGAGACTAATGAGGACTTTTTCAACAACTAACTGCTATTACCTGGCCCATCATTTAGTCAACAACCTTCCTCAATATCTACGGAATAATCAATACTCAGTGACTCTGTACAAAAAACACATTTTGCAATGGCTTACTACTATGGCTGCGAGATTCCCTTAAATCATTTGGTTTAATTTGGTCCGTAGACACGCCAACACGAGTAACTGCCACTTCAAAAACAGCCATCGACAACGTGATTACGAACGTGCCGAATGCCAGAGTCTCTGTTGTTAATACGGCCATATCTGATCATTTCGCGCAGGAGACGGTAATCAGTGGATGTAAGCCTTCAAAAGAACCCCCAATAGTAAATTTTAGAAGGTTGACTAAGCCGCAAAATGTCAAACACTTAAACAACATTCTCAACAACGAAAATTGGTTGTTTTTTAACAGTTTTCAATGTCCAGAAAAAATGTTTGATGCTTTTTTTGATCGTTTTGTATTTTATTTAAACACAGCTTGTCCATATAAAAAATTTAAAGAACTTTCAAAGATTAAAAAGAACTCATGGATAACTCGAGGGATACTCGTGTCCCGAGATAAACTAAGGGCTTTGCATTTGATTTACATAAAATCAGACAACGAACAGTTCCGTCATTATTACAGATCCTACAAGAAAACTTACAGGAAGGTGATCAAAGCGGCCAAGTCCCTTCACATTGACAATATTTTGAAATCCATAGAAAATTTCTGAAAGTCAGCTTGGAAAATTATCAACAGTTCAAAATCAGATGTCAAATCAAAGAGAAATGCCGACGTAAAACTCAATATTGGGGGTGAATTGGTTAAAGATCCGGCCAAAGTCGCAAACGAGTTCAATAAATGTTTCAGTTCAGTAGCTGAGGTAGATCAAAATTTTCAAATACCAATTGCTCTATCACAGGCTTTAAATAGCCCGCTGAACTCCATGGTTCTGTCTCCTGTTGCTGAGGCGGATGTGGTGCGTGTTATCCAGAGTCTCAATCCAAAGAAGTCCCTTGACATAAACGGGATGTCTGCGTGGATGCTTAAACATTGCTTCAGGCATATTTTAGCTCCCCTGACAAAAATCATCATTTTTTCTTTTGAACGCGGAGTGTTTCCTTCCAAATTAAAGATTAGCAAAGTGGTTCCCATCTTCAAAAAAGATGATCCGCTTATGCCGAACAATTACCTACATTCTTCCGGTTTTCAGAAAAATTTTCGAAAAACTTTTTCTCGAGCAACTGATGGGTTTTTTTAGATCGATTCGAAACCATCTCTTCTGAACAATACGGCTTCCGTAAAAACAGGTCAACCGTTGACGCTGTGACAAAATTTATCGAAACCGTCGTCGATGGCCTGGAGAGGCGAGAACATGTGCTCAGCATATTTCTCGACCTTTCCAAAGCCTTTGACTGTGTGCATCATGAGACACTGCTGCTCCAGTCAGAGGCATATGGGGTCCGGGGACTGCCGCATAAGTGGCTTTCGTCCTACCTCAAAAATCGGGTTCAGTGCGTCCAAATCGCTGATGTACTGTCTCAGAAAGAGACAGTGCCCCATGGAGTCCCGCAGGGATCCATCCTTGGGCCGATTTTATTTCTGATTTACGTAAACCATTTAAGCCTTTCGATCCAGAATGGGGAGACGGTCCAATATGCTGACGACACGACTCTCTGTTTTCGAGCTAGAAGCTTTTCCGAATTGGAAATAAAGGCCTTTATAGACCTGAGCTCGAGCATTCAAATGTTTTCTGAAATCAATTTGAAATCAAACTGCTCAAAAACAAATTTCATAAATTTTTGTTTACGCAATCAAAACGACGAATTGAGCCCGATGGTCCTAATAGATGATGCCCTCTTAGAGGAAGCTGAATCCACAAAGTTCCTAGGGATGATCCTAGATCGAGGACTGACTTGGGACGAGCACATTGAACGCCTCTGCTCAAAGGTTACTTCAGGCATTTCTGTCCTTCGTAACCTTGCAAATTTCTGCTCGCAAGAGGTACTAAAAATGGCGTATTTTGGCCTGATATACCCACACCTAGCCTACGGCATACGGCTGTGGGGTGGCTACTCAAATCAGAGATTTGAGAGGGTTTTCAGGTTACAAAAGAAAGTCGTGAGAATAATTTGCAAAATTAGACTATCGAGAGGCGTGTAGAAATTCCTTTCGGGAGCTCAACTTGCTGACACTGGCCTCTCTGTACATCTTGGAGGTGTCCATATACTGCAGGACCAAGACCACTCTTGTCCGAGGCAGGGACGTCCATGAGTACCAAACAAGAGGCAGAGACAATTTCAGAATTGCTCAACACAGAACTTCAAAATTTGAAAGTCTGCTAGCTCAGATCGGTGTTAAGCTAATCAACGAGCTCCCTGATGCCATCAAACAGTCAGCAAACGAAAAACAATTCAAATCGAATTTAAAACGCTACCTGGCGTCTAGGGCATTCTACTCTGTTGACGAGTTTATGGGGGCTTCTGGGATAGTTCAAAATTAAATAAACTATGTCATCGGTGTTAGGTATGAATGTGATGAATGTATGGCAACTTGATGTATGTATGTATGCAGGTATGAATGATAAACCTTAGCTTTAGTAATATATATATTGACGCATGCAATGCAATATACAACCATTGTTCACGCAATAAAGAAATATTATTATTATTATTATTATTATTATTATTATTATTATTATTATTATTATTATTATTATTATTATTATTATTACGTTTTCTTTTCGTCGTGGAAGGTTGCCCGCCTTGTCCTTATCCCGAAGGCGAAGAGCACACCGGGGACCCCTTCTTCTTTCCGACCCCTGTGTATGCTCGACACGGCCGGGAAAGTGCTTGAGAAGCTCCTGCGCGTCAGGCTGACCGAGGCCATCGTCTCTGCGGGGGACTTGTCCCCGCAGCAGTACGGCTTCAGATCCGGTCGCTCTACCATCGACGCTATTCAGGAGGTAGTTGAGGCAGTGCGGAGGGCGGAGGACCACAACCACTGGTCGCGCCGCGTGGTCCTTCTTGTCACGCTCGACGTGAAGAACGCTTTTAACTCCGCCAGGTGGAGCGATATGCTGTGGGCGCTTGAGCATACGTTCCAAGTTCCCTCCTACCTCCTGCGTATGATAGAAGCGTATTTGTCAGACCGCGTTCTGTTGTACGACACGACCGAAGGTCAGCGGCGCATTCCCATCACTTCCGGGGCTGCGCAGGGGTCCATTCTCGGACCAGATCTCTGGAACGTGTCCTACGATAGCTTGCTGAGGCTAGACATGCCCGATGAGACCCGCCTCGTTGGCTATGCTGACGACGTCGCTGCCTTGATCGCTGCGAGGAACGTCGAGCAGGCAAAACTGAGGCTCAGCGTAGTAATGGCCAAGGTCAACGGGTGGATGCGAGATCACGGCTTGTCCCTGGCTATCAGTAAGACGGAGATCGTCGTCCTCACCAAAAAGAGGATAAACACCGTGTTCCCGGTGCAGATAGGTGACGTCACACTCGAGACTAAGCCTGCTGCAAAGTACCTGGGAGTCATGGTCGACAGCAGACTGTCTTTCGGCGAGCAGATCCAGCGCGCCGCCGACAAAGCCGCTAAGGGTGTCGCTGCCCTTGGTAGGCTTATGCCCAATGTCGGCGGTCCTCGTTCCTGCAAGCGCCGTCTGCTCATGACTGCCGTCCAGTCAGTCTTGCTGTACGGGGCGGAGGTATGGGCTCACGCACTCGAGAAGCGAGTCTTCCGAGACCGGCTTGCCCGAGTCCAGCGTCGAGGAGCTCTGCGGGTCGCTTCGGCCTACCGCACAGTCTCCGAGCCTGCTGTGATGGTGATCGCCGGAGTCATCCCCGTCCTCTTCCTCGCGAGGGAGAGGCAGGCGATTTACCGGAGGAGGCCTGAAGTGGGCCGGGAAACAGCTGCCAGGGAAGAGCGCGATCGCAGCTTCGACTCCTGGCAGCGCGACTGGGAAGCCGAGCCGAGGGGACGCTGGACCTTCCAGCTCATACCATCCGTCCGACCATGGGTGGAGCGGCAGCACGGCGAGGTCGATTACTACGTGACCCAGTTTCTTTCTGGACACGGGTACTTCCGAGCCTATCTGCACCGGATGGGCAAAGTCGCCAGCCCGGACTGTCTGTATTGCCCCGGCATCCCAGACACGTCCGAGCACACCTTTTTTCAGTGCGACCGTTGGCACGTCCGCCGAGCCTCACTTTCATCTGAGATCGGCGTGGACGTCAGCCCAAACAACATCGTCGGAGCTATGCTCCAGGGAGAGGGCAACTGGAACTGTG
Source organism: Flexamia atlantica (assembly GCA_035578135.1). NCBI lineage: Eukaryota > Metazoa > Arthropoda > Insecta > Hemiptera > Cicadellidae > Flexamia > Flexamia atlantica. The sequence continues at coordinate 170,102,734 of JAQJVK010000001.1, read as the reverse complement.
TCCAGCACTACGTCCAGACCATTCTTCGGGCGAAAAAGGTCGACCTCGATCGGCCTTAATCCTCAGCATTTCCCCACGGAGGTTGCCCTAGCGGCGTAATATCAAAGGCCTAGCCCGAAGTAATGTGTGAAACAGTTCCAGGCTAGTGTCCTCGGTGCCGAGGGAGGTGGTTTAGTCGGTAGTTCACGGGACATCGAGCTCGTGGGAGTCCGACACTACTGAGGGGACAACGAGCCCCTCGGTGTGCGTAAACGCATTCCACCTCCTACCAAAAAAAAAAAAAAAAAAAAAAAAATTATTATTACGTCCAGGCCATTCTTCGGGCGAAAAAGGTCGACCTCGATCGGCCTTAATCCTCAGCATTTCCCTACGGAAGTTGTCCTAGCGGCGTAATATAAAAGGCCTAGCCCGAAGTAATGTGTGAAACAGTTCCAGGCTAGTGTCCTCGGTGCCGAGGGAGGTGGTTTAGTCGGTAGTTCACGGGACATCGAGCTCGTGGGAGTCCGACACTACTGAGGGGACAACGAGCCCCTCAGTGTGCGTAAACGCATTCCACCTCCTACCAAAAAAAAAAATTACTATTACTACTGGAAGAGCGATGGTGTAGAACGACTGCTAGTTTCGACCTACAGATAGACAATGATGCGGCAGCTGATACGAGGATCGCCTGGTTGTGTGGCTGTGTGAGTGTGAGAGGTGAGATAGTGTGTGTGCGTGTGAGCCGTGGTATGCGAGTTGTGTGTGTGGGTGGGTGTGTGTGCGTGTGTGTGTGCGTGTGCGTGCGTGCGGGTACCTGATATTCAGGGATTAATACACAACAGTAAACAACTTGAGAGAAGTTTGTCCGTCTGTCTATCAAAATCATTTTTTTTGTCATTTATATACAATCACAATTTATTCATCTTATTAATTTTCTAACTTAAACTTCCGCCTGTCTCCCTTTAGTCAAATAAGTAAATTTAATCTTTTTAATAAATTTAATAATTAATAAGCAATAAACCCGATTGAAAATAAATTAAAATCTGAGCAATTTTTTCCTGTTTTTTATATTTTTTTTCTTCGAAAATGTCAAATAATGACTCATCCCCACGCACGGATTTTTCTATGTGGGGATATATTTCGCTTATAATAATGTCACAGTAATAATTAAGTATCAGTAATTATTAAGTAATAATCAGTAATAATTAAGTATTTGTGTAATTTAGCATTTTAAGTACAATTCTGTAAACCCTTGTAACTATAAAAGCGAAATAAACAATTTTTGATTTGATTTGATTTCTTATCTCCTGAACCACTGAGTTTACGACAAAATAAGAAGGAATACAAAGTTCCTAAAATTAATCGTAGAATTAATTCAAAAACGCCATAAAATACAGGGTGTTCCATAAGAAAAATTAATGTTGTCCGCCATATTGGAAAATGGCGGCCATATTTTTAAATTTTGAAGTGACTCCAAAAAGCAGCTCTAAAAATAAGGGGAAGTCCCCCATAAGAAGTACTTTGTCAGATTTATAGTAAAATGTTAGCTATTGATTCACTTTAGGTGAGACACCCGGTATATTTTTGATTGTTGGATGTTTAGCTGTAGTTGTAACTCAGTATTCAGTTGCTGGCGGGGTTTGTTGCAGTGTAGCTGAAGACGGGGGGCCTGTGGTCCGAGAGTGGAGAGTGCAGGCGGACGAGCCCCCGCTCAACCCCGGGGACCCGCCTCCTCCCACCACCCACTCCCTCGTCCAGGTCTACGGTTTCAAACTCGAAACTTCTGAAAAGACTTCATATAAGGTACATCTATATATTATTTTCATTCTCTCTATTCATAGTATATTCTTAGGCTAACTGATTGATAGCTATAAATATACAATATAGTTAAAGAGAGTTGGTATCTATCTGTCTGTTTGTTGTTGTTGTAAACAGACCTTGGTTTTGCACCAAGGTAGATCTTGATGCAATACCTATTATACCTAGATCTGAAGTGATTCACTTCCTTAAAATCTCCTTGGGCCTTGCCTCATGGGCTTTAGTTTTTGTTTTGTACTAAGTTCTTGGATTTTTGTAGTTTTCATTTGGTTTTCATGGGAACTTTTCTCAATATAGCCATTTTGAAAATTCTCAGCTTTTGAATCCAAATCAGGAGGGGCTTGGGTACACTGGATTCAGTATTTAGTTTTATAATGTAAAACAGATATTCTCTGATTTTCTTGACAGGACACAAGATGTAGGCTATAGTCCAGTAAAGATACTGTTTAACCTAGAACAAATTGCAACACGAGCGTTTTTTACGATATTCTTCTAAAAAAATGTGTATATTGACATATCCATAATCGGACAAAATCGGTCCACGGGAAACCCCCTAAAATCATGTTTCAAAATGGCGGCATTTTTTAACATTGGAAAGTGTTTGAAAAAAGCCACTCGGCTGCATTTGTTATCTACATTTAACAAGATATTGAGTTGGGGACCGCCGCCAATAATTTTTTAGTGGCTATAGTCCTGCATTTTGGCAGGGTGCAAATTTTTAGCCGCGATCTTGGATCCGCCATATTGGATCAAAATATTTTTTTCAAGTGTAATGGTGGTCATGTGACACATCATTTAGAACTAGATTTTTACGCTGATTACAATGCTACAGTCCGTTTTCAAAAATATTGATTCGTTTTTAAGATATGCTCAAAAGAAAATTCTTCCCTCTACATTTCATATGGGGGTTAAATAAATAATAAAATTGTTATGATTATTTTTCTCATATCTCCAGAACCTAGCAAGGCTTTCAGTTAGTTTTGGCCTTAAAATACTGATTGATTAAATGGCTGTTATTTGAGCTATTGATCACTAAAATCGGACGTGTGTGAATCGAGCTGTACCGTACAGCTAAATGCAATATGAAAAAGCTTTTTTTAATAGATTTTTGTTAAAGATATATATCTCAGGTTTAAAATGGGTTACAAAATTTATTCTGGTCTCAAATTACTTGGAAAACTATAAGCTTTCATATGAGCTATCGCTAATTGAAATCTGACTAATAGAAATGGAGTTATGATCCACAATCCAACTTGAATTCTTCTCAGTTTCGTAATTTATCATTACTTAAAGACCCATATCTCCGAATTTAGCAGAGACTCAGATATGATTAAGGTTTTAATTAGCTCAGTACATTACTGGCTTTAATTTAAGCTCTAAATCTTGAAATTCGGCTGAGTTTGATGCGAGTTATGGAACTTTTATCAATACGACAATAATTTTTTCAGAATTTTGTATTTAGTTAAGGATTGGTATTTCCAGTTCTGATTAGGGCATGTAGGTCAGAATGGTTTCAAAACACCCGGTAAGCTGTCAGCATTCTTTTGAGCCATTGATGATCACAATCGGACAATGTTTTGGCGAGTTATAAAATTTTTATTAATTCGTTTTGTAATTTGGTGTAATATGTATACAGGGTATATAGTTCACCAAACTTACGCAAAAATACCCTTAACCTAGAAGAAATTGCAACACGAGCGTTTTTAATGGGGGTGAGTCCGGAAAACTATGATTTTAACGTACCCGAAATCGGACTATGGGAAAACCCCTAAAATTACGTTTCAAAATGGCGGTTCACAATACAAAAATTATAAAATAAGATTTACACTGCATTTTTAACATTTTAACCATAACTTATCGAGAGGTAAACTTTCGAACAACAACAAAAATTATTAGGAGTATATTACTTTATTTTGATAGGATAGTAATTTTCAGCCGCCATCTTGGATCCGCGATATTGAATACGAAATATTTTTCTTAAATGTAAAGGTGGTGTTGTGACCCATCATTTTAAACTAGAATTTTACACTGGTTTCAATTCCGAAATCCATTTTCAAACATATTGACCCATTCTTAAGATAATAGGGTTTTTAGAAAAATATTAGTTATAACTCATTTTAACATTATGCATTGTAAAAACGAGTCCATAATCTCATAATGACGCTAAATAATAACACGTAGCTACCATAAGTCATTTTCGAGTAATTTCAACGTGATTTTGACGAATTTAGAAGTTTTAGGCGCCATCTTGGATCCGCCATTTTGAAATTGGCGAGGTTATTTCAAATATAAAGGTAGGGTTGTGACCCATCATTTTCAACTAATTTTTGATGCTGAATTGAATGCCGCAATCCGTTTTGTAATATCATTTTTCGTTTTTGAAATATCGCCACTTTTTAAATTTATAACGTTAAAAAGGCGATATCTGAAGAATGAAAAATAATATTACAAAAAACGGATTGCGGCATTCAATTCAGCATGAAAAGTTAGTTGAAAATGATGGGTCACAACCCTACCTTTATATTTGAAATAAGTTAGGTCATTTCAAAATGGCGGATCCAAGATGGCGCCCAAAAATGCTAAATCCGTCAGAATTAGGTTAAAATGGCTCGAAAATAGCTACTGGTAGTTACTTGTCATCTTCTAGCTTAATTCTGAGATTATGGACTTATTTCTGCAAGGGATAATGTTAAAATGAGTTAAAAACAGGGCCGGCCCTAGCTAATTTTATAGTGTAAGCAAACAGTAGTTTTGGCGCCCCCCTCCCCCCCCCCGATAAACCGTCATACACTACACCGTAGAACGGTAAATGTCACATACCTTGTACCTAAATAGTAAACAAAGGGGAACAAATTAGGAGAAAAAAAATAGCTGACAAACCAGAGTTTATGTTTATTTACCAGTGTTCATTTACAAATACAGTGACACATTGTAGACTACAATTACGATACATTACATTATTAAGTTATGTGATGTATGATGGAAAACACAAATAAATCGTCTACATAGTCTACAATCAATATTGTGTGTACAAGTCATTGTTAAACGTCAGGTTGTATTACAGACAATTCAAATTAAAAAATAATAGCCTAATAATTACAATTAAGATACTCAATGTTGCAGTTAAAAAGGAATTCGTCTGGCTTTTAATTTTGAAAACTCTTGCAGTAGAATGTCCGTTTCCATTTCATTTAGGGCATAATTTTCAATCGCCAAGGTTGCTAGACCACTTAAGTGTTCTTGGCTCAAATTTGATCGTAGGTAAGATTTTATCAGTTTTAATTTAGAAAAACTTCTTTCGCCACTGGCCACGGATACTGGCAGCGTTAACAAGATTCTAAATGCTACAAAAATATTTGGAAAAGTATCCACATAACCACATTTGGTTATAAAAGACAACGCTCCAGCTGGGTGACTTCTAGGGGGCAGCATTGGTCCAAAGATTTGAAGCTCATCAAACAGCTCATCTCCGTTAATGTCATATTCTTTTGGTTTGCCATCTCCATCACCACCGCTCAAAACTGTTTCAAGGTGTTTGCAGGCTTTCTTCAACTCTGATTCACTCCATGCTTTTCCTAAGCTAGCAATATCATAGAGAAATTTAAAACCTTCACTATGGTTTTCCATCAGTTCAAATCTCTCCTTTAACGAGGATATTGCTCTATCAAGCACAACAAAGAAGAAATTTACTTTAAACAAATCTTTACCAGAACTTGCATCTTCATCTTCACTCTCGTTAGAAAATTGTTTTTTAACTCTTCTTGGTCTAACTGTTTTTTCTTGTTCAAAGTCACCTGCAACATCAATTTTTCCGCAAGTTCCTTTGCATCAGTAATGATGCTGTTTAGTCCTTCTTCAGTTTTCATAGTTTCCAAAAATTATTTTACACTCTTAAGAAGATCTATTGTAACTTTGAAGATCATTTGTGACCTTTTGCATCAGTTTACTAACCATGTTTGAATTATTCAGGATACAAGAGTGCCAAATTTATAACTGTTTCTAGGAGTTATAATGTTGGTTTTTTAAACCCGTACATAAAGCCTCAAAACACCCATAAATCAACATTTTAGTTAAAATTAAATCAACAATCGACTTACAATTTCAATGACTTGTTGACTATGCGTAACAACAGACGTAGATGAAGATGACATCACTGTATCAACTAATAAATCATAATCCACAACTTTGATGGCGGCTACAGAATCGTCACGTCACAATCAATATTTGATGGTGGTGGAAATGGTGTTTCTGTAGCTAGATAACTATGGAATTGACTGGTTGACGGTCCAGGCAGAACCTCAGATTCAGTTATTGGTAAATTATTGTCAACATCATGATCTAATTCGGTTGTCTCTACGCTTATTGATGCACTCTCACATAATGGTGGATTTGTTAATAGTAGTTTTCATTACTAGGAGCGAAAGTGGCTCTTTTTGGTACGAGATCGTAATTTTCAGGCGAGGCGTAGCCGAGCTTGGAAATGCGATCGAGTACAGTTCGTGTCAGAAAGGAAAAGAGAGTGCCGGACCGGTCCAGGTAGGCCCGGGCAGCCCTAATCCACTGTTGTCACAACACCTATTGTCGTGAGGCCGGCCGGCGAGTTATTTCTTGAGTAATTCCTGGTATAAGGAATTTCGAAGCGGGCCGCAGCAATGACTCAGGCGTGGGGGCTGCCCACCCCCGTCGCCGGCCGGCCTCACAACAATAGGTGTTGTGACAACAGCGGATTAGGGGATTAGGGCTGCCCGGGCCTACCTCGACCGGTCCGACACTCTCTTTTCCTTTCTGACACGAACTGTACCAAGGAGACACTTTTGCTCCGTGTGATGAACAACTATTTTCATCATTATGTACATGTCATTATGTATCATTAAATATCCATTTAATCGTTAACAAATTAGACTACATAATTTTGAGGTTATCCAAAAATAGTCACCGTCATTTCACTATTTACACATTTGTTAGTTGTTTACAAACACAAGTTAAGAAATCGTTCAACCTTTCAAACTTAACATAAACAAATTTTGACATTAGAGTACGGCAAAATTTACCATGTTTTTTCAGTACTCCTATTCGAAGTGATCCAAAAACGATCATTTTGCGTACGATTTAGAGAACTAAAAACGGCTTTTTTCGGGACAGTATGATGAAAAAACCTTTGCAGTGCTTTACACTGCTTTCCATCTTCTTTAGATTGCTGCAACCATTGAATATTCAATGCTGCAACTTTCTTTTGCGGTTAAATGCTCCAGATGCTTTTTTCTTGCTCGACATTTCGTGTTAAAACGTCACTTTTTATATACCCTAAGAAAAAATAGGAATAAAATAATTCAAATTACTCAGTACACGCACGGCATTAATTTTACAACTTACTACAGTACAACTCACAACGCACATCAATGTAATTATATAAAATAGTAAGACAGACAGCTGTCACGGCGAGGGTGCTTGCGAAGCGGCGCTAACAGTGACCGTAACTGCGAGACTGCTAACAGAAATAGACATATGCATATGAGTCATGCGGACGGTTCCATGTCAATCGCGTAAGGGGTGGGGCGTGTGTAGCGGGTAGCGGTGTATTAGTCAGTGCAGGGCGCACGTGCACAGCGCCCCCACGGCGCCGCCCCTCTCCTCGCGGCGCCACCCGCGGCCGCGTAGTTCGCGTTTATCACGGGCCGCCCCTGGTTAAAAATACAATTTTATTAGACAGTGATATCTTAAGAATGAGTCAATATTTTTAAAAACGGATTTCGGCATTGAAATCAGCGAAAAAATTAAGTCAAATGATGGGTCGCAACACCACCTTCATATTTGAAAAAAAATATTTTGTATCCAATATGGCTATTATAATGTTTATTCTAGTAATCATGACTTGAGGTGTTTAGGCTCAGTGCAATGAGACAACATGTTAGTTTTAGAGAGAGGGTTTATTCAGCACAGTGTTGCCACAAGTACAATAACAAAAGATTTACTTAATAAATTTGACATATACTGTATAACATCTCCCTCCTTAAGAATAAACAAAATAAATAAACCTTCCATACCCTAACCATAAGAAAATGGAACTCTTATTACAATTGAATGTTTCATATAAAATTAGTCAACTTAAATCTTGAAGTACAACACTTCAATTTTATCGTTCTAAAATAAAACTTATGTAACAGAATGACAATCGGAAGTAGTTACTTTACTTTTTTGGACTAAAAGTTAAACGTTTAGGATTCCTAACTACTCTTGGCTAGTGGGAGTTTAAAGTGGGAACCAATTGCTGTTCCTGAAATAGAAAGCTTATGTTCTGATAAGATTTTTGAGTGCTGTTTAACATCATTTAGCATTGGAAAAAATAAAATTGTATTAATGGGTATATATAGGTCACCTTCAACAAGTGATAAAGCCTTCCTTGAAATATTGAACAGAGCCTTAGAAATAATAACAAAAATCAGAAAAAATATTATTATAGCTGGAGATTTTAATATAAATATTTTACAAGATGCAAAAAACCAGTTTATTAAAAATGAGTTTAATAATGTCTTGAAAAGGTTCGGTTTTCGGTACCATGTGGACTTTCCTACTAGAATAACTGAAACAACATCTACAGCAATTGACAATTTTGTTTCTAACATTGAAACTCTAAAAATTGAAGCTGAACGCATTATCACTTGTTTGTCGGATCATGATGCACAGGTATTAACATTGACAGGACTGGATAGAGTAAATAATGTAAATAATTTTACAACTTATAACAGAAAGTTTACTGATGAAAATATGAATAAGTTTAAAAATTTGTTGGATCTAGAAAATTGGAATGAGGTTTACTGTGCTTCTGTGGAATGTAAATATGATGTATTTTTTAGTACATTTATGTATTATTTCAACTTAGCATTTCCGAAGGTTAAGTGTAGAATTTTTAAGAATACAAGTCCTTGGATTTGTGATTCACTTAGGGAAGAAAAAAAAGAAATCTCAAATTTGTACTCGTCTTTTAGATTAACAAAAAATAAAATGCTAGGTAAAATCGCACAGCAAAAAAATAAGCATTATGTCAAAAAAGTTATTAAAATAAAAAAGAAATATTATAGTGATAAAATTCGTGAGTCAACTAATGTTAGTAAAGACATTTGGCAAATAATTCACCAGGAAACAGGTTTCAAAAAGCAAAGACCAAAAAGCGTTACTTTAGAGAATAATGGTGCTGTTGTATCAAATCCGTTGCAGATAGCTGATTTATTTAATAGGTATTTTATAAGGGTAGCTGAAAACAAATCTGGGGGTCAAACTCAACCTGACATTCAAAGCAATGTGGCTGAAAATCTCATTGGACAAAAGCTATATTTTTTACCAGTTGATGAAAAGGAAATTTTGAGGATAATTCAGAAATTGAAAAATAAAAATTCTAGTGGTTTTGATGAGGTACCTATTAAGGTTATTAAAATTGCTGATAAAAGTATTAGTAAAGTGCTGGTACATCTAATTAACTCATCTTTTATATCAGGCATTTTTCCTCAAAAATTAAAAATAGCAAAAATAAGCCCCATTTATAAAAAAAATTGCCCTAAAGACCCATCAAATTACAGACCGTTGTCAATTTTGCCTGTAATCTCTAAAATTTACGAGAAAGCAGTTTGCACAAGACTAATGTCCTTTTTTGAGAGGAATAATTTGCTGGAGAATAATCAGCACGGGTACAGAGTAGGTAAGTCGACAAAATCAGCAACAGTGGATTTCATGGAAGCAGTCATTGATGCAATAGATAGGGGTGATAAATGCATAGGGATTTTTATGGACTTGCATAAAGCTTTTGATAGTGTATGCCATGATACTTTGTTTCAATTGTTTCATAAAAATTGCATCAGAGGAAAAGCTTTTGATTGGCTAAAGTCATACTTAAGTAACAGAGTGCAATTTGTTCAAATTACTGATATCAATAATAAACATCTAACCAAAATAAATTCAAAAACAGAAATCATAAAATTTGGGGTTCCTCAAGGGTCAATCCTGGGGCCAATCTTATTTATCTTTTATATGAACGGATTACAAAATGTATTGGCAAATAAGATTTGTTCTAAATTGGTATTGTATGCTGACGATTCCAATTTAAAAATATCAGGAACTAATTATCAAGGCATTGTGCAAACAGCTGAGCTAGAGCTAAATAATATATTCAGTTTTTTTAATTTGCTCAACCTAGATCTTAATTTTAATAAAACCAATTACATTACTTTCAGTGCACACAGAGATAAAAACCTAGGTCCGCTAAATATAGTTGCTGGTAATCAAATTATAGATGAGGTAGAGGAGACAAAATTTTTAGGGTTAATAGTAGATAGTAATTTCAATTGGGATCAGCATATAAACAAAGTTGTAAGTAAAGTTAATTCAGGAATTTTTGTGCTTAGGAGGTTATCTAAATTATCTGATTTGGCTACTTTAAAAACAATTTATTTTGGTTTAATTCAGTCTCAAATATCGTATAACATATGTGTGTATGGAGCCACCTCACACAAAAATTTAGAAAGGATATTAAAACTTCAAAAAAAATGTATCAGGGTAATGCTAAATTTAAATTTTAATGAACATGTAAAAGATAAATTTTGCAAATTAGAAATTTTAACTGTTTTTAGTTTATATATTTATGATTGTGTCATTTTCATAAAGGAGAACATGTCCAATGAGATGCGGTTGGGCCACAGTCATGAGTATGACACTAGATTCAGAAATGACATTATATTGGCTAAACATAAATTAGAATATTTTAAGAAAAAAACTACTTATATGGGGGCTAAATGTTTTAACTCTTTGCCAAAGTGTTTAAAAAATGAAAAGCATAGCAAAATTTAAGTTAAAGTTTAAAGAATTGTTGATAAAGAATCCGTGTTATTCTGTGAGGGAATTTTTTACAAAAATGATAAATGTTCAGTAAATGGTATTTGTTTTGAATAAATATTTTTTCATATTAAAATTACTTATATGCATTGTTTTTAGTTTTTAATTTTGTTTAGTATGTATGGGACAAGGATGACGCCATTCATGTACTTTGATTGTACAATTTTTGATGAATAAAGATATTTTGACTATTGACTATTGACTATTGACTTCATTTAGAGGTGACATAGCCGTCAAAATTCTTAACTTCTCCCTCATCACAAACATTTGCTAACTTATTATTGTTAGGACTAACCATCGGACTATCCGCACTTACAGGAGTTCCACTTCTTTCTACAGGCCTACTGCCTTCACTACCACTATTATTAGGAAACAAATGTGTGCGATTTCTCCTACAGCTACTACCTGAGCTGTCAGTAACAATATAAGACCTAGGTTCTTAGGAGTTCTAATATGACCAGGACTCCAATTTGAGTTTGGAGATCTTTGAAACATAACACGTTCACCAACTGATAATTTTCTCAATAGCCTACTAGACCTATCATAATATAATTTACTTCTCCTCCTATTGTTAAGCATTTCATTTCTATAGCCTATACCAAGACATTTTGGTTTCAATAACTTAGAGGACATAGGCAAATTAGTGTTAAGTTTTCTGCCCATAAGAGCTTCTGCTGGAGATGGTAAATTACCACGAGGTGTACTTCTTAAATTTAGCAAAGCCAAATAAGGATCATCATTACTTTCCTGACACTTTACAAGCAACTTTTTTACTGTCTGCACTGAACGTTCAGCTAAGCCATTTTACTTCGGGTAATGAGGACTAGAAGTAATATGACAGATATCCCACAATTTAGTAAACTCCTTAAATTGACTACTACAATACTGCATAGCATTATCCGAAATCAAAGTCTTAGGAATACCGTGTCTGGCAATAATAGATTTCAAATGAGTTATCACCGTAGAGCTAGTGCTATCAGGCAACAAATTTATTTCAATAAAGGTTGAATAGTAATCGTCTACGAACAGATATGTCTTATTATTAAACATAAACATGTCTGAAGCTACCTTTTCCCATGGCAAGTTAGGGAAATCATTACTATTAAGAGGCTCATTACAAAAAGAATTTCTGTGCTTTTGACACACTGAACAACTAGATACAACATCATCAATTTGACTTGACATACCTGGCCAAAACTATATTTCCCTGGCACGGTTCTTACACCTTTCTATTCCCAAATGACCAGCATGTATCCTAGTTAACATTTCTTTCTGCAAGGATTTAGGAATTAACAATTTATCATTCTTAAAAATAATTCCATTTACAACACTAAGGTCATCTTTATAAGTCCAGAAAGCTTAATTGAATCATCCAACTGATGCTTAGAACTAGGCCATCCCTTCTGGATAAAATCAATCAACTTACACAAATCTGGATCATTTTTTGTTTCAACTCTAAAATTATTTAGCTGTTTATCAGAAACAGGTAACCTACTAACAATAGCATTGACATGGATGTCAAATTCGGTATCTAACTCATCATTGTCACATGTGAGCTGCTCAATAGGAGCTCTGGAAAGTGTATCTGCAATATATAACTCTTTTCCCGGCTTATGAATCACACATAAATTATAAGACTGAACTCGTAATAACATACGCTGCAAGCGTAAGGGTACTTTATCCAGAGGCTTCTTAAAAATAGACACAAGTGGTTTGTGGTCACTCTCGACAATAACTTCTCGACCATACACAAAAGAATGAAATCTTTCACAGCCAAAACAGATTGCTAACATTTCGAGTTGGATTTGTGCATAATTCTTTTGAGCTTGATTTAAACACCTGGATGCATACGCGATTGGTTTCCCATTTTGGATGACTACAGCACCCATACTGTCACGTGAACTGTCTACACTTAAGGTTACAGGTAGGCTAGTATCAAAATACCCCAATACAGGTGTTTCACATAATGAATTCTTTAACTGAATAAAAGCTTGAGTTATAGATTCATTCCAATCCCAAACCGTATCCTTCTTTAATAACTGCCTTAGAGTAACAGATTTCTCAGCATAGTTTGGAATAAACTTAGCTAAATAATTGGTCATCCCTAAAAACCTTTCAAGTTCTCTTTTACAAGTAGGCGGAGACATGTTCTTAATTGCTTCTACCTTAAACGGGTCAACTGATACTCCCTTATCACTAAATACATGGCCTAAATATTTAATTTCATTTGCACCAAATTTACACTTTTTAAGGTTAAATTTAAACCCATTTTCTCTGGCTCGCTTAAGAACATCTCGAAGGTGTTTATCGTGCTCTTCTTTATTGGCTCCCCATACAACTATGTCGTCAATATATGACTGAACCCCGTCCAACCCATCAAAGGTCTGAACTACTATTTTATGAAATATTTCAGGAGCACATTTAATCCCAAATGGTAATCTTTTGAACTTGTACCTCCCAAACGGAGTACTAAATGTACATAAGAAAGAACTATCATCTGTCAGAGGGACCATCCAAAATCCGGCATTTGCATCTAATACCGAGAAGTATTTAGCCTCCACCAGCTTACTAGACAACATCTCAATTGTAGGTTACTAGTACTGACTTTTTAATGTTATCATTTAAATGTTTAGGGTCTAAGCATATTCTAATATCACCATCACGGTTAGATGTAATAACAGCGGGACTTACCCAGTCAGTAGGCTCATTTACCTTTTAGCGAATTTCCCCTATAGGGAAGAAGCTATTACCGTAGGTCTCATGGTAAGACCTAAGCCCGAGACCATGAAACTTTTCGTTTTGGGGCCACCAGAAGCAAAAAACACCATTCGTTCGAATTTATATATATCTATCTATCTATCTATCTATCTATATATATATGTGTCTATGAGCACGATAGCGGCCGTAAATATGATCCGATCTTAATGAAATTTGGTACAGACTTGTAAAGTGGTAATCGATTGGACAAGTTCGTAAACCAGCCCGATCGGACCATCGGAAGGGGGGGTTAAGGGGGAATAACCCCCCCAAAAATGGGGTTTTTGGGGTTTTTACATAGAAAAATAAAATTAATCAAATTTTTATTGGCACCATTGGATTCGACTCAAAAAAGCAAACAATTTAGTATTTTGAATCATTGCTCTATGTCCATTGGTTACCGCGATATTGAAAGTGGTAAACACAGTACGTTGTCCCAATGTTAACCTTATGGGGAATAAGTAAAATTCTATATCTCGCTCATTTCTCAACATATCTTAATTAAACTTGGTTTGTGGCTTCATCTAGATGAGATGTAATGTATTTTAGTCTAAAATCCCCAAAATTTCCATTTTTGTGGCAGCAAACCTGCATAATCATTCCCCATGTTATCCTTATAGGAAATAAAAAAATTCTATATCTGCCTTATTTTTGAACATATCATAATAAAACTTGGTATATGGCTTCTTCTAGTTAAGATATACTAAATAATGAATTAAAACTAACCAGTTTTAACATAACTGTTGCAGCAAACCTGCATACTCATTCCCCATGTTATTCTTATGGAGATTACAAAACCATGTCAAATCTCGCTATGTTGGATTGAAATATGTTCTTTTGCATTTGAAATTCGCTGAGTATGCAGGTCTGCTGCAACGGGGGTATTGTATTATATCCATAGATTCCATTTCCAAAAGTTTAGCTTTAACCTTATCCTCTAGTGCCAAAGGCATTCTACGAGCAGATGTGACAACTGGGACAGCATTGTCCTTCAGCACTATCTGACATTGATGTGGAACACATCCCACCGAACCATCAAATAAATCTTTAAACTCACTAGTTACACTTGGACTTTGAGTTGAGCCTACAACACTGTCGATTTTCTTAATTAGATTTAGTTTTATGCATGTGTTTAACCCTAACACAGGATCACATTCGTGGTCTACTACATAAAAGAATACATAGTCTATGCTGTTGATCTTTATACTGACAATTTAAGAAACATTTACCTAGTAAGGACATTTTTTCACCAGAAAATGTACAAATATTAACATCAGTACACCTTAACACATTTAAATTAAGGCCTAAATCTAAGAACAGTGTTTTAGCTATGACATTGACTTGCGCTCCCGTGTCAAGTTTGAAAGACACGTTTTTATTTCTAACAAACATTTCAACCCGCCAATCATCAATTGGTGACACATTTGATGAAATTTGGTCCTGTTTTAAATCTACACCACCAACAAAAAGACGATTGGAATCATTACTATAACTAGGTTGATGTGTTTGCAGGGGCGGCTCGTGAGTTTTTTAGCGCCCGTGCAACTATTAAAATTGCCGCCCCCGCCCCCTTCCCAACCCATCATATCCTCACCTCCCCCTCACCCCAACCGTCGAACGCCAAACCCTATATTCCCTTTCGGGTAACTCATAAAAAACTGACACGACGTCACGTCCGCGCTTTGCCTCAATTTTACACTGAAGCTTGCTTTTAGTTGGCACAGTTCACGCACTAGCGCTTACGCCGACTAGCGCTACGACGACTTCAATATAAACCAGATAAGACAACTCAATTATAACTCTCTTTTCTCTCTTTTTTTTAAAAAAAGAGGGTGGCGGCCTCTTTTTACCTTGCATTTGCCCCCCCACATGGGCCTCAGGCCTGTGCGTGGAATTTATCAAGCAAACCCAAGGAGTGAGCCGGTACAGTACAAGGATGAACAGTACTGCTAAAAGTATGCGGCATCATCGGGACTCGATCCTGCGACGCTGCCGCCACAGAACCGGGGCCGAGTGCGCTACTAACTGCGCCACCGACTCACTTTGACGCCAATTCTTGGGGCCCAGTGCGGTGGATGCGTGGTAGCAAAAACGGCTAGTGCGCATGCGCGACAACGCCTCGTTAGAGCGCAGCACTGTCATTCTGCTCTCAGCCGTCAACAATAGCATGTCACTACATGTCATCCTAAAAACATTGACCGACGGAACATTGACTCTTACTGACGATTAATGATCTGTTTTAATTCTATTCAATAATATAAAATATTTCATTAGTATTTATTGAAGCGTCTTGTTACTCTGAACAACGATTGACAGAGAAGCAGTAACTATGTGCGAGCTGCCGAACACGCAGCCAGGCTAGTACAATTTCGGCCGCCGCTGCCGCTACTACTCCCCTCTCCTCCCAGCCTACCCACTCCCCGCCCCATGCGCGGACTGGGCCCCAAGAATTGGCGCCAGCTATAAAATATTTTGTGTGCGGTTTTAGTTCTACAGTCAAACTGCTAGGTCTGATAGTTTCCCGAGTCCAACTACGTCACACCAGCTGACCGTGCACAAACATTTTTTTACACTATGGGCACAGTCAGTGTTAAACTGAATAAGTGGTCCATAAAATGTCGATACTGATCACCGAATGTTTAAAATGAAAAACTAGGAAATACATTCAGCTCGAAATCTTTAGTAATTAAAAATCTTGATTTCATATTATAGTTCTGCAAATGCTGAGTTTTGACAACTTTGAAATTATTACATTACTATTCTCCGTATATATATGTTCTGAAAACCTGAAATTTAAAAGAGGGCAACAAATAAGCAAACTCCATTCAAATAGGAAAGTAATTTATTGATTAATACTTTGTAAATTAATGTTCTTATTATGTAAAATAATTTCCTAACAAATGATTTGAATTCTCGTTTGATCACTTATAAATATTAGGCTACAATACACAAATTTAGTTTAGGTTACCGTATCACAAACTACGGCAATAGTAAGCTATCCTCCAAAATAAAACGTAAATATTTTGCTTGAGTGATTTTCAATTTTTAATCATAAACTGTTAAGGCCGGGGACACACGAGGCGTTTTTTAACGCCGCGGTAAAAATGCCGCTCGCCCGTAGTGCATTTCGCCCGTAATGGACGCGTCCACACGGGGCGGAAGAAATACCGCGCGATAATATTGCCGCTGGCGGTCGTTTTGCCTTCGCTCGAAAGTGGATTTTTTCCGCTTTGTCATCATAGTGGGGTATGCAATTAAATGGGAGCGTACACATTTGGCGGATTTTTCACCGCGGCCATGGTCAGACGGCAAGACACTAAACATTGTATATACCGTGTTGATGACGTCAGGAGCTCTGTGATCAGCATATGGTTAAAAGCATTTGGTAAACACCCACAGTCGTCTCTCAAAATCAAAATGGTACCACGATTGGCGATATTTTTCCGTGGCGATTTTTTTAAAGCCACGTGTGTATGAACGCCGATTTCGTCGGTGGCGGCCGAAAAATTATCGCGCGATAAAAAACCCCCAATGTGTCTCCGGCCTAACCATGGAAAAATTTACATACAATGTTGATTTAAAAAAGAACAATTTAAATACATTAGTGAAAAAGCAAAGAATGTTACAAACGTTATCTCGTTAACCCTTTTGCCGCCAATGACGTATGCGAATTAGCGCGCGAAGGCCGCCGAGCGCCAAGTCAGCTGATCAGCTGAGGGTTGTCAACCCCACAGCTTGAGCGGTGACTCGATACCGCCACTGCCAAATCCACCTAATTTGCTTACGTCTATTAAAACGGTCATAACTCCACTTAGGCAAAAGGTAGAGCTATAATTTGTTTTGTTCGTCTTTAAATTCTCTAAAAGGCTATGTTAATTTTAAAAAGTTTATAAAGCTTGCTAATTTTATTACTGCTTAAAAATCAAAACTAATGTATTTTATTTTTTTGCTGCCGCCGTTTTCTCTCTCTTCTTTTGGGTTTTTGAGCGCCCGCCTTTCTCTGACTCCCCCTTGCCACCACCCAGGGCGGCGCTCCGCGCCGCCCCCCCAAAACTGGCGCGCCCTTGGCGCCCCGTGTGGGCGCACGGGCCACGAGCCGCTACTGTGTGTTTGACCTGAAGAGTTCTCCACAACAGTATGTACCTGTTTGCCTAAATTACATATTCTAGAGAAATGATTTAATTTATTACATGTGTAACATCGTAATCCAAAAGCAGGACACTGTTTGTATGCATGTACAGTACCACATTTACTACAGGGTTTGACATTTTGTTTAGGCCTACCACTGTCTTTATTCTTAAAATGTTTATATTTAACTTTTTGTTGATGTATCTTGTTAAAATTTTTACCTCTGCTAGGCGCCGTTCTAGAAGATTGAGTTTGTACCGCATGGAGATTAGTAGTTTGAAGTTTATCCTCCAAAGATCTCACATGTTGTAAAGACACTTCAGATGCTTGACAAATGTCCAAAGCCTTTTGTAATGTTAAACTTGGCTCTCGCAGTAACTTTTCCTTCAACTGCGGACTTCTCAGCCCACACACAAGCCTATCCCTTACAAGATCATCTTTGAGACTTGAAAATTCACAGTCTTTAGCTTTGTTTCGTAAATCAATTATGAATTGTTCAACGGATTCCCCATCTAATTGAGTCCTAGTAAAAAACTGATGGCGAAAGAAAGTTACATTTTTCTTGGGGATAAAATGTTCATCAAAACACTTTATGACATTATCAATCTATCTTTACTACCCTCATCAGCAAAGGTAAAACTGTTGTATATCTCAATCCCCGGCTCCCCTAAGCAAGTCAGCAGCAAGGACACGAGTCTATCTTGCTTGGAGTCTAGGCCTATGGCTTTAACATAAAGTTGAAACCTTTGTTTCCACCTCACCCAGTTCTCAGCAAAATTTCCCACAGTGGAAAGTTCCCCAGGAGGCAAAAGATTTAACACACTCATATTGAAGATGGATCCTCAAAATGAAAGTACATCATTATACTCACGTAACATAATACAACTTGTTCCAAGGCCAAGATCATCATGTTTCAAACGGAATTAACTTACAAAGCACCTGCTCAATCCAATAGCAGGCCGTCATCACAATTCTCCAACCACTGGGAAATACACTTCTTACGATTCAAAATGTTTTTACAGTTAAAATACATACTTTGGAGAATTTATTTTATTCTGACACCATATTATAATGTTTATCCTAGTAATAATGACTTGAGGTGTTTAGGCTCAGTGCAATGAGACGACATCTTAGTTTTAGAGAGAGGGTTTATTCAGCACAGTGTTGCTACAAGTACAATAACAAAAGATTTACTTAATAAATTTGACATATATAACAATGGCGAATCCAAGATGGCGGCTAAAAATGACTATCCCATCAAAATGAAGTACTATTCCCCTAACAATTTTTTGTGTCGTTTATAAATCCATATATCGATGAATTGTGGTTAAAAATGCAGTGTAAATCTTATTTTATAATTTTCATATTATAAACCTCCATTTTGAAACGTAATTTTAGAGGATTTCCCATGGACCGATTTTGTCCGATTTTGGATATGTTAAAGACCATACTTTTCCAGACTTATACCCATCTAAAATACTCGTGTTGCAATTCGTTATAGGTTAAGGGTGTTTTTTTGCGTAGATTTACTGAACAAGTAAATCATGAAAAACTCTGAATAAACTTAAGAACTTATCAAATTAATAGAATAATGCAGAAAAACTATTGGTCTCTTCGGTGATTTGTTAAGGGTATTCGATTGTGTGAACCATGATTTGTTTGTCAATAAATTTTTTATTTAAAAAAATGTGGTGTATATTTTATTTTAGGCCTATGAAATTGTTAGTACGCTAGTTATGTATGCAATGTACTGAAAAGAATGAAGGATGTTTTGATTAGATTAGATTTAAGTACCAGATTCTGGAATGCCAAATTATTAATTATTAATAATAATAATTATTAATTATTAATAATAATAATAATAATATATAGCATTACACATCTTCCCATGTTGAGACTGAATATTGGTACCTATTCTGGAATGCTCCAATTATCAGCAATAGTAACATACATTAGGTATTAGTTAATTAGGTTATTAGGTTATAAATTTAGGTTATTTAATTAGGTATTACAAATCTTCCCTATGTTCAGCCAGAGTACTGGTATCTACTTTAGAATGCTCAAATTATGAGTAATAATAACATACATTGCATTACACATCTTCCTCTATTGAACCTGAGTACTAGTACCTATTCTGAAATGCTCAGATTATCAGCAGAAATATCATTCATGTTGTTATGCATTTTCCATGATCATCCGGAGCACTAATGCCTATTTTTCTTCGTTACATAAACAGGTTGGCTGGATGTCATGTCATTTGAGACCCTTTCTAAAACATCCGGAAAAATCAACATCGTCAGCACCTGGATGGGATCCTCAAGTACAGTAACTCCCGATTATCCGCGGAATTGGGTGGCACGACTACCGTGCATAACGAAAATCGCGGATAATCCGCAAGTGGTGAAAATGGGAGAGAATAAAAGAGAAAAACAATTTCAACATTAAAAATCAATTTATTTAATACAGTCAGGGGCGAACCCAGATTTAATTTTGGGCGTGGGGAATATCCTCTAACGTCATGGTAAGCGAGTATCGCGGTAGATACATATTGTTGTCACGTCGCAGTAGACGAAAATCGTCGTCATGGTAGAAGGATAGCGTTTTCACGGTAGACGAGTATCGTCGCCGCGGTAGGCAAAGTCGATGCGCTAGACGAGTATCGTCGTGTTTTGGTAGACGCCGCGGTAGACGAATATGGTCGTCACGGTATACGAATATCATTGTCCCAATAGATAAATATTGTTGTCACATTGCAGGAGACAAAAATCGTCGTCGCGTCGCGGTAAACGAAAATCATCTTCGCGTCGTGGTAGACAAACATCGTCTTCGCGTCGCGGTAAAAGAAAATCATCTTCGCATTGCGGTAGACAGAGAAAGCCTGCGCGCATTTTGTACTCAAAAAATTTGTCAGTTCAGTCTAATTTTTTTATAAATATGTATTTTCTGGCTTTTCGTAGCACACGCGGATAATCCGCTCGCGGATTAAATCGGGAGTTTACTGTACTCATAAAAGCAAACCGACACCACATATGGTACGAGCATTTGTTTAGGTCAGGTGAACTAGATACAGGCTAAAGATGTAACTGTGTGTGTCAGGACGAGGAGACTGGCATCCCCGAGCTGCTGGTGGGCAGCAAGGCGTGCTGCGGCTGTTCGGCACCGGGTGGACGGAGAACTAGATACAGGCTAAAGACGTAACTGTCTGTGTCAGGACGAGGAGACGGGCATCCCCGAGCTGCTGGTGGGCAGCAAGGCGTGCTGCGGCTGTTCGGCACCGGGTGGACGGAGAACTAGATACAGGCTAAAGATGTAACTGTCTGTGTCAGGACGAGGAGACGGGCATCCCCGAGCTGCTGGTGGGCAGCAAGGCGTGCTGCGGCTGTTCGGCACCGGGTGGACGGAGAACTAGATACAGGCTAAAGATGTAACTGTCTGTGTCAGGACGAGGAGACGGGCATCCCCGAGCTGCTGGTGGGCAGCAAGGCGTGCTGCGGCTGTTCGGCACCGGGTGGACGGAGAACTAGATACAGGCTAAAGATGTAACTGTCTGTGTCAGGACGAGGAGACTGGCATCCCCGAGCTTCTGGTGGGCAGCAAGGGCGTGCTGCGGCTGTTCGGCACCGGGTGGACGGAGAACTAGATACAGGCTAAAGATGTAAGTGTCTGTGTCAGGACGAGGAGACGGGCATCCCCGAGCTGCTGGTGGGCAGCAAGGCGTGCTGCGGCTGTTCGGCACCGGGTGGACGGAGAACTAGATACAGGCTAAAGATGTAACTGTCTGTGTCAGGACGAGGAGACGGGCATCCCCGAGCTACTGGTGGGCAGCAAGGCGTGCTGCGGCTGTTCGGCACCGGGTGGACGGAGAACTAGATACAGGCTAAAGATGTAACTGTCTGTGTCAGGACGTGGAGACGGGCATCCCCGAGCTACTGGTGGGCAGCAAGGCGTGCTGCGGCTGTTCGGCACCGGGTGGACGGAGAATTAGATACAGGCTAAAGATATAACTGTCTGTGTCAGGTCGTGGAGACGGGCATCCCCGAGCTGCTGGTGGGCAGCAAGGGCGTGCTTTGGCTGTTCGGCACTGGGTGGACGGAGAACTTGATACAGGCTAAAGATGTAACTGTCTGTGTTAGGACGAGGAGACGGGCATCCCCGAGCTGCTGGTGGGCAGCAAGGG
Source organism: Flexamia atlantica (assembly GCA_035578135.1). Lineage (NCBI taxonomy): Eukaryota > Metazoa > Arthropoda > Insecta > Hemiptera > Cicadellidae > Flexamia > Flexamia atlantica. The sequence goes on along the minus strand of JAQJVK010000001.1, from coordinate 170,080,992 downwards.
CGTGCTGCGGCTGTTCGGCACCGGGTGGACGGAGAACACTCGCTTCGTACTCACGGACCAGCCGGGCAAGCGCGGCGATCTCTGCGAGTTTCCAATTCTCGTCAATCAAACTGTGAGTAACATATCAAACTTTTAGCTAAAGGTTGTTTTGCTTTATTTGTCATTTAGTTCAAGCTGAACAAGTTAAAATATGTGTTTTAGGCACCGTATTGAGTAAAACCATTATCAAAAATAAATTATATTTAAACCATTTGGGATCCCTATTACCTAGACCCATTTTAATTGGTCAAGTGTATGAGGTTTGGCCTATATCTGAAAAATAAGTATTTTAATAATCAAAAGTAGTATTATCTTTAAGTAAATATTAAAAAAAGAAAAGATTAAAGTACTGCTTTATCACATTTATTGTTCTCAATCAAGCCAATATTTGAGCCTTAAATCCTTAAATCCAATGTTTGAGCCGTATGTATTCTCAAAACAAGGATTTTGTATTAAGAAACTCAAAATAAATTCTCTTAAATTTTTGAGAGGCTTATTTGAAAACATATCAGTCTTGTCTAGCAAAATTCTGAATATTAGGCCTCATACTATTTTACTAGGATTAGATTGTGGTTGATCTTGTCCTTTTTGCCCAAACTCGTCATACAAAAATATCCCTGCTTATATCGCGCTATAATCTTAACAATCATACAATTTCATTTATAAAGAATGTAACTATAAAAAAGTATTTGTAAACTTCCTCTATTTGTTCCAGTTAATTCTGCCGCAGAACAAGAATGCAACTTCAGCTCTGTTAGAACTGCAGATGCCAGAAGTGGACAAACCAGGAATCTCATACTATCTATGCACGAAGGAGCAGATCGAAGGACAGAAGTCACTGTGGAAACACCTGGGTGATGAACAGTACCTGCAGCTGCGGTCGTACAAGAAGCTGCTTCCCATGTGGCTCCAGCTGCTGATCATCGTCACCTGTCTGTCGTTCAGCTCGCTCTTCTCTGGCCTCAACCTCGGGCTGATGTCGCTGGACCGAACGGATCTGAGAATCATCTGCAACACGGGAACGGAAGAAGAGAGACGCTACGCTCGCACCATCATACCCGTCAGAGAACACGGAAACTACTTGTTGTGTAGTATATTGTTGGGAAACGTCATGGTAAACTCGACATTCACGATATTGTTGGACGATTTGACATCGGGTTTAGTGGCTGTGGTGGTGTCGACTCTGCTGATCGTGGTGTGTGGTGAGATCACGCCGCAAGCTGTGTGTTCGCGTCACGGTCTCGCCATCGGAGCTAAGACCATCGGCGTCACCAAAGTGGTTATGGTGCTCACATTCCCTCTAGCCTACCCCATCAGCAAGATCCTGGACTGGGCACTCGGTGAGGAAATCGGAGCTGTCTACACAAGGGAACGACTCAAAGAGCTGGTAAAGGTAAGGGAATATGAATATACATCCATTCTTCTGTTAAGGTTAACAGTTATATTGCACACATTTAACACCTGGTTAAGGCTGGGAAGCAGCACTAGCTGTGTATTATAATTGGGAAATGAGTGAAGGATGATTGTGGGGTGGATGAGATGAAAGCCTTTTTACTGAAAAAGACCACCTGATCTGTTTTGTCAGGATTATTAATTGATAGGTCAATAATTAATGACAGCTCCAACCTGATCCGAACCTTTGCAATACTTTCTCAGGATCTTGCTTAGGATCAATTAGGTGACTTTCGTTTTATGGAGTGATCACTGCACTATCATGTTTGGAAAGGAATATGAAATGTTAAATGCATTATTTCTATGAAATATTTATACAATTTGCTTGCATTTACTTATTGAATCAAAGTACTGGGTCATCAAAAAATATTGCCAATATTTTAAAAATTTGTAACTTGAAAGTAGAATAAACAAACTTGTTTTTGGCTTTAAAAAAGTAAAAAAGAGAAATTTGTACCAATAAATCCTATAAGAGTCAGTACCATACCTCCCGCCATATTGGATTTTAGTCCCGTAAGAAAAATTATGATTTCATTGACTCATGCATTGTTTTGAATACAAGTTACTTATTACCTTAAATTGTATTTTTGATAGCGAAGGATTTGTAATCATTATTTAATTTTTGGTCTTTTTTTGGTCTTTTCCTCTCGCTTTAAACACTAGAAGCGAAAGGAAAAGTCCACAAAATTAAATAATAAATACTTTAAATTGTACAGGGTGTTTTTTTAACAACCCAAAATTTAATTTTCTTAGTGAAGGATTACCCCTCCCCCCCAAGATCCCCGATTTGACAAGACTATATTATTTTCTTTGGGAATAGAGAAAAAGCAAGGCCTACGGAAACATTTTACAGGATATTCAGCACCTCAAAATAAACATAACAAATTTAATACAAAAAATTCAAAGGGGTACTTTGCAAAACGTGTTTAGGAATTTGGCTTGACTTGAGTTTGACTTTGACTTGAAATTGAGAGAGCACAACTTTGTATATATGTCAATGGCAGATTGTTTTTACACATAATGTATGCTAAATTAATGTTATCAAACTGATATAATAGGTTGTATAAAATGAAAATATTAACAAAAAAATACTCAGTTCATCTTTATATGTGCATTATTCGATCTTAAAAATGGGTTGCGTTTAAAAAAAGAACACCCTGTATGAATCTGATTCTTGAATATTTGTTCCTCACTCATTTAGCAGTCAACTATAAATTTGTAAACTTAAAATATAAAAATTTGGTAACTTGAAAGTAGGATGCAATGTACATGTACTAGTAGAATGTATCTTGTTTTTGACTTAAAAAAAAGTAAAAAAGGGAAATTTTTAGAAATTTGATAAGAGTTAATACTGTACCATACTTCCCGTCATCTTGGATTTTACTCCCGTAAGAAAAATGATAATTTCATTGAAATATGTATGGTTTCAAACACAAGTTTCTTGATTACATTGAGTTGTATGAATCTGGTTCTTGAATAAAATCAAATACTCATATTTAGCAGTCAACAGTAAAAACAACCATTCAAAATTTATTTATCTTTTAGCTGAAAGATAATTTTTTTATATTCATATTTTTTATCCAATTTTTATATTTATTTATTTATTTTTGATAATTTTACACATGTTTATTTTTAATCATTAAAAAATTGTAGTTTTAATCACAAACAAAAAAATAGTTTATAGTTGCAGATAGTTTAGTTGTTTTTTGGTGTACAATTGTGTTTTAAAAGCGAGAATAAGTTGAGCTTGTAAATAAATAAGCACCAAAAAGCCACTTTTGCTCTGTGTGATGAACATCTTTTTTTAACATACTATGGAAATAAGCTTTTAAGTCAAAATTCTTACCATAAATTGGTTCTTATAGGTTAACAAGAGCAACTCCATTCACAGTATTGACATTTTTATTGTTAACAATCAAAACTTCAAGAATGCTTTCAGCATTTACAAATGAATTAAACAATAACAGTGTTTGAGATTAGCGCACTGAAAAAAAATTATAGCTGATTTATAAATACTAGTATTAGGCCTATAAAGTAAAATTTTGCAGACAATATAGAGAATGAAAAACGGCTGTTTATTATATAGTGTGATAAAAACTATTTTATACAGGGTGCCCCGCAACTCTCTGGAACTTCTCATTAAAAGTTGTTCCTCAGGTCGAGACAAACTTATTTCACAATATAAACATGGGTCTCCAATGCCGTTTTTTTTTTTAGTTACATCAACAAAATTTTTTCTACTTATTTTACCTACTGAGGTAAACTTTTATACTAAATTTCAAGTTTCTACCCTAAATAAATTTTAAGCTATAAGATAATTTGTATAAAAAAGAGAAGGACATACGAAATATTAGGCACTGAATACCCATGTTTATACTGTGAATTAAGTTTTTCTCGGCCTAAGGGACACTTTTTAATAAAAAGTTCCAGAGAGTTCTGAAACATCCTGTAAAGGCCTACTGGCCTACACCAAACTTTTAACACACAATTCACTATACATTTGTACTTTAAAATTAACATCAAGTTTGTTAGCCTATTTTTGAAAAAAAAATTAAGGCATAACAACTGTTTGAATTTGTTTTTTTATGTGAATGGGATGAATTCCATTACTTTAAAATTAACATTTCTCTTATAGAACACACCTCCAAAAGACGGCAGGCACTGCAAAGTCTTTAAGTTTTATAAGTGCTCCAATAGTTTCTCGACAGTCATCACATATAGTGCCGACATTTGTTTGTAATGTAGCAGTGCTCCATGTTAAATCAAATGCACACAGGAAGTTTTTTTCTGGATTTTCCTGATTTTAAATAAAAAATTATCGTACCTAGAAAACGTTATTACTCTTTCAATATAATAAATTGACCTAATAACTTGGTTACAAATCAACCTAAACCACTTTGGAAATAACATGATTATACTTGACAACAAAGTTTGGGTTTTCGTTACTTGGATGTACAAAACCAAACCTTTTTTCATTCTATTTCAAGTTACGATTTTTTTTACTGTTGGTACTATTTTTTATTGCCCCATATTAACATTTAACAAATGCATCCTTAAATAGCAATATTTCTTTAAACTACTAATTACTTACATAGAGTAATAATGCCAAACCAATACCAATATTAGGTTATAAAAGCACATCCATCCTTCCAACCAGCTGGACTAAACCAGGTTTGTGCATGACTAAGTAATTACAGTATGTGGCAGTAATCTTGACCTTGTTATCCTGTAGTGAGTCTTTTAACAAACATTCACAAGGCTTAATTTGACTAACCCTCTTTAACTTCACTTTTCATACCGCACCAATTTTAGAACATTTGAAAGGCATGGTTTTGGAAGATAATGGTTCATATTTAATAATTAGGAATTTCTTTGAGGTTGACATCAAAATTGTCATGTACGTAATACTGAAGTATTTATTTATTATTATGAATTCTAGACTTTGGAAAAGTTTTTTTGCTTTATTATGAGGTAAAAAACTGGTAACTATCAGTGTGAAAGGTATACTCTTCAAAGAGTGCTGTTCTATATAATTGTGTCATAGTCACTTATCATAGCTTCACCTGGGAGAAAACATTTGTGCTTTACAGTAGACGCCCTCTAGTTCGGCTTCGGTTGGATCGGCCGCCGGATGGTCCGGCTGGTCCTAGGAGGAGGACTCATATCCGTCTTATTGCCACGCCGCACTGTAGGGGAATGACCTTCGACAGGATTTATCCTGAATATTTAATTTCTGGCCGTAGAAGTAAACTATTTATGCCAAGTTTAGTCTACCGGCAAGCTTGTAATTGATGGACACACTTGACCTCGACTAACAGACAATGTTGTTACCCTTTAAATCAAAGGACTGTACAGTAAGATTTGATCTGGGAATTTGTGAGGGCGGTTTTTTTTTTTTGCTGTTTAGTATTAGGACTGTTTTCGGGAGTGAACGATGCGAAGTTGTATTGTAAGTTGTACGTGTACAAATTTACTTTGAGAAATATGTTTTCTAAAATGGATGAAAAACGTAAACACACGTTTGTGACAATGGAACGAAAACTTAGTAAAAAAATGTTGCATAACAAAAGAAGATAACAGATTTCTTTTTATTTGTATAGGTTATGATTAAAGTAATACATGTAAATTAATTTGATCAAATAAATTTCGAATGTGGCTTTTCAGTACGTAATGAGTTTTCTGTTCACTTTATAATCTCAGTATGGTACAGGTAAAAACGTATATCTACGAGTGACGCTATATGACAGTTCAACATAGAGATGTCAAAATATTTTCTTTGGCAATTAAACACCGTAAAAATGTTTAAATAACGTGTTTTGTTGATTTTTAAGCATAGGTAAGAAATTTAATAGGATTATTCTACATTTTGATAGTACATCCGGATAGTCCGGCCAATTTGTGGTTCGGCCGATGGTCCGGTCCCGAGGTGGCCGAACTAGAGGGTGTCTACTGTATACCCAAAGCACAAAATCCTAAAGTGAAGTGGATGATATATTTCCATCTATATAAATATTTAGGCAAATGCTTAATCGTATTGAGATTGAAAAGCAGGAGCTTTGAGCCAAAATTAGTTTTTTTTTTAAACGTGAATGGGATAAAGTTATTTAACTAACTAGATAGATTTGTATAGAAATATCAGTTGCAATAAATTCCCTATACTCTTACGTTTTGATTATAAATTTTGTTGGATACTTCAGCAAAAATATAAAACTAGGCTAGGCCTGTGTTTAAAAAATCTCTACTTTAAACAGCAGAAACAATTTAACCTAATTTGTCTTAATTATCAAATTTTCCTGTATTTTTCAGATATTTTAAAGACTACAAACAGTTTGGTTCGTAATTTTTGTTTACCCTCTTAATTAAGATAAAATTACAGGTAAGCCTATCAAATAGTATATAGGCCTCCATAATTACATTTCAAACCTGTATATACACATTAGGATGAGCACAAGTAAGCGTTAGATTTATCTATTAGCTGATATTAGCTGGTTAATTGTTGGGTATCACATTAGGACAGATTTTCAGTTGAACAATGGATTTAATTTAGATAATATACCACAATCTACTGTGAACCAAGGGGTCTATTATTTTGGACAGACTTAAAAATTCTGTGGTCTTTTATGTTTTTTATTTATTTTAATACATATGAAATTATAATAATCATTTTTTCTTTTTAATGTTTAATAAAAGAAATTTTAAAACAGAAACAGATATGGTAAAGTAGATAAAATAAAATAATGTAATAAGGTATCAAGGTAATATGTCTTATTAAAAGTTCCTCAAACTATTTGGATCATAGAAAAATGCTGTAATGATCACTCACTTTGATATGTCATGTGATGTAGAAAGTGAACAGGGGACATTTTGATCGTGAGTATTGGTACATTTTGATGGAATTTTCCAGTTTTCTGTTAATAAATTCAGCTTTAAATGGAGGAAAATTTTATGTTTAATTTATCTATAATCTTTTTGTTTGAGTTACTGGAATTTGAATATTTGCAAACCTATTCTCAACCGTTAAGCGGTTATCACACATTTTATGATTTTTTAAGATTACTTGACTTGGTTCCACTTTTTTTTAATGGTACTAAGGTGACCAATTGTCCTATAAATAGTCCAGGCAGCTAATGCTAAAAAAAGGTATACCGGGAAATGCATGGAACACAATTTTTGTCTTAGCAGCTTTGTTTGGACTAGTTAGGAGGTGAACATATCAAAAGTCCCCGTCCGTAGCCCTTGAGCGGGGGGAGGGAGGACGGTCTGAAGGTACATTTTTTAGTTGTTCCTAGATTTCTTGAAAACTATGAACTTTTAGTTTCCCCTATTATATTGGAAAATTAAAGAAAATTAAATTTGCTATGAGAAAAGTATATTTTATATCTATTTTGGTCCAAGCATATACGAGGTAAGCACTAATTTTATTAACTTTTAAACAAATATCCCTTCCATAAGAAGTACATGTAAATTTGAGTGAATACATGCCCAGTGAGGCAACACATTTTCACTTAGAGGAAAATGAACATCATTCATGAAATAGTGACAAAATTCCCAGTAATTTGACACCTCAATCATAAAAATTGGTCCAAAGTAAAGGTCTTGGTGAGCTCATGAAAAAGTTATTTTTCAAGGAATCACTTCAAATATGTGGCTACCACACCCTTTTTGTGAGCTTGTCCATATGATTAAGGTGTCAAATTACTGGAAATTTTGTCTGTAAATTTAATTCTATTTCTAATGGTACTAAGTATAACTCTGTAGGGCGATTGGTCATCTCGGTACCATTAAAAAAGTGAAACTACGTCAAGAGGGGTCCAACTTATTAATAGTAGAGATCATAGTATGAGGTGTCAACCAGTTGAGAGTCCAGAAAAATCAGGAGCTTTGCAGGTCTGGAAATAGTTGTGAAATGTCAAGAATTTAACCCTTTGGTCAGGAAATAACCTTAGTAAAAAACCTTCCAATTTTTGATGTTATATTGCTTGTCTGTTGTCGTATCGTTGTCACTGTTGTGGTATTGTGGCTGGAATCTCTTGGTTGTGTCATGGCCTTCAAATCTTGAGGCTTTTGTAGCGCGATCTTTTAGGCTGTTGTAGTTGTTTTAGCTTTACGGAATGTTAGTGCCTGTGAAAAATAGTGATGTTGGTACAGTTTTATTTAATAAAAACAGGTTTAAATGACCTCGTTGTCAGCTTTATCGAGATGCTTTATGGATAAAGCCACAAAACCTGTTTTAATCATTGTACAATCAGTTTTGGAGGCTGATTTATCACGACAAATTTTATTTGGAAGATTTAAATACATAATAAAGGCCCTACAACAATATAAAATCTTGCATATAATTCTTCCTTAAGGAAGATTATTATTCTTGCACTCTGTTAAGACGTAATTGACCTTAATGATTAAGAGTTATTATTAAGGTTAGTTAATAGGCTAAGTCAACTTGATACTGAAAATTTGTTAAGTCAACATGAACTATATGCGTGGTTTACCACACATTGTATCAGCTTCACCAACTTCACATTTAACTTGCTAGTTCATTGAAAATTTTTCACAAATGCCTAACAAGTTATTTAGGGGGTTTAGTTGTGGTCTGATTCATTTGTAACAATCCCAAAAGTAACAGTGTGTATAAAGTCAATGTAGCTACCTGCAGTGCTTAACTTTATATATTATTAACTTGAAACTAAAATTGTTTTTCCTCAAAACACCTCTGCCTCTCAAGTAAGACAATAAGTACTTTGCTCCATGTTCCAAAAGTACTGACAGTATAAGGGCAAAAATCTAAAATTTTATATACAAATCAAAATTTATTGAAACTTGGTGATTTATTGTTTATTTGACAAATGTATTAAACATTTAGACATAAATTACCAATATTGTCCATGCTCAGTGGATGGTCCACCATGGAAGTCTTGAATATAAGCACACCCTGAGATATACCTCATTTTAAAGATACTGGAATTTAAAAATGGATTACAACTCCGCAATCACTCTTTTAAGAGGTTGGTCCAAATAGAAGTTACAAAAAAATATATTTTAATATTTCACTACAAAAATGTAGGAAAAGTCTGGAATATTGAGAATACAGTAACTCCGAAAGTATTGTGCAGAATATAAATAAATAAATAAATATATAAATAAATATATATATATAAATATATATATATATATATATATATATTTATATAGGAGAAGGGGTTTTCTATCAGACAGCAAATCTCCAAAACCATAAGATCTTCAAAGCTGATATTTGGCATATGTACTCTCCTTGGGTCCTAGATGCGTACCGTACTAAGAAATGATTTCATCAAATTCAATTAGGGCTACACGCTATGGTAGGTTAAATTGTTAATGTTAAACTGTAGGGAAACACTTGAATTTGTCATGGCATTTTCTTTATAATTAATAGGCAAATAGATTTTTGTGATCCCTTTTTCTCAGCCTGTAAGCATTGTAGGAAAAATCCAAGCACACCGATAGAACTTTTTTTTCCTGTAGATGTGCACAATCCCAGTATAATTTACTATAGTTTTTGAGAACTGTAGTAAAATAATTTGAAATTATAAAAGAAGTGACAAGGGTGTTATGAGTTACCATGTTAGATATAGAATAATAACGAAATATAAACTAATGCAGTCGCATGTTTTAGTGGAGCAATGAGTAAATTTGAACCCAAATATTTACCGTACCGATTGAATTTTGACCAGTAGGCGATCTCTGATAATAATTTAAATCCAAAATCTGAGGAATTTTTTATGGTTTTCCATGGGTGAAACTGGTTTGATTAGCTAGTACATCTAAATAAATAAATAAATAAATATATATATATATATATTTACATACATACATAAGATATATGGTTGATTTTCATTTTGTCAAATAGTTGTGTTTAAGTTTTGTATTTTTAATTATTAATAGAGGGGGAATATAAGAGTAAAGTTACCTCCCTCAGGAAAATTTTAATATACCCTGAGAGACAATATACTTAACTCCCTTACTACACAAATAACTTGTTTGGAAATCACCTCAGACCCTCCAGTCTTTTTTTTTAATGGAAGAGAACGTGTAAGGAAAATTTCCCTCCCCCTTGAATGCATTTGACCTGGAAATCTGTTTCAAAAAAACTTAAGACCTAAAATGAGTTTATTAGGAGTACTGTATACTACACCAAGTTTAGGAAAATAAAAGTATATAAATATTTTGAATGGTGGTTTCTTAGCAAACACCAAATACTAAAAAATTTGTCTTGAGATTTTCCTATCAAACATTTGAAGTCACTCTTATATTACTAATTCTATAAGCGATTTTTTAAAATCAAAATTGTGAGAGTTTAACAGCTTGCAGGATGATGGGAGGGGGCTCAAATTAAAGGTCTCGGTCCCAGGGGGTCGGGAAAAATAGCAGATTATGTCCAAATTTACCAGAAAATGAGAAATATCAAAAAATATCTTCCATTTTAAATGCATTGGGATTGAAAAACGTCTGCTTTGTTTACATTAAACATGTGGTACTAATGCTTGATTCAAAGCCATATGCTAGATTTTGACAAGTGGGATTTTTTTCAAAATGCAGTTAACTATGCACGTCCAATGTACTATAGCAAAAAATAATCTAAATTTAAGATTTTCCAATTTTATATTAACTAAGAGTTTTGAGTTTTTTCATAATTTAAATTTATAAAAAGTTAAGTAAGTTTGTTTAGTTTATGTTATAACGATTTAATACCAAATGATTTATATAATAAATAATTACGTAAGGGAAATAGTTGCGCCGAAATTGTGGGCGTTTGGAAGGTCGCAGGATGATGGGAAGAAATTGGCTGAAATTGAAGGTCTCCATCCCAGGGACTCGGGAAAAATACTAAAATTGCTTTAAGCTTTCTATAAAATGAGAAATAACATAAAATAGCTGTCATTTAAAAACATTGGGATGTAAAAAGGTCTGCTTTGTTTACTGAAAACCAAACGCTAGATACAATCATAATTTTGTGGATCCAAAAGCCTATTTTCTAAAAAGGTATTTTGTACTATAGTAAAGAAGGATTTTGCTTAGGGGCTTTTGCTTAGGGGCTATTAGCTCCTTCAAGCCTCTAGTAATTATATAGTATCCTATATTCTGCATTACAATAAACATTGCAACAGAGCACACATATATTTTAATTAAGTGCCTATTTGAACAAAAAAAAAGTAAAATATTTATTGCATAAAAAAGATGGCCTAAAAGAAAGGTAGAATTCAGCCAGTCCTCAAAGTGCCAGTCCAAGTAAAAAACAAAGCCAAATATATGTTTAGTTAAATTAGTTTTAGCGAATTTCCCCTATATAGGGAAGAAGCTGTTACCGTAGGTCTCATGGTAAGACCTAAGCCTAAAACCATCATAACTTTTCTTTTTGAGGTCCTCAGATGCCAAAAACACCATTCGTTCACTTTCATAAATATATATATATATATATATCTATATATCTATATATATATCTATATATCTATATATATATCTATATATCTATATATATATCTATATATATATATGTGTCTTTAAGCACGATAACTTGCGCAAAAATGGTCCAATCGGAATGAAATTTGGCATAGACGTGTAAAGTAGTAATTATTCGGACGAGTTCGTAAACCAGCCCGATCGGACCACCGGAAGGGGGGGTAAAGGGGGGTAAACCCCCCCAAAAATGGGTTTTTTGAGATTTTTACATAGAAAAATAAAATTTTTCAAATTTTTATTGGCACCATTGAATTCAGCCCAAAAAAACAAACAATTTAGTATTTTGAATCATGGCTCTATGTCCATTGGTTGCCGAGATATTGAAAGTGGTAAACACAGTACGTTGTCCCAATGTTAACCTTATGGGAAATAAGTAAAATTCTATATCTCGCTTATTTCTCAACATATCTTTATAAAACTTGGTAAATGGCTTCTTCTAGTTCAGATCTACTAAATATTGAATTAAAACCACCCAGTTTTAATATACCTGTAGCAGCAAACCTGCATACTCATTCCCTATGTTATTCTTAAGGAGCTAACAAAAACATGTCAAATCTCGCTATGTTGGATTGAAATATGTTGTTTTGCATTTGAAATTCGCTGAGTATGCAGGTCTGCTGCAACAGGGGTATTTTGTTACTAATGTAGTTTTTTTATTTTTTACTATGCAATAAATGATTTCTTATAGAAGTAACAGAAACTATTCTTATTTTTTCTTATTTTTACTCATTTCCCGATAACTCAGAATTTTCACAAACCCGGACACCGTTCGATCCACATTAGTCCGGGTTTGTGGGACTCTACTGTACTGTAAGTCCCTTGGAGAGGGGTATTGATATTGAAAAATCACATAACAAAATTATTTCATTTGTTTACGTTACAGTCACCATACCAGGTAATTTGGTCATGGTCAGGGAAGGTTTGGATATTGTTTTGAAAGTTACAAGACAAAATTAATTAAACAGTTTACAAATACTCAGATCATGATATCATTAGTATTGTATTTGGTTTTTGGGTGTTTTATGGTTGTTGAGGGCTAATTGGCTTTTAAGGGGTGACTGTTGGAAAGACATGGAGGTTAGGAGAAAATGAAGGAGGTGTGTAATGAAAAGTCACAATACGAATTAACTCATTACAAATCCTAGCAAAATTTATCATTTGGGGGGGCAGTTGGTTGGGGAGTAGTTGGTGGAGGGATTTAAGATGGGCGGGGTGGGGCTATTTTTTTGGGAAAGTGTTGATGGGGTTCAGGTTGAAGTAAACGTATTTCATCAAAAATTACAAGTGAAAATTAATTTAACTATTAAAAAATTCGCAGCACAAGGTATTTTGGGTTTGTTCAAGGTGGGGGGTTATTGTTTGGTAGGGTTTTTTGGCTGTTTTGGGATTAATTATTTGAAAGTGGAGAGGGTTGGTGGGCTCAGGGTGTGAGGCAAAAGTATTTATTTAAAAATAACATTGCCAAACATTTGAAAAATGCTTAATTTCATTTATTGGTCGGTTTCGGGCTTGAAGGGGGTTAGAGCTAACTGAGGGTGAAGGAGGCGAGAAAGGGCAAAACATTAAAGGACCAAAGTTGTAGAAAGTGAAAAATCTGTGGCACATACATAGTGCAGCCTATTTTATAAGAAGACCATCCGTTTGCCCACTAGTGCTCAAAATAACAGCTTTGAAGAAAAACATTTTAATGATTTTTTTATAATTTTTTTGAGGGTGTTAAAATTCAAAATTACGATTTTTGAATTTTACCCTCGGTTTTAAGCAATGAGGAAAATGCATTCCAAATTTCAGATTCCTAGCTCAACCAAAAGTCATATAATATGTTTGCAAGTTTTCAGGGGTCTAGCTGATATATCAAGCTGATATAGAACACAGTACCTCGAGAAAATCGTTGGCATTTGGCGGCTTTTGAAGATTTTTTAACTTTATTTGCATTTAAATACCAAGAACTAGTTATATTATTGGTGATTTGTAACATATATGCTGTAGGGATGATGTGTACCAAGTTTCAGCCCTCTACGTATAATATTCAATATTATTGGAGCCGAAAAACTTTGGTGATATCTTAGAAAATTGAAAGTTCTAGAGCTACCCAAGGGTGAAGGAGTCAACAATATAGGGCAAAATATCACAGGACTAAAGTATTAGATCGTGAAAAATCTGTGGTAAATTATGCAATCCATTTGTTGATAGGACGTTTGGCCACTAGAGCTCAAAATAACAAAAAAAAAACATTTTTAATAATTTTACCCTCGGTTTTTAGACATGAGGAATGTGCATGCCAAAATTCCTTCCAGGTTCCTAGCTCAACCAGAAATCATATTTATTGTGTGCAAATTTTAAGAGTTCTAGGTCTTGATTGTATATAAAGGTGACATGGAATGAAAACCTCAAGAAATCGCCGACATTTGGCGATTTACGAAGATTTTTTAACTTTTTATGCATTCACTCACTAAAAAAAATAGTCGTATTATCGGTGATTTGTAACATATATGCTGTAGAGATTATATGTCCCAAATTTCAGCCAGCCCTCTACGTATAATAATGTAAGTCAATTGGAAATGGAAATCCTAGGGAAGATCTTCGAAAATTGAATGTTTTAGAGCTATCTTAAGGGTGAAGAAAACGAGACAGGGTAAAAAGCAGCGATCTCTATTATATAGAGATCGCTGGTAAAAAGTCATAGGACCAAAGTTGTAGATCGTGTAAAATCCTTGCACATGGTGCAGTTCGTTTTTCGATAGGATTCAAAACTAACTTAGGAGTAGTTGGTGTATGTAGTTGGTTTAATTATGTGTATGTGGAATTTTTCAGCCACTAGAGCTCAAGATAACATTTCTTTAGAAAAGCTTTTTTAACGATTTTCAAATATTTTTTTGAGGGGGTTAAAATAAAGAACAACGAGTTTTGAGAATTTTTCTGTATTTTGACCCCCCCAAGGAAAATTCCTGCAAAATTTCAAGTCGCTAGGTGATCGGGGAGTGGCAAAGAATTCGTATACCTGAGTTACACCAATGGTATGATATTGATGATTGTATAATTCTACTATGTCATTACATTTTTTTAAATTAAAATCATCACGTTATGATACACAATAACTAAGTCATAAAAATGATTAAGTTATAAAAAATGATAAAAATATCCAATCAGTCAGTTTCTTAGTATTGTCATTGACATTTAATCTGAAGTCTTTTAACTATTTGTGTCCAAAGTATTAACTTCATGAGTATTTTCTTAACATAATTATTTAATGTTTTTTTTAGTTTTTAAGATTATTGACCTTCACATGCATATATAAGTGTTAGAAATTAAACTAATTCGCAGTATTTTTATGAACTGGACGGATTTCATATATCATTAACTAATGACCTTAAAATTTTTATAAACATACGTTAATTTTAACGTATGTTTATAAAAAATAAAAAAAATATTTTTCCCTTTTTTTGTAAATACAGTTTTAAGTTATTTTGTACAGTAGAGCGCCAATTATCCGAACGTCGATCATCCGAACCGTCGGTTAACCGAACGCCGTAATAATTCATATTTTGAACATGGTTCTCAAGCAATTCAAATTTGCGCGCCAACTGAAACTCCCGTTGCGCCGGGATATCAATGTATTCTGATAGATTTCATAGTAAAATTAAGTGAATAATTTTTGTTTGATCATTTTTTATCCTTTTTACTATTAAGAATTACGTTACATATATAATTTTAAAATGTTGTCTTTTCATGTTCGATTATCCGAATATTCAGTTATCCGAACACCCCTTGTCCCCAATTAGTTCGTATAATCGGCGCTCTACTGTAAATATGTTGGATAAGTATTTATTGTACTCTATTACATCAGGTTAAGTGTAAGAAAGGGCCAAGAGGCCCTATCTTGCCTGTATAAATAAACAATTTTTCACTTAATTTCATTTTCACTTTAATTTTCTACATATATTTATGTTAAGGCCATTATTTTTATGGTGTGATATGTTACATGGGGGCGGCAGACGGATTTGTACCCAGGGGCAGAAAATGAATACATCTGTCGCTGAATATGAGGCTCGTGTTGTGGCGAGTGGAGTGGCAAATTATGATCCTTTTCGTCTAAAAAATGTGTCAGCGTACGCGCGTTTCTCAAGCACGCGCCACTCCGCGCCGGAAGTCAGCGGTAGATGATCAGCTGATGTCGCCTACCAGGAACTCAGCTCGCTATTTGGCTGTTTGTTTACCTCGCGGCCTCGTTCATACGGAAATCAAATTTTAGAAACATAGGATGGAATATAACATTTCAGCCAATTTATTTTTTGGTCACGAGAAGCTTATGTGCGAAAAGCTATTGTACACATGGCATTTTAAAAGCTAATTGAAGTTTGAAAAGTTAAATATTGATATAGTTTGTTTAGAAATGCTATTGTTTTTGATTTTTATTTTTACCTTGGAATGAATAATCAACAAATTCAGTTAAAATAACTGCTGAGAATTTTGAGGACGCTGAAACTAAGATTGTGTTCAATATTGTTATAAATTGTTTTCGCTTTATTTTTTTAACTTTGCGTTATCCTATTATCCTACATGTTTACGAAATAAAAATAATAGCTAAACAGATCATTAAAATCAGATAGCCTACATCTTTAAATCGAATCACATCGTAATCGTATTCGAATGAAAGAAGCAAACGAAGCATTGGCCGGAGCCGATAATGAGACAACTTCACAATGTAGTTGGTGTTATGTAGTTGGACGTTCACGTTCACGACAAGGGGTTATGTATTTACGAAGGTGCGTATCAGCGGTTGGCCTCAATCCGGTATTGTCCGGTTTCCCAGTTTACACCTCAGTTTACCTATTACCAATGAATACATAACACTATAGTGTTATGTATTCATTGCTATTACCAGCCTCCTCTTGCTGTCACTACTCTTGTTTTCTCTAACATAGAGAAAATGGTTATGTTTATTTAAAGATTGTTCATTGTGTATTAAAAGTAAATTAGAACATCTGTGAAAATGAATTTCGGCCAAGACTGTAGCCTAGAGTGTGTTCGAGGTAATTTTGATAAAGCATGCAGTTTGGGCTTTGTCTTCAAACTGCACATGCACAGCTACCAAGAAAAAAGCGGCGTTCCGTGACACGCGTTTCAGAACGCAAGACTTGGCGCGTCTCGCGTCGACCACAAGTTTTCTCGGCGTTGTTGGCTGACGCAGTTTTTTTTCAAAGGTGCGCAGGGTATATCTGTCAAAATTCGGTGACACGTTTTATACTGCCGCGTTGGTTTTCATTTTTTCCGTATACTGTTTACGTTTCCGAATTCAAGGACAAGTGCTGCGGTGACGCGGGACGCACTGTATAAATGCCTCCATTTGGCTCAATGTTCTGCATTTAGAGAGAATCCCTCGTAAGTTAAACGCCTAAACGCATTTCTAATGCCCGACGCCGGTTTTTTTTGACGTGACGTATATAGCAGCACCTTATACATACATGTCACGACTCGAATGCATGTACGTACGCACACGCATACACGGCCGAATGGCAACGTGACGTGACGTATGTATAACCTCTAACAACGACCATTCGGCCATTGCAAAATAGTAGATTTTCTTCTGCAAACTGCCCAAAGTGTTGTTTAGGCCAACTAATAATAAAAGGCTTACTAATAATATGGGTATTTAATAGCAAACCTTAAAGTTTGGATATTATATGTCTGACCAATTTTAATAATTTGAGTGTCATTGGTACTTAAGGGGGTATTTAAGAGCTTGAAATTTTGTGTAAAGTAAAATTTATAATGGTTGGAGTAAAGCAGTGGCGTAGATAGACTTTGGTCAAGGGGGGAGATATAACCGGGGGGTCTGGGGGCACCCCCCAGAAAATTTTTGAAAATTATAACTCTAAAACTAGCCTTTTATGCAATCTAGAGGCCTAGAGGCATAGTGGAACTCATATTATACGGAATAATTGATGCAGACACGTGGTCGCCGCGCGCATACCGGAAGCGGGCATTGGCTCGTTCTCCAAAAGAACGAGCTGAACACAGGGGGAGTGGTTTGTGGTTTGATGTCATAATGATCTTACATCTGCTTTATTCTTTTTTGTATGTATACGTTTTTACTTCATTCTCATAATTTTGTTAAGTTGCTTTCACGTAGTTTTGGTGCTTTTATTAAAAATACCATCTGTCATTTATTTTACTTAGGCTTGAAGAAATTACTTTTTATTACATTTTAGAATAAAATCACTAGATAACAAATGAATACATGAATCTGCATCAGTCAACTTCACTCCATTATTTGCTAGCACTGATCACCGAAATATTGTTTCAGCATACATACAACAAGTAAATCTCATAGTTTTTTCACGCCAATAGTATCACCTTCACTCTCACTTTTTCGTTTTGGAGCGAAAAACTCCGTCAGTTTACACTGTTTCGACATCACAACATAATGTAGTCACGTCGCGTCGCGTCGCTGCGAATTACGCAAGGTCACAGAACAACTGACCGAGTTATAAACGCATCCTATACGTCAAAGTGAGATCAGATGCGTTAGGCCTATTGTACACGTTCAGTTTTGCCTCAAGGCCGGGACTGTACAGTCCTGGACTGCGCAGTTGGCCGGAATCGTTGTCTGCTCACACACGCTCAGTTCAGTTGGTACAGTTCCTGCGCCAGTTGCTATGTGATTTTATTTTATGTGAAATTCAATAAATCAGAATACGCTGATTCGCGCATGTCTCTATTGTGGCATTCCTTGCTTTTTATTTCCCAAATGCTAGGGTGACTGCGGTATTTCTCGATAAATTCTATTGTTTGATCCTTGGTCCAGCCTGACATTATGTATACGTTCTGTGTGTCATATAACAATATAACTATGTAAAAGGTATACATTTACCTGAATACCAGAGTGATTACGTTTAATGGATTGCTTAATTTCATTCACGTGCGTGATGGTTTCAACCTTGAAACGTACTTAATCCATACAGCAAATCAAAATCATTCTGGTACTAGTGACACTCAGGTAAATTTATATCTTTTACAATCATCATCGGGATTCAGAGACAACCTTATTATGAAAAACAAAAATTAATCGTTTTAAGACACTCACTCACGACACTAAAACAATGCTGAAGTAAAAGAGGTTATGTTCCCATTGAAGATAAAAAGCACATATGTCAGGTGCGCTGGGGCTGACTCAGTAGGCGGGGGGAGAGATGGGGGTTTGCTTGGCCGGCGGGATTCGCCATACACGTTCAGTTTTGGACTGTATAGTTCATCAGTCCAGAACTGCACAGTCCCGGCCTCAAGTGTTTCCCATCCGGCCGTCCGGCCAACGATCTGCCTCAAGGAATTGCCATACACGTTCAGTTTTGGATTGTCCAGTCCATCAGTCCAGGACTGTACAGTCCTGGCCTTGAGGCAAAACTGAACGTGTATGGTAGGCCTAGTGGCCTAGTTCCGGTGTTGGCCGTTAGAGGGAATATAGGTAGTGGGTGAATCTAGTATTTTTATTGGCTACTTCAGTTCCAACGAGAAATAATGTAGGCCTGTATAGCCTACAGGTTCATTCATTTTGATAAATATAAATAATTGTATAAAATAACGTTTTTCTGGTATATAGGACTAAAAACATTCAGGACAAAATGAACAACATTATAATTTTTCTGTAAGATGTAATATTATAGGCGGCGAATTATAATCTAATATCAATTCGGCTGTGAATGGCACGTTTTCAGCTGCGTTCTCAAGCAGACTAATTTATCGTCTGTCTTTCCATAACAGGGTATTTACAAATCGGCGACCATCAGTGACTAAGGAACAGAAAATGCGAAATTTTGCTTTGATTCTGTCACAGTAACAGTTCACTTTCAGTTATGCATTCGCCGCTACCACTAATATTCCAAAATACTGTATTGTATTTTTGAGCCTCTTGTCACCGATCCTGCCGCGTTCGTTTGGTGCGCAATACCTCAAAGATAACATTTTTTGGCAGTTTTTCAACTACTAAATAAATAATAACAATAATAACTTTGTTTATATATCTTTACAAAGATTTTTTATTTCTTATTGTGGTAAAAGAATTACTTCCTAGTTAAAAGTCGTAGCCTAACTTTAATTTTTTTTTAGTATAATTAATTTTTTACATACTGTAGGGCCAAGGGGGAGATATATCCCCTTTATCCCCCCCCCGTACCTACGCCACTGGAGTAAAGGGAAGAACCATAGACGCTCTTAAAGTTTCGTATCTGTCCATTTAAGTTTTAATATGGAAATATAAATTTTTAGGAACAGCTAATAATAATAAATATTTTCCCGCGTCTTTGGATGTCGCTTCCTGCCCGGATGCGAATGAGAACGTTGCGAACAGTGCGAATGCGAATATGTATAGCATCCCCTCCGGAATCGCCGTATTGGCCGTATGTGGACGTGACGTGTATGTATAGCTGCACCTTAATACATCTCTTCCCTATAGGAGAAATCCTCTAAAAGGCATCACTTAAGTAAAGGGTTGAAGTTTTGGAACATTGGCGCAATCTACCGTCATTTGACCACGCTCAGTTCACTTTGAACATTATAGGCATGCCTTAAAAAATAGTTCCACCGAAAACATTAGTTATTGATTGCACTGTTTGCAAGCGAAAATGCAACCGATTTATGTTTAGTTAACAAGAACATAATAATGTCTATAATACATAACTATTGGCTTGTAGGGGGCCCCTAAAAATAAAATACAAATGCTGGATATTTAATGTGTCCTTCACACTCACAACTCGGTAACAGTTTGGCGGAATTAAACGATTAAAGTGTAATGTTTAAGATATTTTGACATTTGCTAGTACGTATCAAAATTGTAAGAAAGGGCGTTACTTCAGTATAGTAAAGAGCTGATTTTTTTTGAAACAGTTGCGCTTTACATGTCGTTCTCAAAACAAACTCAGTTCACTTTGTTTACAGTTAAACATAAGGACATGGTTTGAAGAAATTCTCAAGGTTAACCACAGACTG
Organism: Flexamia atlantica; assembly: GCA_035578135.1. NCBI lineage: Eukaryota > Metazoa > Arthropoda > Insecta > Hemiptera > Cicadellidae > Flexamia > Flexamia atlantica. The sequence goes on along the minus strand of JAQJVK010000001.1, from coordinate 170,060,523 downwards.
TAGCACTTAATTTATTTCCCAAAGAAAGTCGTGACATTTAACACAAAAATGTAAACAAATTCCGTTCATAGCGTCCACCTGGTTTTAAAGAATATAAATAAATAAGGATGAAATCATAAAATGGTCTCCCGTTGTCGACTCCACCACAGTCTAGGAGAAAAATATTTTTCTCCTAGACTGTGACTCCACGCTCCACGGTGGAGCCTCTGGCTCCACTTCATAAGGAAGTTAGAATTTTACCCTACGTTCCCAACACTTTTTTATGGTTGCCCGTGATTAAATACCGCTTTGTCTTGGTAGATTCAAGATTAAATATTCTTTTGATTGGCCAAATGTAAAGGTGAACCTTTTTGGTGAGATCAAATTTAAAGCTGATGTTGCACTCAATAGCTGTTAGTGCAGCACACTATGTTGTTTTTCGGTCAAAATTATTACCAGTTCCGACCTCAAATAAAACTGGTAGAGCTTGACCTTAAAAATTATGAATTAAGTTTTCTTCTCTGTACATATAGCCTGCGCTTATTCTATTGTGTACATGTTACAAATCACTTGGCTTTAAATCTGCATCAACTGCTACTAAATAATTCTATGTAAAAGTAAAAATCGTATTTAATTCCTCTTGCTTTTTAAGGTTAAGATCCCTAAATTATAAAAACGGGAAATTAAAAAAAAAGTCATGTGTTGTACGATTAACCTATTTTTCTGGATTTTAAATAAACCATAACAGTATCACTATCTAGCTTGTGGTTTTAAATCAAGTATAAGCAAAACGTGTTTTAATGTAAACAAAGCAGACGTTTATATCACAATGATTTTTAAATGGCAGATATTTAATGTTATTACTTATTTTCTGATAAACTTTAAGAAATATTAGAATTTTTCCCGAGTCCCTGGCATAAAGACCTTCTACTTGAGCCCTCTCCCATTATCCTGCGACTTTCCAAACGCCCATAATTTGGGTGCAAAATTTCGCTTACATATATGTTTATGTGGACATCAAAAAAGTTAAGCTTATTTATTTTTTTGCATTTAATCGGCATCGTTATAACGTAAACGAAACAAACGCACTTTTAACTCTTTATGATTTTAAATTACTCAAACCCGTAATTATAAAGTCTGAAATCATAAAGTTGAAATATTTATTTGTTATAGTGCATTGAACATGGTTAGCTGCCTTTTGAAAACCATATGTCAACATCCAGCATATGACTTTTAATCAAGCATCATCACCACCACATGTTTGAATGTACACAAAACAGACGTTTTTAGATCCCAATGCTTTTTAAATGACAGATATTTTACGTTATTCTCGTTTTCTGGCGAATTGCAAGCAATTTCAGTATTTTTCCCGCCATCACGGAATAGCGAGACCTTTCATTTGGGCCCTCTCCCATCTTTCTACGACTTGCCTGGCGCCCACAATTTTGACGCAAAGAATCGCCTTACGAAATTAAATATATGATAACGTTATTAGTTATTGGTTGGCAAGGCAATGAAAATTATATACCCGGACTAATCCAGTGGGGGTCAGTCACCGGCGCCGGCGCAAGCGCTCCTCGGCAACAATGCAGCGCGCCAGGTCAGTGACAAATTGCACCATCGACGCAACCATTACCTACAGCTCATTATCGGCTTTTGGCTCTGGCTCCAACGCGAAACTACGCTACTGCCATTTTAATTGGTTGAATGCAGTTTTTCTATCCTAATTGGTTGTCAACTGACGAATATAAAACGAGATGGAGATACAATACAATACAATACAATAAGTTTCATTATCTAAATTCCAAAATATATTGCTGCAGAGTCATTTTATCTTGAGACGATACCGTACAATAATAGATACAGCTTCATTTCTGTTACAGCTTCACTTGCAATGTTTACTCCAATAAGAATTGATTATTCTTCCATAAGAATTGTATTGGCTCATTGGCTCCATATTTGAAGGGCGTAGGTCGAACGAACCCCCTAGGAAAAAAATAATTCGGAGGAAGTTCGGCAAAACTACATATTATCTCCTTTAATATTACTCATAAATATTGAAGATCGGTTCAATAGCCATTGAGAACTCAGGCATTCAATTGCGTATTAATGTATAGAATTATCCAAATTCCCCAATAAATTGTTGCTGTGTCATTATATACTTCTCCAGATCGTTCAGCTTTGGTTTATGCTACTAAACTCAAAACATAATTAACCTATCGAAACGACAATCAAAGGTTCATAGGAATATTATTAGTAAAAAAGTAGCGCTGCATTCAGGTGGGGGTTCATGATCACGTCATGTAACGTCCACATACTTATTGGCCGTACGGCGATTCCGGAGGGGGTGCTGTACATATTTGTATTCGCAGTGTACGCAACGTTCTCATTCGCATCCGCACATCAGGATGCGATATCTAAAGTCGCAAAACAAGTATTAATTGAGTATATAGATAAAAAATCACTTTGATAAATATTCACTTTTATGATCACATGCCTAATATAAAATACAACGTCCAAACTTAGCCCTAAGGTTTGCTGTTACTGTAACGGTTGCTATTAACACCTATTCGCAACCCTTGTATTTTAAAGGTGTTACATCCTATTGAAATTCATTAGATGTTATAAGCGATAAGCATCACGAAATAATAATTATTAATGTAATTAACACAAACCTTGAACACCAAAAACAACATTTTGGACAGGTTTTTTTTAAATCTGCTAGTTTATAACAGACGAATGGCCGATTGGCCGAATAGTCGTTGGTAGAGGCTCTATACACGTCACGTCGCGTCCCAATGCGGCCGATTCGGCCGTATATGCTCTTCAGAACATTCGAGCCGGGCCAGCCGGGCCGTGACGTGACGTGTAGCCGATTCCATTTGATTGCACAGATGTCAAACATACCATTCGTTCATTTTCATATATATATATATAAATTATTTATCAACAGTCCTCAAAATGAATCCTTGACAGACCAAGGGGCGCAATGACCCGACGATAATTCCCGCGATATAGTGTCCGCCGAGTATTCAGATGGAAAATACCAAAATACCGTTATTTTGCAATATCGTGATATACCAATAACATGGTATTATGTTACCGTAACCTGTTATTGAGATAACCCATTATCAACATGATGTAATTTCTTTGGCCTATCTTTTTGGAACTTGTCATTTCAAATGCGTGAAGGTTTCCTGATAACATAATACCAATACCAATCAATGATACCTGGTAATCAATAGTATAAAGACGCCACCATTGTTACGCGGCGGTGTTACCACAGTAACGTTTGAATCAAGACTGTTTCGAAAAACGCCATAATGAGGAAAGCGCCTGCAGATAACGTGATACAGTAGTCCTAACGCAAATTTTAAAAATTTAAAAGAGAATCAGCATGTTTACAGAGAGGGTAAATCCACCTCAACTGCAATAAATGATACAATTGACACAGTGCTACGGGCCATGGACAGATCTATAACGGTTTTCCTTTTCGCATGGCATGTAAGGGATTAGGAGACCCTTACACACACAGACACACAAACTCACTGGGATCTCTAGTTCTGAGTGGTAACTTTTTTTTACTACAGTTTTGACCATCTATGATATTAGATCTGGAATCTCTGTGCAATTCGAGAAAATGATACCAAATAAGTGCTATTAGGGTGATATATTAAGGCAGTGCGCCCAAAAAGCTGGTTGGTTTGGAAAAAAGTAATAATTATTAGGCCTATAATTAAAAAAATTACTAGTATTATTATTTATTATTAATACGATTTTTAACTTAAACAATAATATAACTCAAAAAGCGTAAAAAACTGAAAAAATTAAGTTTGTTTTGACAGAATCGAAAATATAAACAAACGAACATCTGATCAGCTGTGAGGGATTCTGCACTGTTCTACTAGTACTTATTATATTAGTAGGCCTACAGGAAAAACAATTCAAACGACAGCTAAAATAAAATAATCGCATTTGTATAAGGCAGGAAAAAAAGTTATTTTCATTTTTTAAATTTAAGCAAACATATTTCTTACTGATCGTGAATTCCGTGTAAGAAAACCTTATTAGCAAAAATAATTAAACGTATAGAACTATTTTATTCTTATGGCTTAATTTTACTTTACTCCCGGCGGGAGATAGAGATATTTTATTCAAGGAGTATAAAACGACGAAAAATAGCAGGCGGGGAAAAACATAGAACACAATATTTACACGGTTTTGCCACTATTTCCCTATTATTAAATTATATTGGGCATGTACATTAGTTTAAAACCATATTTCACCTCTAAAATTAAACTAAGTTTAAAACAGTTCGTTTATAAACAAATTCGATGGTTTACATATTAATATATTACATCCAGTAATACATAACAAAATATAATTGTAATTCTAGAAACCGACCCGACAAAAATATTGATCATGCTGTTGACAACCACAGAGAAAGGAGCGGACCATCCATTCCTTGCTCTGTGGTGACAACGTACGCTCTGCCAGTCGTTAGCTTTCCTTGAAAGAGTAAGCGACTCCTTGAAAGATTTAAGCCGGAAACCCCTATTATGATTCATTTCCTATATGAGATAATTATGAGCAAACGAGGGATGTGCCTCAACATATCAGAAGTGGAAGTGGCTTTCTTCGGTGAAGTGGTCAGTGTTGTGTTGTGCGAAGAAATTGTAGTGTCGAAGTGATGTCCTCTAATTCTAAGCAAGTGTTACGTTCACAAGCTAGAACGATAGTTGCTTCGGTAATATTAAGCTCGCAATTTCAGGACGGCGAGTAAAACTCAGAGTTTTGATTTTAAATTTTATATAAAACTTGGAAATATTTATTATATACGTTGTTTCCGTGCTGTAACCATTGTTTCATTGGTTACTCCCAAAACAAAATACTCCTCTGAGTCTACTAAGGTGACTGAAAGAATCAAATAGTTATTTTTTATCAAAATGGGAGGTACACGAAATTTTTCTCTTACATAAAAATGGATTAATCAACTTTTAATTAGATTAATCAATGGCTACATGTTTCATGAATCGTAACTGCACGCAACATTCATGAACTTATCTTAACTATACGTATTTGGTATCATTTTTCTCTTAATTGAACGAAGATAACAAATATGCTATGATCATTAGTTGAAATTGATGTTTAAGAAAATTCAATTACTCACTTAAGACCCTAGTGCATGAGTCATCTACCTGCCAGTCAGAGGGTAGTGGGGCCAGCCGCTCCGCGTTGGTGAGTGTGCGTGCGAGAGCAAGAGTCGACTTAATGGTCGACACGCCATGCGAATTGGAAAACCGTATAGGGACAGTGCTGCCTTGTTTTGCGACTTGTCCAAGGCGTTTGATTGTGTAAACCATAGATTGTTAACCATCAAACTGGAAAAGTATAAGATTACAGGATTAGCATTAAATTGGACTGAATCATTTTTAGAGAACAGAAAAACCAAGGGTAGTGATAAAAAATGATCATGCTGTTCGGTGTTGTATACAATTCTTCATGAATGACTGTGAAACACGGAGTCCCACAAGGCTCATCGTTAGGTCCAATCCTTTTTAATCCTTTTTAAAAATAGATGTACCAGAATCCAAAGTAACTCTTTTTGCTGATGATACGAGTGTAGTAATACAAGCAACTGGCGAACACCAGCTACAAGAGAGGTTGACATGAACTTTAGAGCAGCTTTCTTACTGGTATAAAATAAATGGCATAAAATTTAATGTCGATAAAACTAAGCTTACCATATTTAAAAATAGATCAGAAGGCCAACGACTACAACAATTAAAGGGTGTAGAGTGTGTCGACTTAGTAAAATTTCTGGGCCTAAATGTGGATAGAGACATTAAATGGAACGACCACATTTCGAAATTATGTAAGAAGCTAGGGACAGCATGTTTTACTATTAGGATTATGCTTCCAATTGCTGATAAAAAACTATAAAATCAATATATTACTCAAACTTCTACAGTCACTTAAGATATGGCCTAGTGTTCTGGGGAACCTCATCGACTATAGATAGGGTATTTAAAATGCAAAAGAGAGCAATTCGACTGATAGCAGGAGTCAAACGTAGAGACTCTTTCAGACCCTTGTTTGAGGAGCTCGAGATACTGACCCTCCCATCCTTGTATGTGTTTGAGCTAGTGCTGTTTTTCAGGTCCAACCCAAATCTGATGCTTGGGTACCAGCACACTCATTCGCATAATACAAGGAATCAGGCCTTACTGCAGTACCCGGTTCACAGACTGACCCTATTTGAAAATGGGCCGTACTACATGGAGCTTAGGGTATTTAATGAACTGCCCGATTGTATTAAAATGATACAGCCCATTTCAAAATTAAAAGCCACACTAAAACAAGTCCTATTAAGAAAAGCCCATTATAAGCTGGAAGATTTTTTTGCAGATGACAATTTTGTGTAGATTTCGGTGAAATATTTTACGTATGTATACTTGTAACTATTTTTATATCATTGTGTTTTTTATTTGTTGTACTTTAGAATTGTGACTTTTTTATGTATTTTATTTTTGACGTGTCAAATATTTACCTGTGTAAATTGTATCACATTGACGAATAAATCTGAATCTGAATCTGAATCTGAATTACAAAGATGCCATACTGTTATTTATAACGCCAGCTAGAGCACCTTAAGAAGATAACGTAATACTGTTCATACAAATACCGTGCTCTTCGCAACGTACTGCAGTCCTACAACGTTCGGCTGTAGCCTGCCTGTTACTTAGAATAACAGGTTGTTGCTAGTAACAGGTTATGCGGGTATTAGGTTATCGACTGATAGACAACGCTGTAATTCATCCTAATATACGTTATATACCATACATATACCACCCATCTCTACCGCTGAGGCTGAGTCAGTGGCCATGGCGCAACCGTTTCTGTGAATTGTGTGACACCAGCTGATGCTCTATCCGGCGTTCATAGAAAATGTGTCATCTGATATCACAAAACAGTATGATTGAACTGAAAATAGCCTCAGTCTAATGGAAACTTGTCAGTTGGCGCGACATAACCTTCAGTTCTTGGGTTTCAATCTTCAATTTTGTAATGGAAGTCCATTATTTAATATTTGTATTAAAAAAGGATATTGTAAGGTACAGGCCTACAGTGCATGTTTGTGGTGTTTTGGCAAACCGACTACTCATCTGCACATATTCTTGTAGGCTGACGTGGGCCTACAAGAAAAAACGAAGGCAGTGCCAAAAACCATATGTGGGTAAATTGTGTAGTGTCTGTTTCATCGATTCGCCGCAGTCAGGTCCATTTTCAGAAGGGCGTAATTCTGTAATTATTGCCTTGTCATTGGGTTTTGTCTGCGCCTCTCTCGGCACATTGTACTTTGATTACTGTTGGCTCTTTATTTGTGAAGTGCCGCCGCCTTCGTTTTTAACTAGTTCACTTAACTGTGCGCTCAGGCTCAGGGAGTCTCGTTATTAAATCGTGATATCACGGTTGATGCATGTTATCCATGTTATCTAAGTTGAAATATCTCGTAAAATATTGTTAACAAGATATTGTTCTTAGTGTGAAAACTTCAATTATCTTTCTTTGATATCCTTTAATTCACATTGGCCCAGACTATATGGTAAATCTGCAATTATTATTTTATGCTCGCTGATCTGGAGCCATACGGTATATTAAATGTTGAAAATTATACGCCGCGTCGTTACAGTTTGCGGCTGGGCGCATTTTAGGATAAAAGTTTTTAAAGGAGGGATTTCCCGTTTTTTAGTAGTAATAAACGCGTGAGTCGACATTTATCCCCCAAAAACTCCATCTAAAAGTGAACATCCACTGTTATGGTAACCGATTACTTAGGATTATTAATTTCGAAACTTTTTGTGAAACTGAATAATTAAGAGTTCATTTAGCCAGTTCTACAAACTCTTGGCGAAGTCGGTGGATCGTGTCGGTGTTAGGCCTGTACGTGAAGTACTGAGCCCGTCGCCAACGAGGTTCGATTGGCACGCGCCGCAAGCAGTTTAGGGGCGAGACTTGTTGTCATGGCGCCTACTGACTGTCATCATGAATCATGGCCGTCTCTATAGTGTTATACGTGAAGTACTGAGCCCGTCGCCAACGAGGTTCGATTGGCACGCGCCGCAAGCAGTTTAGGGGCGAGACTTGTTGTCATGGCGCCTATTGACTGTCATCATGAATCATGGCCATCTCTATAATGTTGTACGTGAAGTACTGAGCCCGTCGCCAACGAGGTTCGATTGGCACGCGCCGCAAGCAGTTTAGGGGCGAGACTTGTCATTGCGCCTATTGACTGTCATCATGGCCATCTCTAGTAAAGATGTCATCTATCCTGTTCCACACTAGGTATTTTATTTTAAATCTGTCCAATCTCTTGACAGGTTCTGAATACCCCCGTTACAGCAGACCTGCATACTCAGCGAATTTCAAATGCAAAACAACATATTTAAATCCACCATAGCGAGATTTTACATGTTTTTGTAAGCTCGATAAGAATAACATGGGGAATGAGTATGCAGGTTTGCTGCTACGGGAGTATTAAAACTGGGTGGTTTTAATTCAATATTTAGTATCTGATATGATTTAGTATTTAGATCTGACCTAGAAGAAGCCATTTACCAAGTTTTAACAAGATACGTTGAGAAATAAGCGAGTTATAGAATTTTACTTATTTCCCATAAGGTTAACATTGGGACAACGTACTGTGTTTACCACTTGCAATATCTCGGTAACCAATGGACATAGAGCAGAGATTCAAAATACTAAATTGTTTGTTTTATTAGCTGAATTCAGTGGTGCTAATAACAATTTGATTATTTTAGCGAATTTCCCCTATAGGGAAGAAGCTATTACCGTAGGTCTCATGGTAAGACCTAAGCCCGAGACCATGATATATATATATATGACTGTCAGCATGATAGCGGCCGTAAATATTGACCGATCTTAATGAAATTTGGAACAGACATGTAAAGTGGTAATCGATTGGACGAGTTCGTGAACCAGCCCGATCGGACCACCGGAAGGGGGGGTAATGGGGGATAAACCCCCCAAAAATGGGTTTTTTGAGTTTTTTACATAGAAAAATAAAATTTATCGAATCTTTGTTGGCACCATTGAATTCAGCTCAAAAAAACAAACAATTTAGTGTTTTGAATCATTGCTCTATGTCCATTGGTTACCGAGATATTGAAAGTGGTAAACACAGTACTTTGTCCCAATGTTAACCTTATGGGGAATAAGTAAAATTCTATATCTTGCTTATTTCTCAACGTATCTGGATAAAGCTTGGATTGTGGCTTCATCTAGATTGATGAGATCTAATGTATTTTAGTCTAAAATCCCCGAAATTTCAATTTTTGTGGCAGCAAACCTGCATAAACATTCCCCATGTTATCCTTATGAGAAATAAAAAAATTCTATATCTTACTTATTTTTTTACATTTCTTGACAAAACTTGGTATATGGCTTCTTCTAGTTAAGATCTACTAAATAATGAATTAAAACCAACCAGTTTTAACATACCTGTTGCAGCAAACCTGCATACTCATTCCCCATGTTATTCTTATGGAGGTTACAAAATATGTCAAATCTCGCTAAGTTGGATTGAAATATGTCGTTTTGCATTTGAAATTCGCTGAGTATGCAGGTCTGCTGCAACGGTTTTTTTATTTATATATGTAAAAAACTCAAAAAACTCATTTTTTGGGTGGTTTACCCCGTTTTATCTCCCCCTTCCGGTAGTCTGATCGGGCTGGTTTACGAAGTCGTCCGAATAATTACTACTTTACATGCCCATGCCAAATTTCATTAAGGTTTGGCCAATTTTTTCGCGAGTTATCGTGCTTAAAGACACATATAAAGGTATATACATATTTATGAAAATGAACGAATGGTGTTTTGGTATCTGGGAACCTCAAAAAGAAAAGTTATGATGGTCTCGGGCTTATGTCTTACCATGAGACCTACGGTAGCAGCTTCTTCCCTATAGGGGAAATTCGCTAAAACTAGATCAGTGAGAGGAATTTTTATTTTACAACCACGTTTTTATTTAATTTACCAGTCATTTTTGTATAGTATAAAGATTATGAGGTTTCTGTCTGTTTGTTTATGATGCGGGGCAAACGCAAAATCTACTGAACCGACCAGGCTGAGCACTGAGGTTGTGTACTGAGGTTTAACGTGAACCGATGCAACACATAATCCCATTCGGGCTTTGCCCCATAGGCCTAGACTTTATGTAAATATTTTGTATTTTTTGGATGTTTTTATTTGGTTTTCATGGGTTGTTGTCCAGTTTAACCGTGCGAAGAACGGGTACAATAGTCAATTGTTTATAAGACGAACTTATTAAATCTTAGTGGGAAATCAAGTTTTTTCATGGAAAATAGTCTTATCGACTTTTTGAATACAATAGTCTTGCAATTAACTTATATAAGACAATATTTATTGACTTATAAATAATTTATATTCTGTGGCTTTTGGTAAAACATTGTATGTCGTAAGAAATTTTTACTGAAAACAAAAAATAACTGAAAATCAACTCTCTGTTAAAAAGAACTCTTGACGAATCTGAACATCAGTTCAGATTAGCTTACATAATTTGAAGCTTAAAGTAGTTTGCAGGGTTTACAATATCGACTTTGAATAGCCTATAGAAATCTACTACATTTATATAGTCATTGTTTTATTTAGTATTTATATCTGTAAGCAAAGGTTTAATTTATTGCTCCTGATCATTATAATTAAATTTAAAATAATTCTTCTTGATTGGGAGGAATGTGCGATCATCGCGTTAGAACCAAATGAATCTCCAGAAACAATCTTAAAAATCCTTGATTGCTAAACATTTAGTACCGACTTTTGATAAAGCTAACGATATGGATATTCGTAGTAGATCCACCTGCTGTAGATACTACGTCATAAGATGTGTCATGCTGCTTACCAAGCATTACGTCATCACTAGTGTGCCATTGTTGTGAAAATATCACACTGAGGTTCCTCGTAAAGCCGTGAATCTTTGAATGAGCTACGCAAGATACGTTTATATTATACTATTCTGAAATGTTAACGGAGAATTCGTAAACGTTTAGAGCATCTTTTTATTTAAGTCTCGTATAGTCTCATGTGTCTGTGTGTATCGAAAACACGTTGTAATTAAATAATATAAATGTGGGGTTTTTACACGTAGGCCTAGTGTATTTATTTTTTTAATATTAGTCACTAATTCAGATTAACATTTTTAGCGGTGGAAGTGAATAGTTTTCCATCGAACCATAAAATAAATGGTATCAGGAAACTGACACATACTTTCTCCCTTCAAGTAATTTAAAACCAGAAAACATATATAGTGAAATAAAACAAATTAACAATTAATTATCACACAAATATATACAAAATTTTATCAAAATTGGTTAGTAAATAACGGAGATATTGGTTTTTAAATATTTGCCATATTGATTTAAGACACAGACACAGACACAGACACAGACAGACACACACTGACAGACACACACCACGCCAAAAACCACTTTTTTGGATTCAGGGAGCACTAAAACGAATATATCCACTAACAAAAACTCAAATTCAAAAATTTTGACGAAAACAATACTTTCTCCATATACTATGTATAGGGGGGAGAAAGTAAAAGTACATGTTAGTGTTACTTCATAACTGGTTATTTGACAACCTTAATAGGATTTTAGTTATATCGACACCATTACAATCGTAATGTTGTAATTAATGTGATTTTGATTGATGATTTATTGATTTATATGAGCATAATATTCAAGCTACTTCTTTACTGTTCACGAGTTAAATAAAATGTAGGCCTTTTTTGCATGATGAAATGTCCTAAATATTCTTAAATCGTCATTCGTTAATTGGGACACTAAGTTTGCTGGCTCTGTCTGCTGATAACGCACCGCTTTATCACTCTTGTCAACAGCTGTCCTGCAATCGTCACTATCTGATAATAATACACTCTCACAAACAAGCACGGGCCCTTGGCCGGTCTGTGAAGTTGGCATCAGCGAGCACAGAATAGAAATAGAGGGGCCAGCCGAGCGCGGCGGTGTAGCCAAGTTAGCAGCGCCCGTGTCCGCATGAGGAGTGGGGGGGACGGTGAGTCACCCTAGTCCCGAGCGTCTTGTGCGCTGCCAGGGGCCACCGCTTCGGATATCTCTGCTATCAGCAGCTGTCTGTTCAGTTGTTTACATTCAGCTGGAGCGTTCACTTGTATTGTAGAAAGCATGCCTCAACATTGCGTGGCTTACGGTTGTAATAACCGGGGTAAAATAGAAGGAGTAACTTATCACGGGTAAGGAAAAATATTAGTATGGGTTGAATGTATATAATATTATTCAGTAGGGGTGTGCGAGTAGTGATTTTTGAAGTCGAGTCGAGTCAAGTCGAGTTTTGAAAAATACCCGCGAGTCTCGAGCTTTTTTCGAGTCGACTTTTTAATGTTTATAATATAATAGTCATCATGTTTCTACATAATGGTAAAAATTATTATTATTATTCAAATAAAAATTACAATTTTGAGGTAATTAAACTAAAAAGAGTTACTGAACTAAGAGCAGATATACAAATAAATGATACCAAAAAAATTAAGAAAACCTTTTACTTAAACTCACAATAATTCTTGACTTGATATATTTTTCAAGCCTAACTTGTGTTCAAGGCTTACCTGGGTTTTGAAATGAAATTACCAATTACCTTACTCAGTTCATGATTAAAATATTTCCTTTGAGTTATTCAAACAGAAAATTTTTATTCATGTAACTGTCAACAAAAAAAAATTTTATTTATTTTGAATGGTTTCTCAAATATAACAAAAATAATAATTTTAAGAGATGTAATAATAAATAACCTCAAACAATAAAAAAAATAGAGTGATATAAAAATGTATATGTCTTTAATAGCTAAAAAGAACTTTTTACTTCAAGTATAACAAACGAGGTTTCAGTTATATTTGTTAAAGATGGATTGACATTGTGAAAAATGGCCGTAATATTCTTTCGCACTTACCAAGTACTACTTTCAAAAGTTTTAAACCTCTATATTGGCCTCACATTATTTAACACTGACCATAAGAACATATATTGAACATAGGACTATATCATTTCAGTAAACAATACAATAATAAACTTCACACCAATCGCTAATTAGGAACCACCTGACTTAAGTTCTTACCTTTTTAAGTCAGTAGGCAGATAAATACGTGTTAGATGTGTAATTAAGGCTATTTACTTGTCAGAATTAAAACTTAAAACAAAAGCCAGCTTATTTTCTTGTACCCTGAATCATTCATTACTATTATTATTGTTACCAGAGGAGAAAAAAATTATGCATAAAAACCATATAGTGAAAACGTTAAGTTTCATTATTCCACTCATGTTGCCAGCAGTGAGCTACGCAACGTGGACGCAGTGGCAGCGCCTAGCTCCCCGGCCGCGTGCAGGACAGATTTTGTATCCTATTCAACCTAACTTTTCTCCGTTACCAATGATCGTTGAATTTTCCAAAAAATATATGTAAAGGTTCAACTCATGCTCTCAAACTTTGCTGCAGACGAAACTTTCCTGACCCAAAAATAAAAAATTTCCTCACAGGCTAACTTTTTCATGTTTCCACAATAAATTTAATAATTTCTTTAGGTATTTTTGATTAATAAAAGCAAAGTAGAATATATACTAAATTTTTAACCTTACTATCTGTGAGTAGCACTAATAAACACTATGTGTTCCAAGTTTGGTAATTTTAGGACCACTCTAAGTGCTTCTAATCATCGTATATTTGAAAAAGGTTTTCTAACGCTGTTTGTCTCATTTAGCGCGAGTTGTCCGCATAAGGAGTGGGGGAACATGGCTACAATGTCCGTAATGTTGGCTGAATACGTGTAGCCCCTCTATTTCTTTTCTGTGCTCGCTGGTTGGCATACCCAAATCAGCTTAACCACTTCTAATCATGCCAATCGTTAGTTCTTCGTTAGTTCTCGATAGTTCCTAAATTTTTTCATTAGTTCTCAAAAATAAAAATGTTATGACTCACAAAGTGGTTGCATTAACTTTACATTAACAAATTACAGCACGCACCTTAATTTCAATGCAATTGTTGATGTCTACATATCAGTCGTTAGTTCTTCGTTAGTTCTCGATATTTCGTCAATATTTCTGTTATGTAGTTCATAAAAAATAAAAAAAGTTATGACTCATACAAAGTAGCTATGCTAACTTCACATTATCTAATTCCAACGCGCATTTTAATTTCTATGCCAATATTACTGTCTACATACCATTCGTTAGTTCTCGATAGTTCTTCAATATTTGGTAAAAACAAAAATATCACAGGGATCTAAATTTTATTTGTGCAAAAGGAAAAAAAAGTTGAAAAAACTTTTTTTGGTGTTTTAATACCAGTAATTGTTACTTTTTTCCTTTATTCAATATCTACAATAGCAGAAAAAGGACAGAATCCAAACTAGTATAGACATAAATACTGGAACACTATTTTACTAAACATAAATGTACAAACTGTAAACTTGATAAAGTATGGAAGGTGTGGGAGAGGAGAGGCCCTGCTGGGCAACGTTAACCCAGTTCAGTCAGTCTGTGGCTTAGCGGCCGGTTGTAACTGGTTATGTCCAGATCTTCATCCCTCCAACACTGAACACTGTGATGATTGAATACATCATGAATAATTATCCCCATCAAACGTCGCTTTGTATAGGAGTGTTGGTTAATCTAATCTAAGTGGGTCAATGTTTATGTGACTCCCTATGGGATTAGGTTTGGTCATTTCCCTTTGCATAGTTACAAACGAGTTATCTAAATTTATGGTTTAATATTTTTGCTATTTTATAAAATATTGTATAGTACATCATATTGTTAAAACTGTAAACAATTCATTTATTAGATACAATCAAACCTCAATAAAATAAATACAAGAACCAAGTGTGCCATTTTAGGAAGAATGTTACTTTTATTGTATTAAGCTTTTATTAACATTGCTTTTGATGAAAAATGCTTTTCTTAGAAAAAAGGACTTGTTTTTGTGTGATGAAATTTGTAACAATTTTAATAGTTTTTATTGATGGAAGTAATCATTGTAAATAGTTTTTATTGAACGCGTTAATGTTTGTAATATTCAGGAAATCCCATGAACCTGACGACAAAATCAAAATGAACTATTGAACTATAATATTTTCCCGCTACCTTATCGCATGGTTACATCAGCGCCCCTTTTACACAGTGGATGAGTTTGAAAACTGGAGGCAGAACTTTTTAAAACACAGACCTTTGTATCTTTTGTATTAGTTTTAGTGACACATTTACTGTTCTCAATGAATAATGTAAATAAAGAATTATTGTCTATTGTCTATACTATATTAATTTTAAAATCAGGTTTAAGTTCTGGTTATATAGTTTTTACACATAAAGAAACACACTTATTAATTTCAAGTTAATGTTTATTTTAACTGTCTCCGTTCATTCTGTTAGTCATTTCCATGGAATTATATGTATATATAAAAATGTGGAAGGGAAATTTTTCCGCAGAAGTTGTGGGCGTTTGGTAAGTTGTATGATGATATGAGAGGGCACAAACTAAAGTTTTTGATATCAGGGACTTCGCAAAAATACTAGAATTTCTTTAAAGTTATCATGAAGTGAGAAATAACGCTTTATATCATATGTACTTTTTAAATGCCATTGGGATCTAAAATTGTACGCTTTGTTTACATTTAAACATGTGATGTTGCCTAATTCAAAACCGTATGAGATTCAGTATCCGTGGTGGATTTTAAAGCCAGTTTACTTTGAAGGTATTTTATACTATTCTAAAGAAGGTTTTAATTTTAATTTCCCCCAATTTAAAGCCACTAGTAATATACCATACCACTACCAAAGTTAAATAGTGCACGTGTGTGAGCAGTAGCATGACATGGGACAGATGATAATATTGGGCGAGAAAGGCTTCCCAAATCTGGTTATGGAGGGCCTTGCCAACGCTTACCTATTAATACTAACTCATCACCGTGAGTCAAGCAGTAAATCTTGCTCTCATTGAATGATAGGTGATGATAGGATAATAAGTATCATCATAACCTTCCACTGATTTTCAATTTTATACTTACCAAAAATTAAAGGTCCGATCTTAATGAAATCTGGCACAGATACGTGAAGTAGTAATGATTCGGATGGGTTAAAAAACCAGCTCTAAGAGACCATCAAGAGGGGGAGTAAAGGGGGATAAATTCAACAGTATTTTGTTGCCTATAACATCCGTTAACGTTTACTTGGTTTCACATTTTATAAACACCTGTGACGTTTGTGTGCTCCAGCCTTTCCTGAAACTCAAATGAAAGTACATATGTGTGAGTGTGTTTTTATTTTTTTATTTTTATTATCAGCTGTAGATAATTTATTTCAGTGTTCTGTTGAGGCTTCGCTAAAAGACTGTCATTGAATGAGCCTATAATGAAGAATATTTCAAAGAAGGCATTTGTTGGTAGGATATCATCTTTATCTCAATATGGTTAACCCTTGACTAACTAGTAAATCAACAAAGTGTGTCTGTCATGGCGATGAGTAAGAAGAGTCATGCTTGGGACATTTATACTGTGTGTCCCAAACAGTGCCACCCCCTCTCCCAATAAATGTTTATAGATTCATTTGTTTAAATTACGTTTTTTTTCATATTTGTTAAACCATTTGGAAATAGTGCTAATGTTGTATTGTTCCAAATATAAAATAAAAGTTAAAAAATATGTGTCTAATAATCAGTATTTGCATATAAAATTCATAGATGCTGCAATTTTACTACGATACATCGGTTTGACTGACCAAATCATTACCTGGCTGAGTCATGGTTCCCAGGAGGCCAGATTTAAGCTAATAATAATAAGATGATATTAACTAAATAGATATAAATAAATAGTACTAATTTATTACGTAATAACATTGACCCTTACTCAAAGTTAATTGCAAATCAAAGATTGCAGTGTTATTGTAATCTTTAACAAGGCATCTATGATAATTATATTTGCCTTCATAACTAAAGATTTTCAAAAACATATTGTGGCATTGAAATCAGTATCAAAATCTAGTTTGTATTGACGGTTCACTTCACATCCTTGACATTTGAAAACAAATTTGAATTTAATATTTTTTATCCATGATTGCTGTGTAAAGTCTTACATTTGCCACATCAAGGTAATGTGACTCATTTAATTAGCTATAACCCCGTTGTAGGAGTCCTATACACAGCGAGTTTATAATGCTTAAACACATTATTAAGTTTGCATTACGCAAAAAAATTGTTGTTTTTAAAATCAATATCCAGTTGAACCCAAGCAGAAGAGGCCTTAAACCAAGATTTATCTCGTATTGTAAGAAATAAGGATAGTATAGAATTTTATTTATTCACCCTAAGGATAACATGGGGAATGAGTATACAGGTTTGCCAAGGAAACATACAAATCGGGAATTTAGGCTAATATACAATAGGTCTCAACTAGATCAAGCTACACACCAAGTTGTATTAAAAAATTAATAGTTGTATGTTATTAGTTGACCTTGGCCTTATTACAGCTTTGTTTGGCAAAAGTGGTGACTTTTTTTACTTATCACCTCTGGCCTGCACGCCACGGGGCTTCTTTCCCACCTGCTGGCTTTTTTCGTCCACTCTCGTCCTGAGGCTTTCTTTTATGCCCCCTGAGGCCCGCTCTTACGCCCGGTGCCCCGGGCGCTCACCCCGTTCACCCTTAGGTAAATTCGGCCCTGTTTAAGGCATGTTGCGAAACAAGCAAGGTATGGAATATTACTTATCCCAAAAGGGTAATATTGAGACAATGTACTATGTTTGCTGCTTTCAATATCGTGGCAGCCATTGTGCATAGAGCAATGATTCAAGATACTTAATTTTTTTCTAGCTGAATTCAAATTGGTACAAACAAAAATTTAAATTTACCTTTATTCAATGAGAATAAACAAGCTATAACTTAGGGTTTTCCATCAAATCATTACCTAATAAAAATTACTATTACTTAGGTTCCCCACATTGTATTCTGGAAAACTCGTTATTCCCCAGACCCAACAGAGTCAGTGTCAGTATTGAGTCAAGTTGTGCGACTCAACTATACTTCAGTGGCGGCTCGTGTGTAGGTTCAATGGTTCAGTGAACCCCCTAAAATAATCAAAAACAATAATTTGTTTAAGTAAATAGCAGAAAAACCCATTGTTAAACAAACTTTTATAAACAACATGGCAAAAAAACTATTGTTGCGTCCGGGCGAAGCTCTCACGCAACGCCGGCAGAGCGAGGTTCAGTTCGCCGAGTGAACCCACCTGGCTGGCGAGGGGTGTGAGGGGAGCGGAGGGGGGCTTGCTTGAAAGCAATGGAATTACCGCTAATGCTCTCGGCTAGCGGCGAGCCGAGCGCTGACGACATTGGCCGACCTCTGCCGAAAGAGTAGTTTCTTTCCTAACCACTTCTGTTTCAGCAGCACCCTACGGAACGCGAGCTGTAAACCTTGATAATGTTGTTTTAATGGTTCGGGCGATGTTTAAGTTTATTTATTTAAATATTGTGTGATTTCTATGTTATTTTTAGTCGTAAACACGTTTATTTCAGTTATGCGATTATGCGTTTTATTTTTAGCTCTGATTATTGAAAGAAAACAATCGGTGTAGCGGCCGCACCATAGCTTTCTGTTAGAACAGTAATTAAGCTATCGAGCAACGGTAATAACGCTATTGATTTAATTAATTTTGGATTTAACATTTTAATGTACATAGTAGCATAATACAATTTATCATCAATGGTATAGTGCCTTAACCCTATAGACTATAAGCATTACACTCGTGTATAAAAGCAGATATGTCAAGAAATGCAGGCACTACGATCTTGTAAGCATTTAACGTTTTTAAATACTGATTGGCTGATTGGCTTAAGACAATAACTCTAATATAATACATTGGTATCATGTATATGTTATTAGCTCTGAACCCCCAGTACATGAGCTCACGAGCCGCCACTGCTATACTTGAGATTCAATATCATTTATTTGAGGTAAGATCAACATAGAGACCTTCAGTTTGAGGAATTCTTCTTTGATCAAGCCCTTTAAAATTAAGTATCTTGTGATAGGGTTTTACATTTACTGAGTTTCACTTACCCCTGGTCTTCCCCTTTTTGGGGGAGGGGGTGAATTGTTTCCAAATGCCAAATACATCTTTTTGTAATCATGTTTGATTGCACCCCTTTCCTTCAAGGTGATCCGTCTATTTTCATAAGCGAAAAAAATAAAATCTGGGGGAACACTGGGACACAAGTATACTTACTGGTAATTGGTGGCTCAAAAGCGTTGTAGCCTCTAATATTATGTAACCGTGTTAATAAATTGTTTCCTCCTTAATTACTGAACAAAATAAATTAATGCTCAATGATGCTTTGCGTTTGCAATATGAGTACTTAAAAAAGTATATTTCATAACAAGGGTAGAAAGTGAGTCTTTGCTTATTTGAGGCCATATGTTTGGAGATTTATCATGCTGTTCATGGTCAAGATTATGCCAATCACTTTTACTCGTGTTTTGATTGACAATTTTTGCTAAACAGCTGATGAAATAATAACAAATATTTGTTTGTTTACTATGAAAAAAAAGATGGTAAACATTACTTTTGCATACATTAGTAAACATTTTTTTTTGCTAAGTGATGAATTTTCGCAGGTGATAAATATGTATTGAAAACAGGTCATTTTACAGTAGTGCAGCAATAAAATCTAGTTCTATTTCTGAAACAAATATTTTATTTCATTTAAGTAGAGGTAGTGAGTGACATGATGAAGCTTGAGTTTAAAGTTTCGGCAGAGGAGGGGAGGAAATCATCGAAGACGTGGAAGTAAACAAAGCCATGTGATTAAGCTACTAGCCTGGTAGCTAAAAAATACTAAACCAAAACAAAATATGAGGTGATATTGACATTAGAAACAGTGTTTTGCTCTTTGAATAACAATCAATAAACAGGTGACACGTTTTTGGTTTAGAATGTAACAGACGTAAGAAATTCGTAGTTGAATCAGTTGATCATCTGTTATTGTTAAATAATATTAATATAGGCTAAATAAATAAAATAAATTTTATTTCTCCTCCTTGAAAAATCCTAATTCATCTGGGTTTGTTTGTAAATACCCAAA
The DNA here is from genome assembly GCA_035578135.1 of Flexamia atlantica. Classification (NCBI taxonomy): domain Eukaryota; kingdom Metazoa; phylum Arthropoda; class Insecta; order Hemiptera; family Cicadellidae; genus Flexamia; species Flexamia atlantica. Next base: position 170,040,345 of record JAQJVK010000001.1, on the reverse strand, counting down.
CTTCATGTCCCTCACTATCTCTAGATCCATGTATGTAATATTTATGTTGCTTGTCCTTTCTTTACTTGATAAATAGGTATAATTTTTCTACAAAACCCCAATATTAAACTTGTTGGCAACATACATGTGAAGTAACGCTCATTGAATCAATCAAGATAAGTATTTTGTTGGGGATACTCCAACTGAGCACAGTGGTCACTACTAAATACTCTGCAATACTTGACATCAGCCCATAAAGGCATTTTATTACAATATTAATTAATTAACTAAACAATAAATAAATAATATTACTATATAATAATACTAATAACATTAAATAAATAATAAAACTAAAAAAATAAATAAATATAGCTTACTGTTAGAGTGTTCAAATTTATGGTTCATATGAGACTACAAGTTTGAACAATAACAATATCTTAAAGCAATAAGTTTTAAAAGATGAAATAATCGTTGGAATAAGAAAGCGTGTGGGCATTGAACTGCCTACCTGCACTGGGGGGCAAATTCCTCACCACTTCCGACAGGGGTGGTTTTGCGGAGGTTTGAGAGAATGGTATTTGTGGTACCGCGTTAAGTTAAGAATTCAGTTAGGAAAATCCCCTTCCCCTTAACCTGGTTCAATAACTTCAGTATTGGGGTCTTTAATAAAATATCCAGTACATCTTAACGAGAAGAGGCTATATACCAAGTTTTATCAGGATATGTCAGGAAATAAGGAATATATTGATTTTTTTATTTTCCATTAGGGTAATGTGGGAATTAGTAGTTGAGATTATTCTCCTACGCTGATCGGAATGGTTCTCTAAATCTGAGAACGCTGTAACACAGTGACAGCTGGAATCTGCTGTCTATCTGTGTCTGATGAGACGAAACGTCGAAACAGCTAGCCACCAAAAGTTAGCGCCGTAAGGCATGCTAAGGTAGTGGGGGCACCACCCTCGCTGCTATGCGGCTGATTCCTCCGAAAGGTGGTTAAGCAACAGGTACAGATGTACCGACCGTGGCTAGCTGTTTCGACGTCGTTTCGTCTCATCAGACACAGATAGGCAGCAGATTCCAGCTGTCACTGTGTTACAGCGTTCTCAGATTTAGAGAACCATTCCGGTCAGCGTAGGAGAATAATCTCAACTACGAATACATTCCTGACCAAGAAAGATCTTGACGTTACAACTGACGTCAATCCCACAAGATCAAACTCGGACACTCCTGTCCATGATCCATGCATCGTGCACTTCTTCGTGCACCTGATGAGAGACCGACATCTCGAAACGCATATGAGTCATCAAACATCTCAGTGCATAAGCACGAGGTCACACGCATCTGCGCGTTTGGCCTGCTCCGTTCCTGAGTGCTAAGGCGTAGAAGGGGCGCGGCGACGACTCAAAGCCACATCGCAGTTCTGGCACCCTGAAAGATGGATACCGTACTCTTCTGCGTCACCAAAAAGTTAGCGCCGTAAGACATGCTAAGGTAGTGGGGGCACCACCCTCGCTGCTATGCGGCTGCTTCCTCCGGAAGGTGGTTAAGCAACAGGTACAGATGTACCGACTGTGGCTAGCTGTTTCGACGTTTCGTCTCATCAGGCACAGATAGACAGCAGATTCCAGCTGTCACTGTGTTACAGCGTTCTCAGATTTAGAGAACCATTCCGGTCAGCGTAGGAGAATAATCTCAACTACGAATACGTTCCTGACCAAGAAAGATGTTGACGTTACAACTGACGTCAATCCCACATTGTGGGAATTAGAATTGATCGATGGGTTGAATATGTTCTTTTGCAATTTAAATTAACTGAGAATCAAAGTCTGCTGCAACGGGGGTATTTTTAATTAGTTCTCGTAAATCAACGACTAATCGCAAAATTATTACCAAATATTATTCTACAAATATGTCTTATTGTTATTATTATATATTTTGTAGTCTTATTTATCATTAAGTAGGTTAGTAAATCTGTCTGTGAAATATTGTTTTGATATGTAATTAATAAAAAACAACATTTATAATTAATAATGCAGTAATAGAGTGGAAAGTCTCATATCTTTCATTTAGTAATACAGAGTATGATTTTTCTTTAATAATACATTTTGTAAAAGTCTTATAAATTTCATTTCATTAATAGAGAAATATTGTTGTGTTTTGATTAATACAAATTTTATTTTGGATTGAATCGTGTTATGAACGTAGCACGGTGAAGATAAATTTGATCGAATGATGTTTTTTGCGTCTGGAGTTTTATAGATATCCTTTAACTTTCTATTACTTTAACTAAATGAAAAAATACTTATGATAAATTATAGTCGATGTTTCATTTCATAAATAAAGTAGCTATTCTTTTTGTATCAACAACAGAAAGGATTGCTAAGAAAAAGGTTGAATATAATTAGTAAGCCATCAAAGGAAGATTAATTTCAAAGGTTTTTTCAATCCTCCCACAAAGCAAGCGCTAGATGTCAGGGCTGTTAGAGCCGAATTTGACCGCTGTGCTCAGTTGGGGGTATGCTGCGAGGGATTAATATTGACCACTGTGCTCAGTTAGGGGTTGCCCATTTTGATACCTTAAATCACATAAAAATAAAGTTCTGTTTAATAAATTCCTTTAGTGTTTTAGCATTTCATCAGAACATTCAAACCTGTAAATATGGAAACATGTTTATTGTTGCCACAATCAAGTGTAGTGGACATTCCCACAAGGTATGTCCTCATACTTAATTAATTAAGATCCCACTCAAAGAAAATATCTGTGTATACTTTCTATACTGGCATTTTTATTGACTTGATTTTTCATTAGAACTAAGTGAGGGTTTTTGAGTTTCTTCCACGGATAGATTAAACAATATATACATTGTGTATTATTTATTCTAGGCTGATACCTAAACATTTTACACAAAATGGAATGCATGGTGTGTACTGTGTATGATCTTCTACACTAAGCATATAAAGATAACCAAACTAAAAAAAAATTGGTGTCTTGTGAAATGCTGATGTTCTAGAAAACAACATAAAAATACTAAAAACTGTACAGTCATTTGTACAGTAGGCCTATTTGAAGAAAATAATTTGGCATAAATAAATGCATTTGGTACCAGCAGTGTTTTTAGAGCAGTTCCTGCTCTTTTTTCTTTAATGAGTAAAAGGACATTTCAAATCATTAAATATAATGACATTTTACAGACTACACGTCTATAGAACAGTTTTTTCTATCAAAACAAGATTTTCTCAATTGTCATTAACTGGTGAAACCACCAATATAATACAAGGAACAAAACAAATATTGCTTTCAACAGCCACAGATTAGAACTTGACTGTAAAAAACCAATTTATATTTGCTCCAAATTTTACAATAAAATTCCAAATGAAATTAAACTGGTGAATGACTTAGTGAAATTCAGGAGGAAGCTAAAGGTATTCCTCATCAACAAAGCCTTATATTCACTTGATGAATTATAGCTATAAAAATATAAAGCTTAGAAAGTTATGGTATATTGTCTATGTTAGTTTGTAATGAGTTTCTCCAAAGAAAATAGTTGTAATAATTAAATGTGTATAAGATTAATGACAAAAAATTGACACTATTCATGTATACTCTGTACTATTATGAATAAAGGGATTTTGAGTTGAATTGGATGAAATTGAATTGTCTGATAAAGCTAAACTAGTGACTAGAAAACTGGCATAGGACAATATATTGTGACACGTACTATATTTTATTTCTTCATTGTTTATACAATACAGATTGTGAATTGACTAACAATTAGATTACGGTACCCACAATATATTAAGTCTGATTGTTTTTAAGCGTGTTTTTAAAAACTGTTCAGAATTAGTGCAGGCATGCATTGTTAATGCTAGAAGAGCCAAGTCTAAACTTGGCTGGGCTACTATAAATTGAGCGTGTTAGTTCTCTTCTTTGATGTAAGGCATGTTTTTCCGAACAACATGATTTACAACACGTAAACTAAAGAGTTTACCGTGTCATAAATTTTGTGGATTGCTATATCACTTAAGTTTAGATCATAAACATGTAGGGTGGTAAATATTTTTCAAAGTGTTAACTAGTTCATTTCTGCAAATATATACCTATCAGGCAGATTGATCTACAACATTTTCACATCCTAAACAATTGACTCATTTTTTGCCATTACTCAAAGATTTTTTTGATTAATGTTGAACCTATGACAGATTATTGAGTAGACACAATTGATAGTGACAAAATTGGTGATTCTGATTAAAAAGTGACACGAGCCTTCGACACGTTTGACACGTTATTGCATCTCTGAGAACAGCAGGCGGGCGAACTTCAGTCTTAGTATCAACTATTATTAGTATCAATTTCAATCATGTCGAGGAAGTCTTCATTGTTATCATTAGTTGGTTCTTCAATGAACATAGTCAAATCTTCATCATCGCTTGGGATGAAACTGTTGCCTTGTGGAATTTTTTGGTCAAATTGAATCTCACTTTTTTTCATTTTTTCTCTTCTGCGTATTAAATCAGCTTCCTTATTGCTAGACTTATTTGAAACCCCCAATCTAGCTCGCTTTAATTTTTCCTTTCTCTCTTTTTCTTCTTGTTTTTCTTCTTCAATTTTTCAATCTCATTTTTTTCTGGGGTATCCGTCATTATTTTGGTTTTCCTTTTCAGCTCTCTTTATTTAATTGCTTTTTATGAGCTTCTGTCTTAGGAAAAGGCCTCACCATTTCTGGAGTTACAATGGGAGAAACCAGGGCTTTTTGCAATGCCTGAGGTGTCAGTTGATTAATGGTAGTCAGTCCTGATGATTTGGGCTCCAAGATCTTGAGAACAAGAGCCTGCGGTGATTTGGATAAAGAGGCACATGACAAGAAGGGTGAAGATAAAACTGGCGAGATTGCTGGCTCCTGTATCTCAGAATTTGCTTGCGAATTCTGATCAGTAACTAAAGGACGATCCATCACATTGGCAGATAAAAACTCTTGATAAAGAAATATGATCTGATCCAGTGGGTAGATGCCTGTCACTTTAAATCCTTCAGTAATATTGGCTGGGGTAAATGCTTTAGCATAGGCTTTCCCAGCACATTCAGCAACATCATAAGTTGTGAGAGGCTTCCCTTGATTCCCTGGTGTTTACATCCAGTCTGTAACAACCCTATGATAATAGGTTGTAAAAGGTCCATTCACAGTGCGATCTAAAGGCTGCATTTTGTGGGATGTGTGAGGGTAAAATGTGATCATAAAGAAGCCTACCTTCTTGGCCAGAGTTATAGCTTTCACAGGAACATGCTTTCATGGTTATCAAGGAGCAAAATGATGGGATTCTCAATGGTTGGTTTAGTATCTATTTACTTAATACAATAAGTTTTTTTTTCTGTTAGATCCTTTTTTGCAGGCGTCCTACTGAACTGATTTTTACGATTGAGATGTCATTTTAAAGCTTATAATGTAGCGAACCTGCGACAGATAGTTAAAATAGGCATTTCTTTTTCGGCTTCGACCCCCAAGGCTTTAATTTATTTATAGAGGGCGCTTTCAACGCTCCATTGCTGACCAACTTGCGTTATAACAGTTTTAAAATGTGATTGTAATTTAACAGCTGATTACCTTGAGACAAATTTCTAACCAGTCACATTGTAAACAAAAAAAGATTGAATGCTAATGTAAACATAATCCAATGAAGGTTAGAAAAATGAATTTGGGCCACTTTCATTGACAATTTTAGCCAAATCGAGGCAGGTAAATAATTTTTTATGGTGAAGATCCATGATTGTTAGATTATAAATATATTGCAAACTGAACCCTGAAACATAAAGTAGAAGAGGGCATAGAGTAAAACGACTCGATGTGATTAAGGAAAATATGCGTAACCTTTGGCAAGAACATAGAACTTCTGAGAGAAAAAGACTAATTGAACACCAGAGAAAATATTAAAATGAGCGCTATGCACATAGGCTTCCTAGAAAAACTTCCGTTATATCCTACTGTTGTGCGAGAAGACAACCAAAATAAAAAACAGTGCAAGGGCAATAAATAAAAATTGTGTGTGTTTTGTTCAGTCAGGCCTTTGTTTACTTAGGTGAGGTCTTTAAATTTCAATTGAAAAGGTTAATTTGGTTTATAAAGGCGAGTTTGCCATACAATTTATTTTAACTGTAGGCAAGTTTCCCACAAAACAGAAATAATATCAAAATGCACAATTTGCGCATGGGGTCCCTAGTGATTAACAAGATGTTCAAAGAATTGGTAAAAATATCTTGATCGACCAACCAGACTATGCTGCTGCTCCTATAGAACCCAATGATGCTCCTTTAAGCATGTAGTCTTTGAAGTTTACACGGGGAAACACAAAGAGTGGAGGAACTGTGTTTCCTACACACAGCATTAACTGCTGCTTTCATACTGACATTAGTTCAAATTCAAATTCAAAAAAGGTTATATTAAAAAAACATACTTTTTACAGCAGAATATTAAAAAAATATAAAAATGAAATCGCCCCCATAAAGACTGTCCATCTGTTGGTGGGGGCGGGTCTAATCAGTCCATCTTCTGCGGAAATAAAAATATTCAATTTTTTACTTTAATTGATAAATAAAAACTACACTCTTAAGATTAACAATCTCCTTAGACCTACTTAACATAAGTGATTAATATAAAAAATATATACATAACAACAATAATTCCTGTGAATCTTGGTGAAGGGAAATAAGAAACAAATCTAATACAATAAGGTTAATCAAAATAATAATAAAGAAGTTGCTAATGAGAATTTTATATTCAAACTGGTATTAAAATTGCATAATACCCATTTAACTGGTCTCGGTCTTAGAAATTTATCAATGGGCATAATCATGGGCGTAATTTCAGCATTTCGATTGGGGGGGCAAGATCTTCAAGGTCATTACCTCATCCTGATTTGATTGCATACACCATACACCCCCCCCCTTTGCACTAGCAGTTCGTACTGCAGAATATGGGTTGGTACTTTGGTATTACACGGAGGCCACCCTTATACAGCGCGCTGCGGCGGTTATGTTAGGCTGTTAGGTCAGGTTATCATAAATATATTAATAGGACTTTCCTCGTTTCGTTACGAATCGAACGATACCAGATGAATCATACTTTTGCCCGCCAAATACCCTTGAAATAGGCCAAGGTCAGGTCGTTGATCAGAGCGCACGCATCACCTGTCAAGGGATTTAGCAGGCGAAAGTATGACTCATCTGGTATCGTTCGTTTCATAACGAAACAAGGAAAGTCCTCCTAACATATGATAACCTAACTCAACATAACCGCCGCTGCGCGCTGAATAAGGGTGGCGTTCGGGTGAAGTCGCTAGTGGCGGTGGCGACTCGATCAACTCAATCCTCACCAACATCGCTGTCTTCTGGGAAGCAGAAAACAAAGACCGCTTATCATAATTATGTCCAATTTGTACAGTAAGTCAATTAAAGTATGTTCTTTCCAATTACAAAGTCATTTTTGGTAATCAATAAAAAAATCTCTAAAAATAGTGGCTCTCTATAATACCAAAGTATATATGGGGTATATACACTGCCAATGCATATTATTTTCTTTATATCTAACTAGCTTAAGTTAATATCCAACCACGATATCACAACACAATGTGAACTTGTAATCACCATTCACTTCACTCAAAGCCGTAGCCAGAAAAAAATTCCTCCGCGGTTACAGGAAGTGAAAAAAATAACTTTTTCTAACCTTTCATTTAAATGCCACTTCAATATTTTCGGGGGGGGGGGGGGGTTTGACCCCCTGACCCCACCCATTGGCATGGCCTTGACTTCAGTCAGTAATTGTACTATTTGTAATACTGCCTCACTGCAGTCAAAGCAGGCACACCAACTGTGCTTTATACGACTGGCGATTGACTGTTGCTATACTCTTATCTCTAACGTCCAGTGTTGCATTACCCAGGATTTGGCATTTTACCCGCCAACTCCATTGATAATCCTCACTTTTACCCGGTTTTTCAGCACTAATCCCTGCAAAATCCCCCCAAGTACCAAAATCCGGGTAGTTAGCCGAAAAACCACCTAATGACTTTAAAAACACCAAATACCGGACTTTATATCTCACCTTACATGGACATTGAATATTTGTAAAGCAAATCACAATTCAAAAATCCCCGGCTTTACCCGTTTTTTATGTATTTAGGATGCCGAGTAAATCCCCGCAGCTCAAGTCCAAAATCCTCGATTTTACTCGATTTTTCTTAATCATGTTAATTATGTCCCCGAACGGCCAACAAAAAACCCACAAACCGGGCTATTACCCATTTTCTGGTTACACTGCAACGAAATAACTAATACAACCAAACCAAATACATAACACCAACTTTTGTTTGAAAAATAAAATATCTAGAGTTCCAAAAAATCCTTGTACCTCGATCGTCAAAAATCCCCCATTTCACCTATTGTTTAATATCCAAGTTGATGAGTAAATTTCCTCAATCCAAGTCTTAAATCCCCGGTTATACGCGGTTTTTTCTTAATCACTGCCAAAACTCCGCACGGCCTCCAAAATACCCGAAAACCGGGTAAATACCCGGTTTTTGTAACATTGCTAACGAACGGATGTGTCAGACCGGGGCCACAGACCGTCTGACACTATGTCTTCTGGGCCCGATGTCAGACAGAGTTGCCAGTCCAGTCGACCCATTGTCAACCGCCCTTCAAAATAACTTAACACATGGATTGACTTTATGGAGATTCCATGGATGGTTTACCTAGCAAACTTGAATATATGACGAGTTAAGTGATGGTAATGGTTACCATCAATTCAACCTGATGAAATGGTTAGATAAATAAACAGTACTTTTAACTGTTGCGTATGGTTATGATAATTTATTTTTTGTACTTTTCCCTTATTCGCTGGTTCAAAATTCCTCACAAAACCTTTATCCCGCCCAAAAAATCATGCCCCCCCCAAAAATTTTGATGGCGCAAATTGCGCCATGTCCCCCCTTCTGGGCACCCCTGGTGAACAGTGTCTTATGACAAGCAACTTACACTGGCTCTGAGCAGCACTACAGAGTTTAGAGGTTGGCCATCCTGGAGCATTAGTTTGATGGACGTGTCGTTTGGCGTGGGAGTGGGTTCTCATCGACCGGCGCGCCTTAGTGGATAGCGTGTATGTCTGTATTCGTTCGCTAAACGTATCCTTGCAAATTTGCAATCGGACTTCAAACAAAACTACGCCACCAGCGTACTTTTACTAAACATATCGACAAGACTCATATTAATGAAAAATTTATGTTAATAATAATTTAATTTTACAACTTGAAAAAACATGACTCTGGTCAATTTTTGTTATTTATACCTAAAAATTAATTTTAATTTCCAAATTTTTGGGGGGGCAAGTGCCTCCCCTTGCCCCCCCCGAATTACGCCTATGGGCATAATTAGAACGTATCAGTGCCTCTCCATGTTATCAGCGCCGAGGCGGAGCAACCACTCTATCCCCGCTCAGCAGATATCATTCCCCCTATAGCTTTAACACCCTTAGAAGCCAGTATTTTTGGCAGATTTTAGTTAGTTGACAATCCTGTCTCATCTATGTTGTAGATTTTTTCAGGACCAAAATTGTTTTGACTCATTCATTTTTTTAATAATTTTGTAATCATTCTTAATAAGACAGGAGGACGTTACCCTGAATATGAGTGAAGGATGAGTGTGATGATCATGATGATAGTGGCGCGATCTTGTAGCCTTGTTACTGACTAAGGTTGGCACGTTCCTTAGACAGGATTGTTAATTAATAGCCCAACAACCAATGGCAGCTGGCTCCAGAAACAACCCTTCAAAAAGCTACTAATTTTTCTCGGGATCGATCCAGCTACCTACAAGTTTGTAGGTGGGCACTATAATGACTACACCAACCAGCCAGTTGGTATAGTTAGAAAAAACAGGCCAACATTGTGCTCATTAAAAGATTTTGCCCTTGAAAGACTGGTGGCCTCCGGTTTACGTAAATATAATGTTGAGGAATGGCGTTGCCTAAAAAGTCTGGTCCATCCCTCTCCGGCTATGCTTTCATCATTCCACTTTTTTGGGTATGAACCTTGTTGATTTTTGCAAATTCATAGGCAAGTTTCCGGAGATCAAGAATAGTAAGATCATAGTGCATAAATGCAGCTTGCTTCAAATATTGAACCAGCATATTTTCTTACTCTTCACTAAAAGCTTTTTGTGTTTCATAATTAGGGCTATGCTGATAAGTTTGAGCCCCAGATGCCTTAAAATTTTTGACATGTCGTGCTATAGCAACCTTAGAAATATTATACTTCTCAGCAGCCCCTCGAACTGATAGATGATTTTCAACAATATCCTTCACAGCGGAGGAAAAGGTTGCATTGCTTGGTTGTACTCTTACTTTTTTCTCCTTACTCCGTGGCATACCTGGAACAAAAAAATATATTGATATACCTAGGGACACATGTGTTGAGTGTCCTTAGGTACGTCATATTTTCTGTCCCTAGGTGCAATAGGCAAGACTTTTTAGCGAATTTCCCCCATAGGGAAGAAGCTGTTACCGTAGTACTCATGGTAAGACCTAAGCCCGAGACCATGATAACTTTTCGTTTTGGGGCCCCCAGAAGCAAAAAACACTATTCGTTAATTTTCATACATGTATATATATATATATATATATATATATCTATGTGACTTTAAGCACGATAGCGGCCGTAAAAATGGTCCAATCTGAATGAAATTTGGCACAGCCATGTAAAGTAGTAATTATTCGGACGAGTTCGAAAACCAGCCCGATCGGACTACCAAAAGGGGGGGTAAAGGGGGGTAAACCCCCCAAAAATGGGTTTTTTGAGTTTTTTATATAGAAAAATATAAATAATCCAATTTTTGTAACCTCCATTGAATTCAGCTCAAAAAAACAAACAATTTAGTATTTTGAATCACTGCTCTATGTCCATTGGTTACCGAGATATTGAAAGTGGTAAACACAGTACGTTGTCCCAATGTTAACCTTATGGGGAATAAGTAAAATTCTATATCTCGCTTATTTCTCAAAGTATCTTGATAAAACTTGGTAAATGGCTTCTTCTAGTTCAGATCTACTAAATATTGAATTAAAACCATCTAGTTTTAATATACACGTAGCAGCAAACCTGCATACTCATTTCCCATGTTATTCTTATGGAGCTTTCAAAAACATGTCAAATCTCGCTATGTTGGATTGAAATATGTTGTTTTGCATTTGAAATTCGCTGAGTATGCAGGTCTGCTGCAAGGGGGTATTTTATTTATGCAAACTGTTTTAGATTAGGATTTAGTTAGAAAAATCCTTATGTTTAAGAAGCTCTTACACTGTAATTAAAAGTGTATACTTACCTAGAATCACTCATTTAACTATGCGAATTGATGAAAAAATGACTGTCAACTGTGACTGAAAATTTATATTTCGATGTAAAAATCGAAAACTAAGAAATATATTCTAAACTGAATACGTAGAAATAGCACAACTTTGCACACAAAGTATGCCAAAGAACCCAGTGTTGCCACATACAAAACAAAATTTACCTCCTGTATTAACGAAAATATGGCTTCTGTTCCTAGGTAAAACTGCCCCTAGGTACTACAACTTCCCCAGAAATGAGATTATGCTCAAGCTCTAAGCTATAATTTTTCAAGGAAGAAAAGGCTCTAATATAATAAGGAAGGGATGAGAAAAAACATAATTAGGCATGGCTTGTTATTTGTATCCAATCACCTAACCAACTTTTTTTCTGCTATCCAAATAAATGTCATTTATTAACAAATTTTTTAATGCAGTGATTTGAGAAGACCCTCTTTAATGTAAATTGTTACAATACCCTACTCGTGGACACACTCTTATTATTGCATTTTACTTCATATCGGTCTGCTTTTTCGACTTAGTTTTTGTGTGTCGGTCAATAGGAGAGTCCCTAGAATAAATTGACTTTTTTGGTGCAGTTAGCGTTGATCATGCTTATTTAGACATCTGTGGAAAAAAATAATAAGTTATTTTTGGTCTGCGGCGATGTCCACATAACTGTGTTTGGTCTCTGCTGATAGTCTGTTTCTAGAGGTTGGTCATTAGCAATTTGTCCGGAGTCAACTATATTTGACGCTTGGTAGCGAACGTATTAAATATATATTTGTGTTTTATTGCTATTGCTACGGAATTATAAATAATCAAATCATGTTGATATTCCAGTAAATAACGTAACATAATCTTAATCTATGATTTCTTACTCATGGGGATTCAATATTTTCTTTTGAAACATGGCCCTTACTATTTCTTAGATTTTAGTGAATTTCCCCTATAGGGAAGAAGCTATTACCATAGGTCTCATAGTAAGACCTAAGCCCAAGACCATGATAACTTTTCATTTTGGGGCCCCCAGAAGCAAAAAATACCATTAGTTTGAATTTATATATATATATATATATATATATATATATATATATATATACACTGTATATATTTGTATCTGTTAGCACGAAAAAATACCATCAGTTGGAATTTTTATATATATATATATATATATATATACTGTATATATTTGTATCTGTTAGCACGATAGCGGCCGTAAAAATGGTCCGATCTTTATAAAATTTGGTACAGATGTGTAAAGTGGTAATCAATTGGACGAGTTTGTAAACCAGCCTGATCGGACTAGCAGAAGGGGTGGTAAAGTGGGATAAACCAAGGTGACACTAAAAAAACAGGCCGTAATGCTCAAATTAACATATGACTGTAAGCGATGGCTATGACATAATGAATCGTTTGTGATCAGCTGCTTGCTCCTTGACCAACGTCAGTCTGAACCATGAAGTGTCATCGTAGCTGTTGTGTAAACACAAAAACGGATCCACGTGCATATTTTATACTCAACATAAGTGTTTCTAAATTTATAGAATCGACAAATTTTCACACTATTACTCAAACCAAGGTGCCTTCAAATAGGCTAACAATTTTATAAACTTTGTAATAGTTTGCTCCTCGGAGCATATACATTTAATTATTAAGTCAAAATAAAAACATGTCCAAAAAACTTTATAATTGTTTGCTCTAAATCTTTTTTACAAGTTCCCTGTTACTGCTAACGTCATTTTTTACTCTTCAGTTTACCCAATAACAACATAAATTCGACAATTAATTTTCACGAAAACAATACTTTCTCTAAATACTATGTATAGAGGGGGGAAAGTAAAAAAGAGAACATATTTATGTACTCAACTATTTAAAAATATTTTAAATCATATTAAAAGAAAACAAACTATTCTGCTTGAAACAAATTTTTAATTTTTTATACAAGGGTGGATTAAAATCTATTCTAATAGTCTGGTCGGCGAGCCATGTGACCTTGAAGCAGGGCCCGACTCAAATGTTATGATTCATTCTAGTACTAACTATTTGATGTACTGAACAAGAACTCTTTTCCACAGTCATATTTGATTAAATATGGCTCAAATGAAAACTACAAATCACTTGAGTGTTTTAGGACCAGAACGAATAAAGGGACGTGTTTAGGACCTAAAATATCACTCTTTTCTCGCTCTTACAAAATTTAGCAGTGATTTTCTGTCCATGATTGTTTATGAATGAACATACATTAAATAGTTTTCATTTTACCGAATTTCCTTAAAGGAATAAGCTATTACCGTAGGTCTCATGGTAAGACCTAAGCCCGAGACCATGTTAACTTTTCATTTCGGGGCCCCCAGAAGCAAAAAACACTATTCGTTTGAATTTTTATATATATATATCTATATATCTATATATATATATCTATATATATATATCTATATATATATATATCTATATATATATATATCTATATATATATATATGTCTGTTAACACGATAGCGGCCGTAAATATGGTCCGATCTTAATGAAATTTGGTACAGACGTGTAAAGTGCTAATCACTCGGACGAGTTCGTGAACCAGCCCGATCGGACCACTGGAAGGGGGGGTAAAGGGGGGTAAACCCCCCCAAAAATGGGTTTTTTGAGTTTTTTACATATAAAAATAAAATTTATCAAATTTTTGTTGGCACCATTGAATTCAGCTCAAAAAAACAAACAATTTAGTATTTTGAAACACTGCTCTATGTCCATTGGTTACCGAGATATTGAAAGTGGTAAACACAGTACGTTGTCCCAATGTTAACCTTATGGGAATTAAGTAAAATTCTATATCTCGCTTATTTCTCAACATATCTCAATAAAACTTGGTAAATAGCTTCTTCTAGTTCAGATCTACTAACTATTGAATTAAAACCACCCAGTTTTAATATACCTGTAGCAGCACACCTGCATACTCATTCCCCATGTTATTCTTATGGAGCTTACAAAAACATGTCAAATCTCGCTGTTGGATTGAAATATGTTGTTTTGCATTTGAAATTCGCTGGTATGCAGGTCCGCTGCAACAGGGGTATTTTAGGTACAATCTTAATTCTAAATCATTTTCAAGCACCACACACGCATCAGTTTTCGGCGAATCATTTTCCGCCGAAGTTATCCTGGAGAAGTTACGTTCTGGTGCTATTGAAACTTGAAAATACAACATAATTTCTTCTTGATGCACTGATTTCCGCGGTAATTTTTGGGATCCAATTCGCTTCAAGTTCACCGAAGCTCACGATTTCGTCATCTATTTCGTTGTCGTTTTTTTCCATCCCAGCTCCACTTTTGATCTCTGTGTCACAACTTGCAGACAACTCTGATGATGATAGCGATGGTTCATTTTTGAAGCGAGAGGGAACCGCATCATTAGTTATTTTTATACGATCGCGTTTGATGGTACAAGTAGATCCTTCAGAACGTCTGATTACATTTCCTCGATCAATATAACTCTCTTCAAAACAATGAATGCCTACCACAGACCGTTTTGTCGGTGTGAAGCTGGAGCGTGATGGTATCGAATTTAACCACTGCTGTTTTCGTGTCTCGTTTTTAGGAACATTGAATACTGAAGCACTAGTAGTTGTGGTGTTGCTGAAGCAATCAGGCATACAAGAGGATGAAGGCATTTCCTACATCAATTGCGAATTCTATAAGGTCACATAAAAGGTTATGATTTTCAGCAGCTTATCAAAACAAACAACAAATAAACGATTACTTAGAAAGTAATTACGTCATAGCCATCGCTTACGATCATATGTGAATTTGAGCATTATGGCCTGTTTTTAGCGAATTTCCCCTATAGGGAAGTAGCTGTTACCGTAGGCGGCACGGTGAGACTTAAGCCCGGGACCATGTTATATTTTCATTTTGAGGTCCCCAGACCCCAAAAACACTGTTGGTTCATTTTCATATATATGTATATATATATATATATATATATATATACCTGTCCGTAGGCGCGATAACTTTTGTTAAAAAGGTCCAATCTTGATGAAATTTGGAACAAACGTGTAAAGTGTCATTCATGACTTCGAGTTTGAAAATCAGCAAGATTGGTTTACTCCAAGAAGGTTTTTTTGACAAAATAAAATTTATTTTCAAGATTTAACACCTTTTTACTAAGTATTTTTAAATTTAATTGTCAAAATTTAATTCAGCTTAAAAAACCAAACAATTAAGCATTTTGAATTATTGTTCTACATCAATCCGTTGCTTAGATATTGGATAATATTGAATGTGCTAAACACAGTACGTTGTCCAATATTATTTGTAATTTTTCCCTCCAAAAAGTATAGCCACCGTGATTTAAGTTATTTAAAAAAAATACAATTCTGAACATATGTTTAAATTTTCAGGTGATGAATATTTTATTTGTGTTTATTTTGAAGGATTTGTGTTTATTTAGAGTTCATTGATCAGGATTTTGCAGAAAATGTATACTATATCAAAAAATACAAATTATTTTTAAATTTAATAAAGAAAGAATGAGCATTTGGTGGGGGGATGTCTTGGTCTAAACTGCCTGAAAATGTAGCATAATATACGGTATGAATACAATAATAAGGATTGATGATATGTTTAATTGAAATTGGCTGGAGATGTAGGTCTGTTGCAACAGGGATGTTTTAATTACAAAACTGACCATATGGTTGAATTTAATTTTTTCATGAGATTAAGTTATTTGTTTGTTTTGAGTGTTTTTGAATTTATTGATTAAATGTTTGTTGACATTTATACTATAACAAGATTAAAGTTATTAAAAATTAAAAGACTAAGAATTATATAAAATACAAAAGTGTATGTATTACTAATGAAAACCAATATGGTCTCTTTGTTAATTTTCCTCATGTTTCCTCATGTTTAAAGCTTTTATATTTAAATGACTTAAATGTACGTTTTTAGTATATTATTTACTTAACGTATTCAAACAATACTTTCCTTCAAATAAGTTAAATGCTCACATATACAAAATAAATCCTATGGAAATTCGCTGACGGGAGTATTTAAGTGTCGCCTTGGATAAACCCCCCTAAAAATGGGTTTTTTTTGGGGTTTTCATATAGAAAAATTTCCAATTTTGGATTTCACCAACGAATTCAACTTGAAAAAACAAACAATTCAGTAATTTGAATCAAAGCTCTATGTCTATTGAATACCGAGATTTTGAAAGTGGCAAATAAAGTACGTTGTCCCAATGTTAACCTTATAGGAAATGAGTAAAATTCTATATCTTGCTTATTTCTTAACATATCCTAATAAAACTAGGTCTGTAGCTTCATCTAGATGAGATATAATATATTTTAGTAAAAAATCCCCGAAGTTTCCATTTTTGTGGCAGCAAACCTGCGTACTCTTTCTCCATGTTATCCATAAGGGAAACCAAATAAATTCTATATTTTCATTATTTTTAACATATCTTGATAAAACTGAGTTTATGGCATCTTATAGTTAAGATCTACTTAATATTGAATTAAACCTACCCAGTTTCAACATACCAGTTGCAGCAAACCTGCATACTCATGCCTTTGTTCTTGTGGAGCTTACAAAAACAAGTCAAATCTTGCTGTTAGATTGAAATTTGTTCTTTTGCATTTGAAATTCGTTGAGTATGCAGGTCTGATGCAATGGGGATATTTTTCACTATTATCTTAATTTTGGAGCTTAATCTTTTGAAACTTTGATTTCTCTGTTGAATTTTTATTAATTGATATTTATATGAGGAAGTGGCAGTTTAATGTCAAAATGAGTATATAATACCCCCGTCGCAGCAAACCTGCGTACTCAGCGAATTTCTAAAGAATTAATTTTTATATGGGAGTTTATTCAATTATGTACAGGAAAATGTTTCAAACATTTTATGTAATTAATGCAAAAAGTATATTACATATCAATTCAAGAGCTTTAGATATAGACCAAGGGAAATGATCATGGGAATCACATCGGTATCCATTCCAGCAATATTCTTTTTGTTAGTCTTATAATTATTAGTCTAATATTTTTTTATAAGTGTATGCTTGTTATAGTATAAAAATGTAAGCAAACATACAATCAATGATTTATTGTAAACAGTTGCAAATAACAAATTAAAGACAAAAAAAATCAGTCAAAATAAAAACAAATAAAATAGTCACATGAAAAAATTGAATCCAAACATATGATTTATCTTAACATTTAAATAAACTTGTTGCAGCAAACTTGCATGCTCAATTTTATATGTGGGCATATAAAATCCTCTAAAGGATTTATTTTTTATATGTGGGCATATTCTACATAAGTTAGGGAAGTAATATTAATCTAAATATTTTGTGTAAATATTAATCTAAATTAAGTAAATTTTATCATTCATGATGTTATTTCTAAATAATTATTCATATTCTGATAATTTTTAATAAATTTACTTGTTATAGTATATAAATGTCAGCAAACATATTATCAATCTACTCAGATTCAAGAAATAAAAACAAATCAAACCATCACATGAACAAATTGAATTTAATCATGTGGTTTGTTTTATTATTTTTTTAAATCCCATTTTAGGGAAATTGAATGAAAAAATTGGGTATTTCATACCAGAATTTGGACAGTTTATGTCCCTTCAGGGAAAAACAAAAGACAATGTACTGCATTTTGCAGATCCGATATCTCAGTAACCGATTGATGTAGAGTAATAATTCAAAATGCTATATTGTTTATTTTTTTAAGCTGAATTCAATTCTGACCATTAAATTTACATAAAATTAATAGAAATATGTTAAATCTTGAAAATAAATTTTATTTAGTCAAAAAAAGCGCCTTAGAGTGTACCGATCTTGCTGGTTTTCGAACTTAAAGTCATGAATATCGCTATAAATGTTTGTTCCAAATTTCATCAAGATCGGACTTTTTTTACGAGAGTTATCGTGCCTACGGACACACATATATATATATATATATATATATATATATATATATATACACACATATATACCAAAATGAACGAACGTAGTTTTTGGGCTCTAGGGACCTCAAAACAAAAAAATAACATGGTCCCGGGCTTAAGTCTCACCATGCCGCCTACGGTAATAGCTACTTCCCTATAGGGGGAAATTCGCTAATAAATGACAGCATTTTATCAAAAATATTAATGAACACTCATGGCTTGTTTTGCACTAACATGCATTGTACAGACATGGCTTCACCCTTAGCCTTAGCTACTGGAAGGAAAATCCATCCACAAGCATTTGCTCATTGTTCATTGGTAGAAGATATTGTTAACACAATAGAGATATGTGTCATACATTGTCATTATGTGAAGTTTGAATGTCTTTAAGCCATGCTAATATTTCTGCAAATAAATTATTGTAGACAAGATAGTTATTAGCTCACTTGTATATATTGTACATAGTCCAACAAATAGCATTATGATATGAACATACTCCTCATCGTAACAGACGTACTTGTAGCACAGGACGTGCAAGATTCTTGAGGTTTCTTTAGACAGCTCACAAATAGCAATTTGTCTTAAAGTGAGCACAATAGGAAGATCAATAAGGGCGGGGTTCACAAAAATCATTACCAAACAGTGAGGGAGGTCCACTTTCAGACCTGTCTATAAATGTATGGAAAGCACAGTTAGTTACCTTAAGGGGATTGGGTACTGAAATTGGGTAAACATTTACAAATTTTGGAATTTTGTATTTTGGTCTTGTTTTGTTTTTAAGTCCTAATAGACAAGAAAAAATCATAAGCATATTTCAGCATTCCTTTAGCCAAAAAGTGTATATTTATAAATTATAACACACCAGTGCGCAGTTGATAAATTATGTTACACGTTTGAGTTCCATTCAATTGCAGTTTACCAAAAGTTCATATTTCCATGTTTTTCAGTATAAAAATGGATATATCTGGGGAAACAATATATGGAAAGCAGAGTTTAGTCACCTTAAGTCATTAAATCTGAACTTGCAGAGTTTTTATTAACTTACTGCATAGTTTATAGTTGATTAGAAATTTTGTCATTTAGAAATGCTCAATAAAAATACTTGTTATAAGATAGGCTAAGCCTAAAAATTATTTTGAGTAAACTTTATGTTAACTAATGTTCTATTGTATCATTGTCGAACAAACTAGGGACTCTTGAATTTAATCAGATTCTGTTACATGTCAGTTCTATTGGTTTTCAGTTTTTATAGCAATAATTAAAATTAAAGGAAAAATTAGCTTCTTAATATAAAGTAGATGACTGGTGCAGCTTCGCTTGCAATGACATTCACAATTTCAGTAATAGCACATGCATTTCCTAAAAACTTATTTACTCCAATCAGCTGTTTCTTCTTGAAATTTCTACTTCTATGTTAAATCTTGCGCAAAAGTGCAAAATTTCAAGGGCATCTAGGGTTCTTCTTTTTATAAAGTTAATTTTCATTTCATAAATTTATATAGGACCTAAAACTTTATGAATTTTACTTCCTTCAAAACTTTTTGCCCAGCTCTTTCCAACAAACCTTAAACTATTAAAATCGGTTCAGATCCGTGAAAGGAGTCTTGATCACAAAATAACCTTTATTTTACTGAATAAGTAGGGTGAGTGCTCCAGTGAATGACCGGTTAAGGACGATGTCTCATGATAATTTGACATTTCTCCCTTTTTTCATAGTCACAGTTATACATTTTACTATAGAAAGCTCATCTATCCTTTAAGGATTAAGCAATATTTGTTAAATATGTTACTTAATGAGAATCCTGATTGTAATTTTTTTTTTTTTGGGTTGGAGGTGGAGTGCGTTTACGCACACTGGGGGGCTCATGATTGTAATATTAATTAAAAGACAACTATGTAAATGCTCCCATAAATAACTGGGACTGCACCAGTGAAAGACCGATCTTGGACCAGTGAATGGCCTGTTTCTTGAGGTTGAATAACTGTCAAAAAATCAGCTGACAACAATGAATAAGAATAAGTCAGCTGAGAGTATATTCATTGTTGTCAAAGTATTTTTGAAGTTTTTTAGTGCTGCATTACGATAGTAACCACAGAAGCTATTTCAGATAGTAACCATAGCAACTAATCAAAGGACTTCCAAAATCCTTGACATGGGTCTCTTTCGGACGATCCTATGTCTAAGTCCTTAAATATATCAAAACCAAACCATCATAGAGCACATCATGAGATTCCAAGCTTTCATTTGACACCAAGATTAAGCGTCTTGGACATGTAGCCCGAAAGTTTTGGCTGTAGCCCGAAATATACCAACACACAACTCTCTTTATATATATATATATATATATATATATATATATATATATATATAGATTGATTATCAAATACAGAATGAATTTAAATCCAGTTAAGCCTTGCAGGAATAGTCACTGCAGCAGGAAACATTGAAATAGTAGAAGTGGGACACTCAATATTAAATATGTTTAAAAAGTATTTTCAACTCCAACAATTTTAACGAATGAAAGATTATTGTTGAATGACATTCCAAGGCTGGTTTTACACTTATTTTTAATTAACTAGCCTTAAGAAAATGCTTACTACAGGGTTTTTTTTAAGCAAAATGGTCTTTACTGGGGGGTGGTCATTCACTGCTGCACCCACCCTACTAGTGGACACTCGCTGCTCTGCAGAATTTTTTTTTTATTGTCTGCTAATAAGTAAAATTTATTAAAATCAGCTGATTCTTGAAATTTTTGCTCCCATGTTAAATCTTGTGGACAAATAAAAAACTTTGAAGGCATCAGGGGTGCCCACAGCATGTTTTGATGTCGCAAGTTGCGACATCAGACTAAATTTTGGGGGGGATTAAAAAAAAACTAGGGAAAATGGGGGGGATTATGATATATATGCACAGTTTTTATCTGACTCGAAAATTTGTAATGGTCAAATAACAATAATGCGTTCAGGTTTAATTGTCAAAAGTTAGACGACACGACTGTTGTTGACGTGTTACCGTAATGTCGGTCGGGTCGGGCTGTGCTCACACTGGTAAAATATCCCATATCCTGTGGTCGCGTGGTGCAATGATCGTAGTTTGCCGTTTCGCCACTACACCACGCCGCCGCTCCACTCCCAGCTCCCGCTTGTCAACGCCAACACCAATACCTACGGCCGGGGACGACGTTTTTTAACACGCGGTAAAAATGCCGCTCGCCCGTAGTGCATTGATTTAAATGGACGCGTTCACACGGGGCGGAAGAAATACCGCGCGATAATATTGCCGCTGGCAGTAGTTTTGACGCCGCTCAAAAGCGGATTTTTTCCGCTTTGTCATCATAGTGGCGTATGCAATTAAATAGGAGCGTACACATTTGGCGTATTTTTTACCGCCACCATAGTCAGACGGCAGGACACTCTAAACATTGTACCGTGTTGATGACGTCAGGAGTGATCAGCATATCGTAAAATGCATTTGGTGAACACCCACCGTCGTCTGTCAAAATTAAAATGGTACCATGATTGGCGATATTTTTTCCGTGGCGTTTTTTTTACCGCCACGTGTGTACGAACGCCGATTTCGTCATCGGCTGTGGAAAAATTATCGCGCGATAAAAAAACGCCGTGTGTCTCCGGCCGTATGGCATTGATGTAAATAGACGCGTTCACACGGGGCGGAAGAAATACCGCGCGATAATATTGCCGCTGGCGGTCGTTTTGCCGCCGCTCGAAAGCGGATTTTTTTCTGCTTTGTCATCACAGTGGTGTATGCAATTAAATGGGAGCGTACACATTTGGCAGATTTTTTACCGCCGCCATGGTCAGACGGCAAGACACTCAAAACATTGTACCATGTTCAGGAGTTCTGTGATCAGCATATGGTAAAATGCATTTGGTGAACACCCACCGTCGCGTCGTCTCTCAAAATTAAATGTTACCATAATCGGCAATAATTGCTGACTGGCCAAAGTCAATGCATCAATTAGATGTCCGACCAATAACGGTTTATCGGAAAATCAAAAGTAAATTAAAGGAAAGAAAACCAAAAGATAGTAACTGTAGGATCGATTACATCGATCGTAATCCTCATATTGCAATCAGATATTATTCTTTCCCGCTTAAGAAACCCGATTCCCGCAGAGTCCCCAAGTTTGTTGAGGTCAGGTAGATGTGGGACAAAAAGAAAACTACAAAATCGCGAGCAGCAAATACGGCGGGTGAGTGAGTGCGCTGTTAGCGAAATTACTGTTTGTTTGTTTGGGTAGTTAATCAAATATATCATCATAAGGTATGGTAAACACAAATTTACACGTAACAGGCCCTGAGAAACGCAAACAAAACTTTGACAGTTCTACAAAAACACTTCATTCAGTCATTTCAGCTGAGGTTTAGCAGACAATTTTATGAGTTTACAGTTACAGTTTTTGCCGCCTGCCGTATTTCGTGCTCTCGTATTCCAGTCCCATCCTATTAGCTACTAGCCAGCCAGACCTCAAGTTTGGTGCATTTCCTAGTTTTCCTAGTTTTTTTCATTCCAGCCTAGAGCTTAACGTGATGAACCTAGAACATACGTAACGTGGGTGATTTAGATCTTATAGCATTACGCATAAATGTTCAATATATTTGTAATGGACTGCAACCCACCACTGATATTATGTAGGTGCCTCTTAAATCTCTAAGGGCTGCCAAACCTCCGTTTACTCTACACAATTCTTGTTCTGACTCTTCCAGTGATGAGCTGTTCAGCAGAGAGAACAATGAGCAGGTTGAAAATCGTGAAAAATCGTCTTCGAAGCAGCTTAGGTGACGCTCTCTAGCCTGATGATTCTGTGTTGTGAAAGTGACACTTTAAAAGAAATCACCAATGAGGAAATATTGAATCTGTTTGCTTTACCTACAGACCACAGAAAAAACTATTGTTCAGAAAATCATATGTGATGTAAATATTTACATATTTAAATATGTTACAATATCACTCATAGCCATATGTTGTTTTAATCTCCAAGATTTTATGGTCTGCATGTGCAAATGACTAACATAGTGCGGTTAGCTTTTTGCCTCACCCAACCATGCTAGAAGTATACAGCATCTAAAATTAGAAATGCTCTATTGTTCCACTTGGTTACGAGGGTAACAATATCCAAACCTATCCTATACCTATCCAAAGAATTTAAGTAGGCCTAGGTATCGACGCCAAGTTTTGGGGGGGATTTTGCGACATGGACCATGGGGGGAATGGGCACCCCTGGAAGGCATCTAGTTTCTGTCTCTTAAGTCGAGTCTTCATAAATTTTATTTCCTACAAAATTCATGCTGAGCTCTGTCCAGCGACACCTAAATTACCTAAATTATCAAAATTGGTGCAGAACTGTCGAAGTCTTGGTCACATAGCACAAAAAACCCACAGTAGTTAAATAATTATAAAGATTTAGATAGAGTCATTTTGACTAACAATACTTGAACTAGTACTACAAATTATCTAGATTCAAGTTATCTTTGTTTGCTGGCTAAAAAAAACTCACCCAAAACTGTTTATCAAATAAAAGTATTTATTTTCATAACTAATATTTTTATGAAAGTATGAAGTAAACATTTTTTCACAGCATGTTTATGTTTATGCTTGAATTTCATTCACTGTTTTTTTTTCAGAGGACTTAAAAAATATTGCCAAACCCATAATTCTTGTACATTTTATGAATTTCATCAAGGTCAAATTATTATTTACAATGACTTTGACCCCGAGTTACTTATTATTTAAGTATTCATTGACTTTTAAATACCTATTTTAACATAGAGCTTTAACACTTTTTGCAGTTAACCACAGAGTTCAACGACCTGGAGAAGGATGAGGTGAACATAATATCTGGAGCTCTGGAGCTGCGAAAGAAAGTGGTGGCAGACGTCATGACCAAACTGGATGACGCCTTCATGCTGTCTTATGATGCCATTCTCGACTTTGAAACTGTCTCTGAAATTATGAAATCAGGTAATAATAAACGTATAGTGTATTAAACCAGTAAAAGGCTAATTAAATTTTTGAATAGTCATAATTACTACAACTTAAAATGAACTACACGAACAACATACAATTCCTACAGAGAACAAAAATAATGTAAAAGTGAGCTGGGAATTAAAGCAGATGGATACAAATTGCTTCCAGGGCCGGCTCAAGAGTTTTAGGCGCCCTAGGCGAAGGTATCGTTTGGCGCCCCCCCTTCCCCCCCCCCCCATTGCCAACAGTTCAGTAAAAGGGTACATTAGTATCGAGGCTAGAGAAAAAACTTACATACCGTAGTAAAAATCCAATAACTAAAACTTTTAAGTTTTAATGCTTTTATTCAAATTTTAGTTAATTACTTAACAATTATTTTTAATTTTTTTTGTAGACTCACCGTCATAAGCCTTGATAGCCATTTCACAATTATATATATATAATTATTTTTACTTCCTTGTGTGGTTTATTTTTTATAAGTACTTGTGTAAAACGAAACGAGAAGAGACTTTTAGTATCGTGGATGAAATACAATTTTTTTGCCTAATAATTCTTTGTCACGTTTCTCAGGATATATTGACATATTATTATTATTATAATTTTTATTAAGTTCAAATAAAGTTACAAAACGATTTGTCCTATTATGAGTTTTGAATTATTTGTTAGTTGATATATTTTAAGATGACTTTTTTTACTTAATCATTTATTGATTTATACATAATTTTTGGGAACAAATTGTTTGATTTGATCAGTATCTACTACCACGTTAAAACCGCAGATGCAGGTGGAATAAAGGTGTGAGTTGCTTGAGGTCATTGGATTCGAGGGGCTGATCAGTGCATATCCCCCTATCAATTTTACTTACTTTAAAGATAAAACACTAACCAGCCAAGAATAGACTTTTTTCAATACACTATGTAGGTAATGAAACAGTTCAGTAAGGTTCGAGGTAATAGTTTTTGAAAGTTGTCAGTTTTTTTTTTGTTCTCAAAGTTTCTTTCTTGTTTGAAGTAAATATTTATTGTCATGAAAGGAAAGTAATTCCGTGTCATTCTGATATCCCCAAGAAAACACTTGAAACTGGAAAATTTTTTTCAGGGTTTAAACCAGTGATTAATGAAAAACCTCTCTGTCTTAAGCAATCCAATTTATTGAAATGTGAATAATAAATTCCCCTTATTTATTAAGGGGCATCATCAGGGCTGTTTTTTTCTTCATTAATTAGATAGCGATTCCTGGTAGCCAACAACAACAATATTTAAACCAGTGAGTTTGAAAACAAATCATACTTTAGATACACTGTCAGTGTCATCATACGTTTATACTCTTATGTGTACATATGGGGGTGTGCGAGTATTGATTTTTGAAGTCGAGTCGAGTTAAAAAAAAAAAATACCTTTTTAGACGAGTTTAAATACGATTTTAGAGTTTTTTTCGGGTCGAGTGTTTTGAATAGTATAAGTTAATAGTTATCATGCTTATTATTGATCACATAAAATGCAATATTTCTTATTTACTAAACTGGGTTGTTTCCTAAGCATTAAAAGCAAACCTGTTTTCAAATGAAAATAACCGAGAATTCAGGCCATCTTTAATATAACTTTATATCATTACTCAATATTTTATTAAACTTTCAGCCTTAGGAGGTAAAAGCCAAGCTACATTTGCGCTTGTTGCTTTAAAAAAGGGGTTTTTGTAACATATTATTATAGGTTTAAAAATTAAAGTTAAACCGGTCTCATTGAGCAAAAGTAAGAAGATATATCTAATTAGTGGCTTGAAGGGGCTAAAAGCCCCTGATGAGGGAAAATTCAAACAATTCTTATTTATTGTAGGACAAAATACCTTCATAGCAAACTGAATCTACCTCATATTGATATGTAACCAACCACAAGGTTTTCAATTAAGTATCAGCATCACATGTTTAGTGTTAACAAAGCAGACGTTTTTAGATTCCAATGCTTTTTAAATGGGAGCTATTTTACGTTATTTCTCGTTTTCTTGTGAATTTCAAGAAATTTCATTGTTTTTCCCGCCATCACAAAATAGAGACTTTTAATTTGAGCCCTCTCTCTTCTTCCTACGACTTGCAAGACACCAAAAATTTTGACGCAAAGAATCGCCTTATAAAAATATATGATTATAGAAAGGAAAAAGACAAGACCAAATTTATTAATATTAATAACTCAAAATCCACTTTAATTCAAGAAAAATAACATAAGTTTTATGGTGGCTGGTCATGAGTGGTGTTGACTGTGTGAAAAACGACCGTGAAATGCGATCGCGCGTACCAATTCCGGGTAAACGGCGGGAGTAATTACTCGACTCGAACTTCCGAGTATTTTTCAAAACTTTGAGTAGTGTAAACTCGGCTCGAAAACAGCTCCATAATCGAGTACTCACACACCCCTAGTGGAATATGACTTTTTATGCTTGATTGTACAATTATCTAAAAAAAAACGCTCTAAATATATCCTTTAAATTTTGAAAATGCTGTAACTTAACTTATTTCTGACTAAAAACATGATTTGTGCAAGTCACATGGATAGAAAAAATTCTAATGACTTGAAAGGAATTTGAGAGTAAAAACTAAACATTTAACACTGGACCTCATGAGTTTCCATGTTTTTAACAAAATAAAAACAAAAAAGTCAAAAGTAATGTTATAATTAATTGTCCATTTCCGGCTCCTACGTTTTTACTGTACTTCATTAAGTTGGAGACTGCACATCAAGTGTTCAATACCATTTGAGGATACCATTTGAGAAATTGTGCTCATAAAATAAGGCTTCATAGAATTGAGATGCAGTTGGTTTTTTGAAAAACAAAATTAAATTATATTTTTCTGAGTGTAGGTAAACTTAAGAGATATAAATAATATATGATTTGACTGTTTATCAAATTAAAATAATACAATTAATATACAACTCAAACAATTAAAAACCTTTCAAGCAAGTAATTAAGAACAATCATTTACAAAACAAAACCACATTACTTGCCAGCATTGGGAAAATGGTGGACTACAGTTGACCAGTCTTGAAATTTGGCTGTCAAGATAATAAGAAACCTGAAATACTGTGTAACGGCGAGGGCGCCAAGAGAGCAGAGAATGTTGCATGCTTAGTATTGGTATATAATCTTAAGTTTGGAAGGGTAGGATTTTCCACTATTGGAGATAAGTTTATAGTTTGAAAGTGTTTAAAAAAGTAACAAGCAGAGCATATTCCTGTGAGGTATTCCTAAATTATAAACATTAATAAAATGAAAATATAAATTGAAGTTTGGCTACTTTCATGATTTTACTTTCCAAAGTAAGTTTTTTATTTGCACCCTCCTTTTATAAAAAAACGGGGCCGCTCAGCTCCCCCTTTGGCGCCCCTCAGACCCTGGTGCCCTAGGCGGTCGCCTAGTTCGCCTATATGGTAGAGCCGGCCCTGATTGCTTCCACCTGGCAATTAACAACAGCGACATACAGTGCATTCTCCGGTCATTGTGAAATATCAGAGCCTCATTTTTGTCTTGACTGCACAAAAAGCAGTCCAACTTTTACAACTTTTTTAAAGCACTTACCAAATATATCACTAAACATTGCTGTATGCTGCTTAAATTAAATTTCTCTTAATATAATATACGAGATTCATACTTGACTCAACAAACTAATGGAAATGTATGAAATAGTATATTTCATTGCTAGTACCGAAAGTAGTATTTTCCGGTTCGCGCTCTAGTTTCATGTGTGAGGCAAAGCCAAAAAGCAAGTGCCAGAAAATAACTTTCGGTTAAATTATGAATGATACTTTTCATCACGACATTTCATCAAAATTACCTACATAGTTTATAAGGCAAATCAGTAAAAAATCTTATATTTCCCAATTAAACTTTTTATCGTAAGGAATGATAGGCATATTTGGAGGACTTTTATTCATGCAATATGCTAACAACACAGCAAACCAAGTGTATGCCTATTATTTCTGTTTACATTTAGATGGTTAAACAGTAGAAACAGCTGAAACAGCTAATTTAAATTGTAAAAATAAATGGTAAAGAAACATTAGTGTGCTTAATAAACAAATGGAAAACTAACTGAGAGAAAGGGAAAGTAAATTTAGAGCAAGGGAAAATCAGCTAATCGTTTTTCCCTTGCTCTAATCAAAGCGAGGAAAACAATAGTTTTCGTTGATATCAGCTGTCATCAAAAATAGCTACTTTCGGTCAGGAGAGATGAAACAAATTGTATGTAAGCCCAGTGCTTGATTTGCGGCGGAACGGCGTTCCGGGACCTCTTTCTGCCGCAAGAGTCGATTGTGTGTAATCGGCCGGAGTAACCTATGTTTTGCAAGAGACGATCGCGTGTAATCGGACGGATAATTTGCCGCTAAATACAATCGCGTACAATCGGCCGGAGAATTTGCCACGAGAAAGGATCGTGTGTAATCGGACGGAGACTTTGCCGCACAAGACAATCGCGTGTAATCGGCCGCAGAGTTTGTCGCAAAAGACGATCACGTATGATCGGCCGGAGAATTCGCCCATAAGAGAGGAACATGTGTAACCCGCCTGAGTATTTATCGGAAGAGACGATAGCGTGTACTCGCTCGGATTAATCTTACCGAAAATAACAATCATTTAGAATGTACGGAAATTACGCTTGGAGTTTCGGCCTGAAGTTAGCGCTCTTTTGTCTAGTCTTGAGTTTAGCCGAATGTTGAAAACGCTAAAAACACCTAAATACTTGCACAAGGCGTCATAAAAATCTAGAATTTCTTTAAAGAATTTATTTTTTAGTAAAATAATGCTTTGTTATTTTTTAATTTACTTATCAAAAATTTGACTTTTTTAATCGACCTAATAATTCACCTAGATAAATAATACTTTGTTGAGCGGAAGATGGATAAACGGGGGGGGGGGGGGGGGGGGGGGGGTACGTGCAAACTGGCAAATTACAGTTCCGGTGCCTAAATTTTTACAAATCAAGCACTGTGTAAGCCTATCATGTTTTCAAAAAATTACTGGGAACTCATTCAACTATCAAAAAACTATGTTTTTCAATTATCCGTTCTGGATCTTTTCTTTTACAGCTAGCCTATTTGAGATTACTTGAACTGAACTTGTTTCTATCAGATTATGTCAGATCACAGTCATGATTATGTTGTGGATTCTCCATAACCACCTGTAGTAGGCCTACACAAAATTGACAAAAGAAACAGAAATTAATGATTTCGATATTGAATGTAGAGCTATGTACAACAAGAACTTTATGTGATTTTTTCCATTTAAGTTATAATCATATACCTTTTTTGCTCTTTTTTATTTAGGGTTCTCTCGTATCCCAGTTTACGAAGGATCTCGCAAGAATATAATCACTGTGTTGTACATCAAAGACTTGGC
The DNA here is from genome assembly GCA_035578135.1 of Flexamia atlantica. Lineage (NCBI taxonomy): Eukaryota > Metazoa > Arthropoda > Insecta > Hemiptera > Cicadellidae > Flexamia > Flexamia atlantica. The sequence continues at coordinate 170,010,658 of JAQJVK010000001.1, read as the reverse complement.
CCTAGTGGATCCTGATGACAACACTCCCCTAAAGACGTTGTGCCAGTTCTACCAGAACCCCTGCTACTTTGTGTTTGAAGACACAACACTGGATGTGCTCTTCAAGCAATTCAAAGAAGGTTTGCTTTTGCTGTTTTTTATCCATAGGTACTCGAATCTGAAAATTTTTTACTTCTTACAGTTTTTTTTAAGGAAACAGTTTATGATCGATTTGCTTATTTTTATTGGAGAAATTTGATAAGAGAACATTCAAGGGGATTTTCATACTACTAATAAATAATAAGGACATTTGTCCAATTTGGTGGACTTCAGTCCCGATGTGGACTGTCGCCTCATTTCTTCCGGATCACAGAACGCAAAATATTGCAAAACAATACTAGGCAATCATATTACAGCGTCGATATGGCAAAACATCCCCGCAAATGGTAACCAACAGACGCAGCCTTTGTCCTGACCAATAGCAAGTTCTTATTTCAGTAGAACATGATAACACGACTCTCAAGGGGATTTGGAGAACAGTCTCTATCGAGGGGCTCTTCTTACGGATGGTCGTAATATCAAGGTTGTTTTAGCTAACAGTCACATTATCAAGGTTATTGGAATCTCTAAAAACCTTTATTAGAAATTAGTTAAGAGCAGCCCTCACTAAAACGTTGGTTACAAGTCTTAATTTTATTGTCACTTTTTTCCTATAGAAGAATTATTTTAAATGCTTATATGGATGATGAATTTTTAAAAATCGTGTGGTTTGTAGATGACAAAATATTAAATTCTTTAGCAAATTAGCAATAAATCCATTTTATTGTTTGTTGGATATTCTTAGCCTATTTTAATCAATATGGTATAGGGATAAAATCAACAGTCAGCTGTTTTTCAGACATTGTTCTGTTTAGGTAACCCTAGCTTAACGCACATTATCAGCAATATCAATATGATCACTTATGACACATTTGTTTTGACAACAAGCGAACGGCTGTCCTGTTATTTTTCAAAGATGTCTGACAAGGATGGGAAGGGAGAGTGGGGTTTCCGAGTTGGGACTGTATCCAAACGGACGTACATTGTCTACACCAAAACATTGTTCGGGTGATTCACTTACCGTGAGAACCATTGCCCATAAAAGCGTGAGAACTATACATGTGAAGCTTGGAGTCGCCTCATTAAGGCTGATTCCTAAAAACGTTGTGTTGTAGAGGTACAGAGTTACAGTTGAATTGGGAAAAAGGCATATTATCGAGTTAGTTTTGAAAAAATCTTTTGAGTTATGGAGATTAATTCAACATTGAGTGTTATGGCAATTTCAAGGGGATTGCAAAAATAGACTTCTTACAAAGGTTGTCGTGTTATCATGTGTCGTATAACTAAGGTGCTATTGTAAATATGCATTGTTATTTAATGTGTACCTATTAAATTTATGTTAAGTGGAGTTAGTGTACACCTGGGGGAAGTGGACTCCCAGCTAATAATAAATTTCCTTATTTACACCAATATTTTAAAACTAAGCCAAGGTATTTTATAACTATGCTCTTTCAAATTATAATCACTAAAAAATTCTCTTTCTACTATTTCTATGCGTCTAGACGTGTTTAAAAACCTCTTACGTTTATACTCAGAACGTAAGTGCCACTCGCAAAACTAAAAAAAAGTTTAAATATAAGAAAGATAGTTATTTTAAAATTGGTGATCTTACTTATTTTTTTGAAGGGGAATCCAAAAATAACATTGTTATTGCCCTAAAAAGTCAATTTGGGGAAGTTAGGAGGGGACATAAACTTACCCTGTGTTAAATCGCTGTTGGGTCAAGTGTATTTTTCCCATGGGGCTAGTTTATGCCCCCCCAGCTCCCTAAACACCCAACAGAATCTGAAAAGGAAGTGATCATGTAAATATATAGTCTAAAAGGTGGACTAAATTAGACATTTTAGGGTTTGTACTAGAGGTTTGCGGATAGTAAACTTTTGGATCGAATTGGATTCGGGTCGGATAGCTTATGTTTGGATCAGTTTTGGATCAGATAACAATAGGTTCGGATTGGATAATACTGGATTCAGATATATACGGCGTAATTAGCGCCTTTAAGTTTTCTCATAAGCCTAAGGTAATTCCAAGGAACTATAATATTAATCATAATGTCTGAGATAAGGTTTGCTTTGATAGGCTTGAGTTGTTGATTGATGTGATATAATGTTTCTAATGTAGGTGAAATGTCAATTATTAAAGTATGCAAAGGTACAACTAATCAATTGTTACCTTAAGCACAGCGTAAGTCTTGTAGTTGAATTCAAATTATTAGGCCTATATGTAGCAATTTCAGGATTAGGGTACTTAACAATTTCTTTTCCACTGCTAACTAAATTTGATAACTTTTAGGCCTCTGTATCCCTTTGTTCTTTTCCTCTTCATGAATCAATAAATTATTTGATCAGTGAATAGGATTGAGCGATTAGACAAAAGAAATAAATATAAAACTTGATTCACCAAGTACTTCATATTTGAAGAAAGTCTTATATTTTTATTTATGCATTAATGCCTGTTAACCAAGATTTTGATTCTCCGAAAGTAATAATAAGTCAGAGCAGTAGACTTAACCTAAATTTCAAGATAAGTTTCAAATGTTGTAGTTTTAAAGGTTGGTAATTTAATTACAACAAAGTTTATTTGTTTTACATAATAAGCTGCAAACAAACTCATTAGTTATTATCATAGGCGCAAGTTGTCACACACTTTTTTCTGTTAGCGTAACTGTCCATTTTAATCACGTGCCGTATTGAAAATAAACTCACTCCGCTTGACTCGTCAGATTAATGATTAATATTTCAACAAAATAAAAATCTATTTTGATCATTCATTTCTATTTCTAAGTAGCCTAATTGCTTAATTGAAAAATAAAGAAATCTGGCGATTGAAAGAAAGACACTAAAGACGTCCTCGAGTTATTAACATTAACTAAGTTTTAAAGCAGATGACGACAACGACGATGACATTCGAAAACGAAGTGAGATAAAAGACAAACAATGAACAGAATGAGTTGGGCTGGCCAACTCTTAGCCAGCCCAAAATTATTGTAAGTTTTTTATTTCATCTTATCAACATTGGAAGCGATGGTGATCCCGGATTCTACTTAAGATATTTACGGCCTGAAATAGTCGTACGAAACATAAACACGACTATTTATGGGGTATTTCATTTTGGCAATTGAAGACAATTCTGAACACTGTCGGTCATTGGTGAACTCTGATAAGTCTTGATTTCAATTCTCTCTTTTACCAATCGATGTTTCGTTGGTAACGGATACTGGACAAGACAGAATTAATAAAGGATGTACTATTATTTGTTAAATGATTAATGCTACGATACGAGAATTTATCTTAAGAAAAGGTTCGTTATGCGTCGGGTATTGCGCAGTACTAAACTCTGGTCGTATACTACGAGTAACTGCAATCTTGATCTAATCATCGTGAATCCCAATATCAGCAACCAAAATACTTTGCTTGATGCATACCACTATAATCGCATTGTGTTGAGGCATACTTCTAACCGCGATTGCAACCGTTGCTTTTCAAAGCGTAGTTTTTGCTCCGCGATGTCTTCTGACACTTCTGTATTTTCGTCGGCAGTGACTTGTTTTCTTTGAATCGCACTTAAAACGTTAAAATTTTATCCCTCCTTGAAATTTACTCCAAAATATGCAGTCCATCTGAAAGAGTCAGATATCTAGTCAGTCTTACCGGATAGTTAAATAACGTACCCCCCGTAAGCACAGACCCCCGTTGCAGCAAACCTGCATACTCAGCGAATTTCAAATGCGAAAGAACATATTTTGATCTGTCATAGCAAGATATAACATGTTTTTGTAAGCTCCATAACAATAACATAGGAAATGAGTATGCAGAAACCCTGCATACTCAACAGGGGCTGCGTGCAACAGGTACGTCATAAATACCCCCGTTGCAGCAGACCTGCATACTCAGCGAATTTAAAATGCAAAACAACATATTTCAATCCAACATAGCGAGATTTTACATGTTTTGGTAAGCTCCATAAGAATAACATGGGGAATGAGTATGCAGGTTTGCTGCTACAGGTATATTAAAAATGGGTGGTTTTAATTCAATATTTAGTAGATCTGAACTAGAAGAAGCTATTTACCAAGTTTTATCAAGATATGTTGAGAAATAACCGAGATATAGAATTTTACTTATTTCCCATAAGGTTAACATTGGAACAACGTTCTGTGTTTACCACTTTCCATATCTCGGTAACCAATGGACATAGAGCATTGATTCAAAATACTAAATTTTTTTTTTTAGCTGAATTCAGTGGTGCCAACAAAAATTTGATAAATTTTATTTTTCTATGTAAAAAACTCAAAAAACCCATTTTTGGGGGATTTATCCCCCTTTACCCCCCCTTCTGGTGGTCCGATCGGGCTGGTTCACGAACTCATCCAATTGATTACCACTTTACATGTCCGTACCAAATTTTATAAAGATCGGACCATTTTTGCTGCCGCTATCTTGCTAACAGACACATAGATATATATATAGATATATTTTTTTATTGTTTAATTCACAACTTAGGGCTGCTAAAGGTATTTGTAAAAATAATAATGAATTTGAGCACCCTTTTATCATTACTTTATTTAAAAATCACGACACGTGTTTCGGTAATTATACCATTATCACGGTGAATAAAACTTAACCTTAAATATAAATAAACATCAGTCATATGTATCTTCCTGATAGATAACATTTGTTTATTAATTAATGTTCTGGGCTAAGGTGGTTGATTTGATTTTCTTTATATTTAATATCTTTTCAAAAATTGGGTTTTCTATTTCATTATTTGCTACATTTAATATGTCCGTTTGATTCTGTTTTTTATGCAAATAAATTTGAACTCTTCTTTTGTGTCCATTTTCGGACCTTTGACTTCGTAATCTAAAATTTTAAATTGTTATCAATGCACTGGTAATTGTGATCTGTTTGTAAAATATGCTCTGCAAAAGACGATTTTTGACTGGTTAAGTTGTTTGAGCGTATGGCTTTAATATGTTCATTAAATCTGGCTTTAAAGCTTTGCCCTGTTTGTCCAATATAAAACTCGTTACAGTCACTGCATGTTATTTTATATATACCAGATTTTTCGAATTTATTTGATAGTGAGTTTTTTGATAGGTGAGCTTGTTTAACATTCCAAAAGCATTGTTTCTTGTTCTGTAGCTTAATTTATAATTTAAATTTGTGAATGTTTTTCTGATTGCTTTGTTCAGGGTTGAGCTATATGGTAAACATATGAATTCATTTTTGTTCTCATTGTGATGTTTTCTTTTTTCTTTTTTTTTTACTTAAACTCAATATCTAACCCCATTAAATTCACAATGGAAACACAAAATTATTGTATTAACTTCTTAGATTTATCCATCACAAACCTGAATGATAAACATTCCTTTAAACTATATAGAAAAGAGACCCAAACAAACCTAATTCCTGCAGACTCAAATCATCCTTGGAGTCACAAAATGTCAACTTTTCATTCACTAATTAATAGATTATTACATATTCCAATGAGCCCTGAGAACTTTGACCAAGAAAGAAACACCATAAAATACATTGCAATGAAAAATGGCTACAAACCAAACTTAATCGACAAAATGATTGAAAATAAAAAGAAAAAAGAAGAAAACATCACAAATGAGAACAAAATTGAATTCATATGTTGACCATATAGCTCAACCCTGAACAAAGCAATCAGAAAAACATTCACAAATTTGAATTATAAATTAAGCTACAGAACAAGAAACAATGCTTTTGGAATGTTAAACAAGCTCACCTATCAAAAAAACTCACTCAAATAAATTCGAAAAATCTGGAATATATAAAATAACATGCAGTGACTGTAACAAGTTTTATATTGGACAAACAGGGCGAAGCTTTAAAGCCAGATTTAATGAACATATTAAAGCCATACGCTCAAACAACTTAACCAGTCAAAAATTGTCTTTTGCAGAGCATATTTTACAAACACATCACAATTACCAGTGCATTGATAACAATTTAAAAATTTTAGATTACGAAGTCAAAGGTCCGAAAATGGACACAAAAGAAGAGTTACAAATTTATTTGCACAGAAAACAGAATCAAACCGACATATTAAATGTAGCAAATAATAAAATAGAAAACCCAATTTTTGAAAAGATATTAAATATAAAGGAAAGCAAATCAACCACCTTAGCCCAGAACATTAATTAATTAACAAATGTTATCTATCAGGAAGATACATATGACTGATGTTTATTTATATTTAAGGTTAAGTTTTATTCACCGTGATGATGGTATAATTACCGAAACACGTGTCGTGATTTTTAAATAAAATAATGATAAAAGGGTGGTCAAATTCATTATTAGTTTTACAAATATATATATATACAGTGCTTGATTTGCGGCGGAACGGCGTTCCAGGACCTCTTTCTGCCGCAAGAGTCGATCGTGTGTAATCAGCCGGAGTATCTTTTGCAAGAGACGATCACGTGTAATCGGATGGATAATTTGCCGCTAAATACAATCGCTTACGATCGGCCGGAGAATTTGCCACGAGAGAGAATCGAGTGTAATCGGCCGGAATATTTGTTGTAAGAGACGTTCGCGAGTAAATTCAAATTCAAATTCAAATTTCTTTATTGCACATAACATTTGTACATGAATAATTACAACAAACTGGTGCATGGTCACAACATATTAATTACAATAAAATAAAATACAAATCTAACTGAAACTAACCTTTTTATCTGTGAGGAATTCATTCACACTGTAGTATGCTCTGTTGACAAGGTGCAAGTGAAGCTTTTTTAGTATTTCATTGCTAGACAGTTGGTTTAATTGGGGAAATAAATTATTATAAATTTTTAAAGCCACATAGATTGGGCTATGAGAATACATTTCCAAACGGTGAGGTGGGTATCTAAAGAAGCTGTTAGCACCCCTAGTCCCATTAGAATGATTAAATTTAAATTTTTCTAAGATATCTGGATTTTTGATTACAAATTTTACTAATTCAAAAATAAATAAGCAAGGAACAGTCAATATATGAAGCTTCCTAAAAAGTGGCTTACAACTTGTTTGTTGTCGAACAAAGGACAGAGTTCTAATAATCTTTTTCTGGGCTTTAAGTACCATTGAGGATCCCTGTGAATCACCCCATAAAATTTTTAAGACAGATTGAATGTATCCAAAATAAACAATTTTGCAAACAGCTAAAGAATTAGTTTTGACTAAAATGGAAAAAGTGTACCTGAAATAGTTCAACTTTTTGGACAGATGCTCAGTGTGAGTTTTCCAATTCAAATTTTGGTCAATCTGGATCCCTAACATTTTTTGTGAACTAACTAAATCAACACTGAGATTTTCTAATTGTTTATTAGTGTAATTATATGGCTGAAACTGAATTACTTTGGTTTTTTCAATGTTTAGAATCAATCCCGAATTATGAAACCAGTTATTAAGGTCATCAAGGGCTTGATTGATTGAAGTATGTAACAGTGGGAGAGATTTTTTGCCTAACAAGAATAGATGTGTCATCAGCATACAACATAAAATCATAAGGTAACTGGGAAGGAAGAGAATTTATATATACTAAAAATAAAATTGGACCCAACACAGAGCCCTGAGGCACTTCAAATTTAACTGTAGCCCAACCAGAAGTATATCTGTTGGAGTTCTGAAAAATTACAGTTCTTTGTTTCCTGTTAAATAAATAAGAAAGTAGCAATAGATGAGCCACATTGCAGATGCCCACCTCACTCAGACGTATTGATAGAAGATTGTGATCAACTCAGTCAAAAGCCCTGGATAAGTCACAGAACACACCAGCTGTGAACCATGACTCATCCAGGGCACCCAACATCTTGTCAACAAAGTTCACCAAACCCATCTCAGCACTTAAGCCCCTTCTAAATCCATATTGTTCATTACACAACAAGTCATTATTTTCTAAGTAAAAACATAATTGGTTATACATGGCTTTTTCAAATATTTTAGCAAAATTGCTCATTATTGAGATAGGGTGATAGCGTTCAATTTGGTGCACAGATCCTTTTTTGTGTATAGGTTTTATTTTTGAGCACTTAAGTTTTTCAGGGAAGATTCCATCAACAAAAGATTGATTAATAATTAAGGCCAAAACAGGAGCAATAATATACTTCCTTGCTTTGATAATTTTAATACGAACTTCATCCCAGCCACAACAATTTGAATTTTTCAAATTCTTAACAATCCTAATAATTTCATCAGGCGTAACAAAAGAAAATGCATTTAGCTTAACATCTTTAGAAGTTTTGGAAAATAGGTGAGCATTATGATTGACTGTAGGAACTTTTAAAATATTTACTGTGTTTGAAAAACTATCATTAAACGTGTCAACAATTCTTTGAGGGTCAGATACAGAAATGCCATTATAGTCAATAACAAGGTCAGTTTGGTTTTTATTGTCCAGTCTGAGTTCTTTTTTTACTACCTTCCATGTAGCCATCGATTTATTTGAGGACTTAGAAGAAATAAATTTATCATTAGACATCCTTTTTTGGTTTATTAACCACGGATTTAAATATTTTTTTGTAATTTTTAACATATTTAAAAAATTCAGGATGTTTGTTGAATTTAGCTTTATTGTGAAGCTCTCTTTTTTTTGCTGCAGATGTAATAATTCCTTTAGTTAGCCAATCCTTACATCTTTTATTTACAGTCCTGGCAGGGATATGTTTTGATGGAAAAACCTCATTTAAGATTGAGAGAAAATTTTCAAAAACTCATTGAGACTGAAATCAGCATTAGAACACAGAACATAACCACTCAGATATTCTGTTAAAGTATTATTAAAATTTATAATTTCAGAATCAGGAAAAATTCTCTTCTTGATAAACAATGGTTTTTTATGTACACATTTCATCTTTGGTAAACCTATACATAAACCATTATGATCACTAACTCCTAGTTTTACATCGGACGGAGACTTTGCCGTACAAGAAAATTGCGTGTAATCGGCCGGAGAATTTGTCGCAAAAGACGATCGCGAATGATTGGCGGAGAATTCGCCTCTAAAGAGATCGCGTAAGTTTGGCTGGAGAATTCGTCATAAGAGAGGATCATGTGTAACCGGCCAGAGTATATTTCGGAAGAGACGATAGCGTGTACTTGGCCGGATTAATCTTACCGAAAATAACAATGATGCAGGTTTGCTGCCACAAAAATGGAAATTTTGGTGATTTTAGACTGAAATACATTAAATCTCATCTAGATGAAGCCACAAACCAAATTGTATTAAGATATGTTGAAAAATAAGCGAGATATAGAATTTTACTTATTTCCCATAAGGTTAACATTGGGACAACGTACTGTGTTTACCACTTTCAATATCTCGGTAACCAATAGACATAGAGAAATGATACAAAATACTAAATTGTTTGTTTTTTCGAGCTGAATTCAATGGTGCTTACCAAATTAGATTTTTTTTATTTTTATATGTAAAAAACCCAAAAAACCCATTTTTGGGGGGTTTATCCCCCTTTACCCCCCCTTCTAGTGGTCCGATCGAACTGGTTTTCGAACTCTTCTGAATAATTACTACTTTACACATCTATGCCAAATTTCATTCCGATCGGGCCATTTTTGCGTGCGCTATCGTGCTTACAGACACACATATATATATATATATATATATATACATATATATATGTATATATTACAATTATCACAATGAAGGGCTACTTTTATTATTAAAAATATAAAGATACTAGTAGATATACCCGTGGCTTCGCTCGCTGAAAGGATAACAAATGTTTGGTTCAATTATGCGTTATTTGTTTTTTGTAATGTGAAATTTTTATAAATTTCCAAATAGACTGATGATTTCAATAATTTATTTGAATTGTACGTTTTTAACCCTCGAGCGGGCGCACGCGGAATTTTCCTCCGCACATGTTTTTTATGTTAAAATATACTGACATAATGGGTGTCAGCGGTCGTGTCCAGCTCCGTACTTTATGCCCCTCATTCCAGGAATTTCCTAAAGCTACTTATTGTGCCCCACCCCCCCCCCCCCCTTGGTACCTTGTTATATGCAATTCAGAGATGCCTTCTCAGTTTGCGGAGCGCCCTCTCCCGTTACACAGACACTAATACCTATTTTTAAAATTCATAATAGCAATGGATTTGTAATTTTTATTAATTTTTTGGACTTTTCCTTTTGCTTTCCAAAAAAAAGAAGCGAAAGGAAAAGTCCAAAAATATAAATGATAATTAACACATATTTTATACTAGAAAATTACTTACTATGTTTAATTGAAATATTACACCTATTAAGTTGGACATTTTATTGAATCGACGATGAAATGTGATTCCTAATGAAGTTTGTCAACATTTAAATACAATATTTCGTTTAAAACAAGTAAAATGGGTTAAATTTGTGCAATCTAGTGTTGCGGAGTAAAACTCCGCATGCTCCCGCTCGCATTTTGCTGGTGAAGCGCCCGCTCAAGGGTTAAGCACTTAATTAAGGTTACATCTTAATTAAGTGCATAAACTTAAGGTTACATCTCCATCCCAGATTGACATGAGTAGATGAAACGTTTCCTCGATGAATTTTCCTTTTATCCTTAAAAGGTATGAATTTGTTACCATGTGCCAAGCACGTGACAATCTAATATTATGATTATGACATTCTAATTTTTCAGTCATGTTGGAGATAAGATTACTCGTTTAGCAGCTTGAGGCAAAAATCTACGGTGGAAATAGTATATTTGTTTGAACTTAGCCTAAATCGCTTTCGGCCAGCACGCGAAGCCTCCTAAAATGTTTAATGCAGAAAAACCCCGATTCTATAAAAAAAACTTATGATATGTTCATGCAGAGTTCAAGATTCTAGTTCGATTACTTCGGGTGATCCGTAAAACGCGAGTAGTCTAGGTATATGGCCTATGGCATCTGAAAAATATATAACATCCGTAATAGTTTTGTACAACTTAATCTTTTAGTAAATGAAATTTCAATTTTTTTGTCTCTTTGAAATATTCTAGAGACCTTCTTCTATTGATATTTTGTGATCAAAGTTCTTATTAAAACTGAAAAGGCCGCCATTTAAAATTTTTGAATTTACCTTATTTTAGGCTTTCTAGAGAAAACATTTTAAAATTCTTCATTTGTATGCATCTAGATCAGGGCCTGATTAAGAGGTGTGGCGCCCCTAGGCTTGAGTTTGTTTGGCGCCCCCTCCCTCCCTACAACCATCTTCCGCGCCTTTACCCCCCCTCCACACCAGCCCATACCACGGCTATATGTGGGTTATATATCGTATATATAATGAAATTATGAATTTAATTCCTCTACAACTGACAATTAATAGGTTTACCTTTAAAATATGCATTTAACTTGGAAACTATAGTAACTATGGTCAGTGTACACAAAGATAATGACAAAACATAATGAATAAATAAATCTATTCTAATCAGCTACATGGTCAAGGTTAATTCGTCGCTGCCTGTGTCGCATATCGCATATTCAACTTACACCCCTACTGCTTTTCTTTTCTGACACATCTGACTCAGTGGCTCAGATAGCGATTCTTCATAACAGTGTTCATTAGACTATTAGATGTACCTACCTTATTTAGGTTTTTCAAAAAACATATCATGTTAAGCAACCCTATACACATAAGCACCAGCCTTACGTCCATTGTGTCACACGCCCTTTTAAGGTGTTCTAAACAATTTGATTTGTTTCTTTCTCTTACATAAATATCATTTTCCCCACTGCAGACTAAAATAGTCTCTGAAGTTATATTGATCAAAGCACATAATGACAGATACTAATTACTACCACACTACTACTAACTATTATATTATACGGAATACACAAATGGTGGTTATACTGTGGTGTAGGCCAGGGGCGAACCCAGGATTTATTTTCGGTGGGATATCCAGGGCCACCGAGAGGCCATGTCAGTCAAGTCTGAAACTTGGGGCCCGGGCTCCGGAGGGGCCTGGGATGAGCGGAACTTTTCAGATTGAGGAAATATTGGTATCGACTTCTTGAAAATAAATTTAGGCCCACATGTTAAAAAATAAAATTTCCAGCTTTATCACGAAAATTACTTTGATAAAACTGTACAGTATTTAGTTAAGGCAGAAACGATTGTTGTCACGGTAGACGAATATCGAATATCGAATGTCGTTGTTACGGTAAGCGAATATTATAGTCGTCGCGGTAGACGAATATCGTCGATGTGGTAGACGCCATGGTAGACGAGTATCGCGTCGCCACAGATGAATATGGTCGTCGCGGAAGACAAATATCATTGTCGCGGTAAACACATATCGTTGTTACGTCGCAGAAGACGAAAATTGTCGTCGCGGTGGAATAATGTCGTTGTTAAGGTAGACGAGTATCGTCGTCGCGGTAAACGAGTATTGCATCGCGGTAGACGAAAATGGTCGCGTCGCAAATCGCAGTCGCGTAGCGGTACCCAAAAATGGTTGTCTTGTCGTCAAAAATTTCTGTTCTCCAAAATTTCGGGGGTGGATGCATCCCCTTTATCCCTCCCTTGGGTTCGCCCCTGGTGTAGGCCTATTTGGCCTATACATTTAGTTGGTAACAAACTTACTCACGATTTACCCGACAGGGGAAACTCCTGTGCACCAGATTGCTGAAACTATTCCCTCCATTTGTCAAAACTGGGGTCAGTTATACTGCTATCTTTTGGTGCCTCAAGAATTACGTCCATTAAGGTTGTTGTTAGGTATTAAAACCCGTACTGACGAATAACAAAAGTGTTTCTGTGGCTATTCGTTAGGTCGGATTTACACAAAAGGGGGGGTGCGGGATTTGCAAATTTATTTTTTAATTCTTAAAAAAAATTTTTTTTGCTCCTTGTGGCGCCCCTGATAGCCTGGCGCCCTAGGCTGTAGCCTAGTCAGCCTAGTGGTTAATCAGGCCCTGATCTAGATCCTAAAGATGCATACAAAATAAATATTTAAATAAAATAAATAGTTAAATATTTGAGCCAAGATTGCTTTGAAAACTAAAAATGGCCGCCATTTCGAAATTAATAATATACCCTATTCTAGCCTTTAGAGAGAATATATTTTAAAATCCGCTCTTAGTACGCATCTAGAGCCTATAATGATTAATTGTGCCAAGTTTCATGGTCCAAATCCTTATAGTTTTTGAGAAACTGTGATCAGTGAGTCAGTCAGTCAGTAAGTCAGTCAGTCAGTCAACCGTTTTGGCTTTTATATATATAGATAAACTGAGTACCCTTTTTAAAATATTTTTATTGAGCAACATGTTTCGCCTTTATGGGAATTTTCTAGCTCTAAGTTTAACCTAATTTATTCACATATACAATAATAGTTACATATCATATGACTGACTGCTTCATTTTTTGTTCTTTTTTGGTCTAGTTGGTTTTTAGTCTTTTTTATATGAATTTTTTATTTGTCTTATTTTTTCGAATATAGGGTTGCATGTAGGGATATGGCTATTCAAAATGTTTCTTGGTTTTTCTTTGTGCTTTAGGAATATATATAATTGTTCTTTTGAGTCCATTTTGCTTCCTTTATTTATTATTTCAATTATTTCTAAGTTTTCTTTAAAACTTTTGAAAGTGTGATTTTTATCTAAAAGGTGTTCTGCAAAATTGGATTTCATAGATGTTTTATTGTTACTTTTCAGAGCTTGTAAATGTTGGAGCTTGGAACCTTGATTTGAACGTTCTTCCCGTTTGGCCTATATAAAAATCTTCACATTCTGAACAGTTTATTCTATAAATTCTAGACTGGTTGTATTTGTCTTCTGTATTATTTTCTAATTTTGCCTTTTTTCCTTATTATGTCAAAAGCTTATTTTTTGTTTGATAGCTTAAGTTGTATTTTATTCTTTGAAAAGTTTTACGAGTAGCTTTGTCAAGTGTTATGTTGTAAGGTACACTTATGTATTTGTTTTCAGCAGTTTGTTCTTTTCTTCTTATGTTTGCATTAGATTTTCTCTTCTTTATGTTTTTTATCATTTTGTCAATAAGTCTGTGGTTATAGCCATTTTTTGCCGCAAGATAATAAATTCTTTTCTTTTCTTTTTCATAATTTTCTTTGCTCATAGGGATATTAATCAAGCAGTTGATCATTGATCTGAATCCTGCCATTTTATATTTCCATGGGTGGTGTGAGTCACATGGTATTAATAAGTCTGTTTGCGTAGGTTCCCTGTATATTTGAAATGAATGTTTCTTGTTTATTTTTGTTATGGTCAAGTCTAAATAGTTAATGGACTTACTCTTGTTTTCTTGGGTAAATTTGATTGAATTAGTTAATGAGTTTAAATAATTCAAAAACTCTTCACTTTCTTTAACATTATCTTCAAACAGACAAAGAATATCGTCTACATATTGATACCAATATTTTATTTTAGTTCGAAATGGATTTGTGTCGTCATTTATCTTTTTTCCTTCTAGATGATGCATAAATATGTCAGAAAGTAGACCAGAAAGTGGGGATCCCATAGCTAATCCGTGTCTTTGTTGAAAATATTCATTGTTATATTGAAAATAATTTTGGTTCGTACATGTTTTTGTCAGTCTAATTATTTCATTGATTTCCGATTTGTTCAATATTTTGCTTTCTATTAAATCTTCTTTCAGAATACTTATTGTTTCTGTTGGAGGGATATTACTGTACTTTAGGATTTTAGGATTTTATTTAGGACAGTCCCAACTTATAAACGTTGCCAATTCTTAAACAATAAAATAAAAACAGCTTAAAGTGGACTGATAATTACAGTATAAAAAATAATATTGAACTTGTAGATAAAATTAAAGATCTTGAAATCCCTGATGGATGTATTTTTGTCTCTTTTGATGTAAAAGACATGTACAGTAATATCCCTCCAACAGGGGAACCTGACATTGCACCCAAAGCTGAAAATTCATGTTCAATTATTTATCAATGAGAGAAACAATGAGAATAAAAAATGTTTGTGTCCAAATCTGTTTACATTTCTGATGCAAACTAGCATGCTCATTCCCCATTGGAAATATAAATTTTTTAAAAATATAAAATAATATTCATTTTCTTATGGGAAATAAATAAAACTCCCTTACCTTCCTTATTCCCTGAGATAAATTTTTAAAACTTGATATGTCGATTCTTACATATTGTTTACCTTAACTCGCTTAAGGTAAACAATATATAAGAACTCGCTTAAAACACTGGCCGGGATTACTAGTAACGCTAGAAAACCCTGTTCATTCTTGGACATAAAATAATTGGAAAACTCAAATATCCAGGCTGAGTATTTATCAGGTATCAAGGGGCACATGGCCTTCGTGCATCGTGTGAACAACGAGGGCGACACGGACCCCTTCTACGAGACCGTGGGACTGATCACTCTGGAGGACGTCATCGAGGAGCTCATACAGGCCGAGATCATGGATGAAACCGACGTCTGGAGTAAGCAACTCTCCTCTAATTTAACTTATTAGTTCAGCTTTATTTTAT
Organism: Flexamia atlantica; assembly: GCA_035578135.1. Lineage (NCBI taxonomy): Eukaryota > Metazoa > Arthropoda > Insecta > Hemiptera > Cicadellidae > Flexamia > Flexamia atlantica. The sequence continues at coordinate 169,995,120 of JAQJVK010000001.1, read as the reverse complement.
TTCTTTTGCCACATTATTTCCAGTGAACATTACAATAAGTACCGGTTTAGAATAGAAAAGTTTTGGCTACACATTTAAAAAGAAAAATCAATCTATTTTCTTTAGACATTTAATTTATATACCGATATATAAAAACAAGATAGCAGAGAGTAAAATATATCCTTAAAAGATACTTTGGTGGTTATATTTTTAAACACTTTAAATTGCTTAACTCAGACAAACAAATTCATTAAAAATGCAGTGTTTTTTTTTATTTTGCTATCGTGATAAAAAAATGGTGACAAAATTCTAAAGTAAGACTGCAACTATATTTTACAGCTTACATTTATCTTGTAATTGTTTCAAATAGCTGACAACAGATCAAAGAACAGGAGGAGTCAGAATCGTTCCATGAAAAAAGACTTTACATCATTTGCCGAACGCAGTGAAAACCAACGAATCCACATCTCGCCCCAGCTTACCCTCGCCACATTCCAGTTCCTTAGTACTTGTAAGTTGAAGTTTTCCTCTTCATAAGTTTTTTTGTTATAAACTAATTTGAAAGGAATTATTTGGCCTAGCATCAAAAATAAGTTGTCCATTATCTGTATAACCATCTAATGTGACAAGCAAAAGCTTTCACTATCTCTGAAAAATATTAATCCATCAATGATGCTCCGATTACATCACCTGATTTTATCACTCTAGGCAGTGATGGGCCTAATGTTAACAAAGCCGTTTATCAGATGGGGATAGAAGTTAAGAAATCGCAGGATTTTCCATCTTTTTTAAGTATTGGATTTTGCAACACACATTCAGTCCACAATGTCATGCTTCCAAGTCCATTCCCCATCCAGAGTGTATTTAATAAAGTAACCACTTTAAGAATTTTTCTATGTTTGAAGAATTGAGTTCTAAATGTATGTAGAGAAAATAAATATATGGCCAAAATATTTGCATTATCGGATTTTATTGTTCAAAGGAATGATTGACTTTGGAACCAAGCACAAAGCAGAAACATTACAACTTGACACTTCATCCAATAAATTAGTAAACAGCATTTTTTTAGGGTATAAAAATAACCAAGATTCAATACTCGTGCTCATGTTCACCCAATAGAGTTCATTCAATGTTTGCATAATGTGATGCAGTTGTACATTTCAGAACTGGTGTGCTACACCAGTTTAAAACAGGTGTCATTTGGGGTCACTGCAAAAACTTCATTAACACGTTAACTGCCATGCCGACCCGATTGGACCGATACCTCGAGAATGTAAGGTTTTGCCATTTTGCCGCTAGATGCCTCCCACTATCAATCACCTAGCGGTGATCAAGCGTACTACAACAATAGAGTAGGGACGTCGCTGCTAGATAGCGTTGGAGTTTAGATTCTGATGCTTCTACACGTGGCTCAGAAAATCCTTGAATTTGGCCAAAATATATTGACCCGATCGGGTCGGCACGTTTTTTTACAATGGTTTTCACATTACTTTCTGATAAATAATGTAACTTTTTCGTAACAAATTAACAAAGTAAACGTTTTGCAAGTTTCATTTTATTCAAAAATTGTTTGGATGTACTAATGACTTAGTTTTACTTTTTAATATTTTGTTAAAGTAAAAAAAAACTTTTACTGAGTTTTTGTTGCTAGGATTGAAATAAAAACAATAAATTGTTGGAAAAATGTAATTTATTGCCTTACCACAGTATTTTTAACTAACATAAGCAACCAAGTCTTTTTATTTGTAGCAATTAATGGCTTACAAATTCATATTTGAACAAGAATAGTAAAAAGAAAATAAAAAGCAATAGTACGATAAATACTGAAAAAGTACTAATACAATACGAGATAATTTTACTGTTGCTTACTCTTTTTTTAACTTATTTGTGAATGTCCATAAAACAGTTCTTGCACAAATATGGCTTGTTGGGGCACATATTGCAGAACGTTGTCACCTTTTTCAACTTTTTTGCTGCCCGCCGGAAAACAGATAGAAAAAAGCAGGGTTGCCAATCGTGTAGGCGGTAGCAAATACGCGGGAAACGGTGAAAAAAAACTTGGTGCCAACCTTGTAGGCGGCAAAGGGTAGTATTGCCAACTGCGCGAAGTTAAATAGTAAGATGAATGAAAAATTAGGCGTGGACCGATCGGGTCGGCACTGATTTTTTCAAGCAATATTTTGCTTCAAATTTTTAGTGCCGACCGGATCGGTCCACGTTTTTTTATGGGTAAAATCTAATTTTTTTAATGAAACCCTTATAACTAAGCTAAACAAGTATAAAAAACACATAGTAACTCAAAACAAAAATACTAATGTGTTTGGCAATACAGCAATCAGGCCAAAAATTGGCGTGGCAGCTAACATGTTAAATAAACTAAAATCTTAAATTCTTTTGAAACATCTTAAAAAAATGTAATGGGCACTAATAATTAGTTCTTTGTGTTTTATAAAGAAAACTTGATAATTTTTTGGTAATATTAACTGCAGTGCCGGCCTTAGGGTAGGGCGACGGGCAGCCACCCATGGCCTTGTGTCTGAGAGGGCTTCACGCTTCTGATAGGGGTTTTCCTTGGTTTAAAATATGTGACAACAAAATTATAAAATTCCAATAAAATGGCCAGATCTCATTTCTGGAATAAAATTCCAGAAATGAGAATGATTACTTGTAGTATTAAAACTACAATATCTCAAGGCAGCAAAAAGGTAAGCCAAATATGATCTTTCCTTTTCAGGCTATTTGTTAAAAGTGTATGGTCTGCACGAGACCTATAAAAAATAATAAAGTGTGAACTAATGAAAGAATCCAAAGTTAATACAGTCGTCGTTAAGTACCTAGGAGAAGTAGCTGTAAATTGATTGATGTTATTTTGATGTCTTCCCCGATATATGCGGAAAGGTTATTGCCGGTAAATTAAAAAAATGTTTCACAGTAGTGTCGTTGGCATCGTATGACAGAATCACCCAACAGTAGGAAGGAGGCCACAAAAAACTCTCAACTTAAGACCATGAATTTCTCAACTCGCCTACTTAAATTTTCCAATTTTCAAACGCCTCAATGTAATAGTGATCAAACTGTTATTGCGAGCACCAAACAGGGTGGGGTGTGAGTTGACGAAATTATTGTTTATTGTTTGTTGGGTCGTTATATAATAAACTATATAATCGTAAGTCAAAGTAAACCAAATTTACATGTAATAGACCCTGAAAATGTATACAAGGTTTTGACAGATCAACAAAAACAAATCATTTAGTCATTTCAGCTGAGAGTTAGCAGACAATTTGACGACTTTAAGTTTTGGTTGCCTGCCCTACTTCGAGCACTCAGTTATATTGGCAGATTTGTATGAAAAAAACTTAAAGATTTGAGGTCTGAAGAGTTAGGAAATTACTTTCTGTAAACTGATTCACAGATGCACTGAAGCAGAAAATTGAAAATCTTCATTCTTGGACTTAAAAAACACGTAACTATTAGGCTCTACTATTGTGTCCTTTGAAAATTTGCACATTGGCCTTATGGGATAAAGTATCAGGAACTGCGATATTCTCCATAACTGGAATTTCATTATACACAATTTGCATGTGATTGAATTCATGGTAGATAATAAGATGACTTGTCTTATTATGTCAAAGTAAGAATGGATAAAGTAATCTGTGAAAGCCTTTATAGTTAAAAATGTACGTAATTGTTTAGAACACAAAGTCGTCTTGCCAGTCTAAAAATTAAGAATTTATTGAGTTGGACGGGAGGGGAGTTATTTGGGGGGTGGGGGGCCTCGTAAACCTTTTCTTGCCCTGGGCCTTGCACCCGTTAAGGCTGGCACTGATTAATTGAATTGCTTTCTATTACAACTGACCTTTTTGACCATGAACAGAACAAATTTCTTACTTTAAAAAATATTATAACACAAGTTAAGGCTGATTAACTTCTACATTATTCAACCTGTTATTCATTACTACTTCTTCCCCTTAATAGTTTTAGTGACATCTGTAACTTTATTTGACAGGAAGCCAATTGTTTCCTAATGGTTTCATTATAATTAAACTTACAGTAATTATTGTTTAACATCTCAGCTGAAACTTTAATCGGTCTATTTGGTTCGGGATATTAAAAATATTTAAAAGAAATTATATTTAGAGTTTTTTTTTAGTTATTAAAATTACCATGTTTTTGGTCAAGCGATATTAATTAAGTATTTTGTAGGATTTGTTGTGTTATTTGGTTTAAAAAATCACTCCTACCGTTGTATGGGTTTTTGTGATGTCACTTTGTTCTAAAACTGACTAGAATATAGTAAAAAAGTCCTAATTTCCCTACTTTTTGGCTTAAAAAACCACTTGGGGGCCTGTATGCCTTAATTTGAACATATTGGAGCCTCCCTGATAAGTATGATGGAAACCATTTAACAAAATGTTTACCTGTGATTAATATTTCTAATGTTTTAAAGAATAGAGTCGACAACAGTATCGAATGCTTTTGTCAAATCCATAAAAATCCCAATATACACACTTCGCCTTTATCAAAATTGATCCAGTAATTAATTCTAAAAATCTTACTGCAGCAGTAACAACTGATTTTCCAGAACAGAAACTGTGTTGATTTTATTAGATTATATGTTTTCAAATATTCTACCACTGTAATTGATCATATAAATTTTTTCATTAGTTTTTAAGATCACTAACAGCAAGGTTTTGGAATGATAATTTGAATGACCTTTCCACTCATATGGGCAAAACTTTACAAATTTTTAACTGATCAGGAAAACAACCAGTGACAAATAAGCAATTAATAATGTGTGATAGCACTTCACTTAGTTCCGAGTTTGCTGCTTTTATAATAGTGATAGGGAATATCATACCCACTTGAAAATTTATTTGAAATGAACTTATAAGATTTCTTTTTACCTCTTGCTTACTTAGGTGCCTAAACATAAAATAAGGGTTTAAAAACAACTTGTTCGTTGTTGAAAAATGGTCTGTTATATCACTAACAATATTTCTTCTACCTAACCTAATATCACCACTATCTTTAGAAAAGTTAAGAAAGAATTTGTTTAATATAATATTTGTTAATATTTGTTTAATGATTTGATTTGATTTGATATACAGGGTCTTCGAAAAAGAATGCCCTGATTTTGAACGGCCTTTACTTAGAGACTATTCAAGATAACTTAACGATTTAAACGTCAAATTGAAGAGAAAAGAACAAAATATTTTGAAACCTTAGTAAGTTTTCATGTGAGCTCCATCAGTTGCTCTGCAGATATCTAAGCGGTATTCAATTTCTTGCCAAGTGTCGTGTAGCATCTCTGGTGTCACAGTGGCGATAGCTTCTGAAATTCGCCTGCGCAGGTGTGCCAAATTACGAATTTTCTCTGCATATACGATATTCTTTACGTAAACCCCAAAAAAAGTCCAGAGGGGTCAAATCAGGACTTCTGGGAGGCCAGGCAATAGGCGCACCCCTGCCTATCCAACCATTTGCAAACCTGTTATTAAGTGCGTCGTGCACTTCCTGACGGTAATGAGGCGGGGCGCCATCTTGCATCAGAATGACCTGTACTCCGGGTTGTTCTTCAATATCTTCAATTTGAGGAAACAAAAATTGTTCTAGCATAAAATTATGCCATTAATTGTTTTCTAAGCAAAATATAAAGGCCCTATCACTTCGTCATCAGTCCACACCATACGTTCACTTTTGGCAAATCACGCAGTTCTGCGCATGCCAAGGTCAACGTTTCCTCACATGCCAAACAGAAAACAAAACTTAGTTATTTCAACTCCAATTTGACGTTTAAATTGTTTAGTTATCTTGAATAGTTTCCAAGCAATGGCCGTTCAAAATCAGGGCGTTCATTTTTGGAGACACTGTATTACTTTTTTTTATCAGCTTAGTCTTTACCCTCAGCTTTCAAAGATAATTTTTTCTCTATTTCAGGCTTTTCTTTTCCCACCTTTGAGTTTATAATTTCGCTAACAGTTTTTTTTTTTACATTATCAGATAAATTTTTAAGCGAATTTCCCCCTATAGGGAAGTAGCTATTACCGTAGGCGGCATGGTAAGACTTAAGCACGGGACCACCGTAACTTTTCATTTTGATGCCCCCAGACCCCAAAAACACCGTTCGTTCATTTTCATATATATATATATATATATACCTATCCGTAGGCGCGATAACTTTTGTAAAAAAGGTCCGATCGCGATGAAATTTGGTACATACGTCTAGAGTGACATTTATTACTTCGAGTTTAAGCGCGATAAGTTAACTCTAAGGAGGGTTTTTTGACAAAATAAAATTTATTTTTAGGATTTAATATCTTTTTATGAATTTTTTGTAAATTTAAGTGTCAAAATTGAATTCAGCTTTATAAAATAAACAATATAGCATTTGGAATGATTACTCCACATCAGTCCGTTACTGAGATATTGGATCTGCTAAATGCAGTACATTGTCCCCTGAAGGGACATGAACTATCCAAATTCTGGTATTAATACCTACTTTTTTCATTGAATTCCCCAAAAATGGGATTAAAAAAAATTATATTACAAACCATATGATTGAATTTAATTTGTTCATGTGATGATTGATTTGTTTTTATTCCTTGGATCTGAGTAGATTGATAACATGTTTGCTGACTTTTATGTACTATAACAAGTATACATTTATTAAAAATTATTAGAATATGAATAATTATTGAGAAATAAGAACATGAATGATAAAATTTACTTATTTAAATTAATATTTAAACAAAATTAAATATTCAAAATAACAAATTCCCTAACTAGGCCTAATGTAGAATATGCCCACATATAAAAAATAAATCTTTAAAAATTAACCGAGTATGCAAGTTTGCTGCAACAAGCTTTTTTAAATTTTAAGATGAATCATATGTTTGGATTTAATTTGTTAATGTGATTATTTTATTTGTTTTGATTTTGACTAATTTTAGATCATTGATTGTATGTTTGCTTAAATTTTTACACTATAACAAGAATACACTTTTAAAAAAATATTAGACTGATAATTATAAGAATAACAAAAAGCGTATTACTGGATTGGATACCGAAGTGATTCCTATGATTATTTCCTTTATATCGTAAGCTCTTCATTTATTTTATAATATACTTTTGCAATAATTACACAAGGTGTTTGAAAAATTTTCCCTTACATAAATTAAATAAGCTCCCATGTAAAAAAATAATTCTTTAGAAATTCGCTGAGTACGCAGGTTTGCTGCAACGGGTGTATTTTGTTTTTATAGTGATTTACTTTTGATTTTAGCGAATTTCCCCTAAAGGGAAGAAGCTATTACCGTAGGTGTCATGGTAAGACCTAAGCTCGGGACCACTATAACTTTTCGTTTTGGGGCCCCCAGATGCAAAAAACACCATTCGTTTGAATTTTTAGATATATATATATATATATAGATATCTATGTGTCTGTTAGCACGATAGCGGCCGCAAAAATGGTCCGATCTTTATGAAATTTGGTACGGACATGTGAAGTGGTAATCAATTGGACGAGTTGGTGAACCAGCCCGATCGGACCACCGGAAGGGGGAGTAAAGGGGAATAAACCCCCCCAAAAATGGGTTTTTTGAGAATTTTACATAGAAAAATAAAATGTATCGAATTTTTGTGGGCACCATTGAATTCAGCTCGAAAAAATAAACAATTTAGTATTTTGAATCACTGCTCTATGTCCATTGGTTACCGAGATATTGAAAGTGGTAAACAAAGTACGTTGTCCCAATGTTAACCTTATGGGAAATAAGTAAAATTCTATGTGTCGGTTATTTCTCTACATATCTTGTTAACACTTGGTAAATAGCTTCTTCTAGATCAGATCTACTAAATATTGAATTAAAACCACTCAGTTTTAATATACCTGTAGCAGCAAACCTGCATACTCATTCCCCATGTTATTCTTATGGAGCTTACCAAAACATGTCAAATCTTGCTATGTTTGATTGAAATATGTTGTTTTGCATTTGAAATTCACTGAGAATGCAGGTCTCCTGCAACGGGGGTATTGTTACTTTTTTAACTAAACACTTTTTCTTTTAAAACTGTTGATAAATAATCATCCTTTGTCTTACTTATGAGTTAGTTGATATTGACCATATCCTATTGTCCATTTCCCTAACAGTAATTGTGATTGATCTGATAATAATGCATAGAACATAGAACACCCTTTTTGTTTTATTGCATTAATATAAAACACTATATAAGCTTCTAACTGTTACTACAGAAGAACAAGGTCATTTGAACTTGTAACGTTTTTATAATTTTTAAACCTTCGACCAAAATATTTATTCCAGTTTCTAGTATTTTATGTTTGAAACAATGCTAAGAATTGATCAAATATAAACTTGAAATTTTAAACGTTTGTTTGAAAAAAAACATTGTATTAAGGGTTTTTGGACAAGCAATTCCTGAGAAATGATTTCTAAGAATAAAATCACCCTTTAACATTTTTATCTGTACTAAAATCCATTCTAACCCTGCTCAATTACCCTACCAATAGTTCAGGTAAAGTGACTCACTGCCAATTGTCTTTTGTCTCTTCACTGTCTCAAGAGCCTGCAGTAACTCCCACCATGGATTTTAGTCCCATGAATTCATTTAAATATGCTTGGTTTAAACTCAGATTATTCTATCACCTTAAATTGTATGAATCGTATTCTTGAATACACGATACTTATTCATATTTAACATTGAACTGTAAAGATAATTTTTCTTAATCTAATTTTCTTTTCCAGCTGTCGATGCCTTCAAGCCAGAGAATATTTCAGAAACGATTTTAAGTAGATTACTCAAGCAAGACATAATATACCATATAAAGGTCAAACACAGAGAGACGGGTAAAAATGACCCTCACACCATAATATACCAACAGGTAAAACACCATGCAATGTTTTGAATGTCATTGAATATAGGTCAGAGCAGATACTGACAAGTATTAGAATAAATGCTGTTTAACTTTAATAAGTCATACATTGTCGTCGAGCCATCATTAAACATCGACAAATTGATGTTTTTAATTTATCTTAGCTTTGTTGAAAATCTTATTCAACAATATTATATTGTAGCATTCTTTTTCTTATTCTTAAAAATGAGTAGACAATGATTCATATTCAGTTATTTGAAACATATTTTTTGTCAGCAATCCAACTCATTATTGCCTATAATCAAAGCTTGTTAACCTCTGTATATCCAGTACATCTAGTAAATTATGTAATTTCCGTGCAGAAAGTTACAGTACAGTTATTTCTATGAATCACTATGTAGTTCTGAAATCCTTTGTTTTAACCCTAGTATAGTTCGGTGTTTGTCAAACAATTAAAATTGTCTGATTTCAGGGGAAGGCTGCTGACTACTTCGTTCTTATCCTCGAAGGCCGAGTGGAGGTGACGATGGGGCGAGAGAACTTGGTGTTTGAGTCGGGTCCTTTCACCTACTTCGGCATGCAAGCCCTCACTCAAAACGTTGGCGTTGGTGAGCCTAAAATGGGTGATTGTATTTTTTGTTTGTTTTATTTTTCATTTATTTCATCGCAGAACTATTATTATCTATTTCCCCATTTCCAGTATTTACTTGCTGCTTGAACCCTAATAATTGTTAATTTCATGTTTCACTGCTTTTTTTCTCCCTGTATCAAAGTCAATTCACTTATGCTCAATACCACATTCACCTTGTATTATCAGGGTGTCCACAGAGCGGGAATTTCGGGAAAACCGGGAATCATACTTGAATTATATTTCACCGGGAAATATGCGTGAAATATACGTGAATTTCATCTGAAATACGGGAACTTTGCTTTTGACACTATTGTGTGAAGTGATGGACGAACGATTTTTTCGGCAACATTCTATCTGAAAAGTGTATCCACGAGCTTTTACAAAACAAGTATAAAAGAATTGCATTTTTCAGTTTTTATTCTGCTAGTAGGATATTCCAGGAAATGGTTTTTTTGTGCTAGACGGTCTTGCGACGCATGGAAGATAAGAAAGCAACAAAAAGTGGTCATGTGTGCATTCGTATTATTTGGCTAGCGCAACGGAAACGATGAGTCCGTCATGTCATTGACTTTACTTGTTTACTTCCTAAGGGCGAATCTATACCTATAAAAGGCAAAGCCCTCACTCACTCACTCATCACTAATTCTCCAACTTCCCAATAACCCAGAAGGCTGAAATTTGGTACACTGTTTCTTTAGGCATTAAATAGGAAAACTAAGTGGTTTTCATCCTGATCTGACCCTCAGACTCCGCCACCCCCTCAAAGATCCCAAAGATCTCAAAGACCCTCTCAAAGATCCCATATTATCCTTATGGCAGAATATAAATTGATGAAATGTTTATATTTAAACAGATGTAAAAAAGCAAGGCATTTAGTAGAATGTCAAACCAGCTGAGGAGTAGAACATAAAATAAATCACTGACTAGAGATACTTATAAGACCTTTCTTCCCTGTAACAGCTGTTATTGAAAGAGCTAATTTAAACCATTTATTTTATCTACATAATTAGAAAAAAATACTTTGCCTTTGTCTTTTAGCGAATTTAATTGATGGAATTATTACCATAGGTCTCACGGCAAGACCTAAGCCCGAGATCATGATAACTTTTCATTTTGGAGCTCCCAGAAGCAAAAAACACAATTCAAACTATATTTAAAGCTGAAAACACAGTACATTGTCCCTATAGAAAAATTCTATATCTCAGTTATTACTCAACATATCTTGATAAAACTTAGTATGTAGTATGTAGTAGTTTTTGGTTCAGATTCACCTGAGATTGTTTAAAAACCACAAAATTTTTGCATGACTGTTGCATACTCATTCCCCATGTTATTCTTAAGGTCATGCTAATAGTCTGGAGGTCTGCTGGGGTATTTTTATGTTCAAGATAGACCCTAAAAACCTTAGAATTTTTTTGACATTAAAACAAGGCTATTTCTACGTTTTACGTACATAGACAATAGACAATAGACAAAATTTCTTTATTAACATATTCTCCAGGAATAGTAATAGGGTCACAAATTCAGAACAAGATACATTGGATGTTGTAAATTGAGTAATACAGTGGTAAAATTTACAGAAATAACAGATAATAAACATTAATTATTGATAAAACTCAATAAAAACAATTAAGTCAGGATGACAAAATGATAACAGGGTGTCTACCAGTCGGGAATTCGGGAAAATTCGGGAAAATGTCGGGGATTTTGTAAGGTCGGGAATAGTCGGGAAAAAGTAATGAATTTCAACATTTGGTCGGGAAATTTGAATTTGGCTATAAAACAAAACGAAATAGCGGTTTTCTTCGTTATTGTCATCGTCTCGGCTGGCAAATCTCGAACGAATTGCGGCAGACAAAAATTTTTAGCTATATCACGACCAGAAAATCTGTCGCTTATTCCGCTGCCGCAAGTTTCTCAGTCCTAACACAGCTGTAAAAACGCTCGCTCGTTTCACGGCCGACAAGTCTCTCGCTCTTTATGCGGCCGACAAGTCTCTCGCTCTTTACGTGGCTGACAAGTCTCGCTCTTTACGTGGCCGACAAGACACGCTCTTTACGCGGCCGTCAAGTCTCTCGCTCTTTACGTGGCCGACGAGTCTCTATGGTCTGTACTCGGAGTCTCTCGCTCTTTACGCGGCTAACAAGTCTCGCTCTTTACGTGGCCGACAAGTTTCGCTCTTTACGCGGCCGACAAGTCTCGCTCTTTACGCGGCTGACAAGTCTCGCTCTTTACGCGGCCGACAAGTTTCGCTCTTTACGCGGCCGACAAGTCTCACTCTTTACGCGGCCGAAGAGTATCTCGCTCTTCACGCGGCCGACAAGTCTCTCGCTCTTTACGCGGCCGTCAAGTCTCTCGCTAATATTGCTACCTTAAAATCGTGTGCTCTTTTCGTGGCTATCACATCACATCTGTTGGCCACATGAAGGCCAGAATATCCATAACCCGGCCGGCAAATTCTTCGGTCGTTTCGGGGTCAGCAAACGTCTCGGTCACATTGGGGCCGTCAGATATCTCGCTCTCTTTGCGGCCGCAAATCTGTTGCTCTTTTCACGGCCATCACATCTTTCGCTTTTATTGCGGCCGGGAATCTTTGTTTTTCGGTTGTCGGGTGTCCGATTGTTTCTTGATCGTATTATGTCGCTTACTCTCTTCATAGCCGTTACATGATTCGGTCGTATTGCAGCCGGCAAATCTCTCTGTCGCATCGTGGCTGTCAAATCTCGGTCGTTTACACCACGGCCGGAGAATCTCTTGGTCACAATGCGGCCGGAAAATCGGTCATTCTTACCGCAGCCGGAAATTTCGGTCGCATTACGGCAGAAAATCTATTGGACTTATCGCGGTCATCTTGCTCATCTTTTGGCGATCTTTCCCTTGCATTGTAGCCGTCTAAATGTATTTATTTACAAATATCGTTCTCAATATTCGTTATAGGAGGCAATGGTCATGTTTCCTATGGTCGGGAATTTTTTTTTAATTGTCGGGAAAAGTCGGGAAAAAGTCGGGAATTTCATATATGAATTTTGGTAGACACCCTGGATAAGTGATTAGTGATGACAGTGATTACTTTTAGATTAAAAAATGATAACAATGTTAATCAGAACAAGTCTTGATAAAGGTTTTTAGTGAATGATGGAGTCAAGTTACAATGTAAACTTATTTTCTTTGGGATTCAGACTAAAGAAATTGTGATATTTTTACTGAAAAACTTGTCTCCAACTTCAAATTCTTCTACATTGTAACAGGGTCGCCCATGTAGCCATTTCACAATGTTTTTTCTCATCTTAAGGTTGCAGTTCGTGAACTTCACCTCATCGGGAAGGATGTTCAGGAACTTGGCTCCCAGATACGATGGTTGCTTTTCATGAAGTGAGAGATGATGAATAGGGAGGATGATGTTGTTGGCCCTTCTTGTATTGTAGTTGTGAGTGTCTGTTCCTCCCTGCAGGTTCTGACTTTTTGCATGGAGGGCTGTTTCTAGGATGAACAGGCACACCACAGTCAATACTTTGAATTGTCTAAAGGCATCACGACACGAGTCTCTAGGTCCAAGTCCTGCCAGATTATGAAAGTATCTGTTTCACGTACTTTCATGAAACAGAAAACTGCTTTAGGATTCTCTAAGTACGCAAGGTCTGCTGCGACAGAGATATTTATATTCCTGCTTAAGGGCCACTATATATCATGCATGCAAGCAGATTCAACAATATTGGGCATAAGCCTTCTCAGGGCAGTGACCCTTGAAGGCCTTTATCGGCAGGGCGCTGAATCTGCTCACATGTATAGTACAGGGAGGCCAAATGGAAATACTCCCTGCGGGGGGGCAGCAATAGAATAACTCCAGTCGCAGCAGACCTGCGGACTTTGAGGATTCCTGAAAACATTTTTCTGGTAAATGGAAGTCCATCTTTATATTTTGTCCAATACCACTGACTTATCACTGCACAGCCCAAACTACTTGACCTAGAACCTTGGACCTTTGCATTGACGATATTAAGGGCGTAAGCATTCGCTAAGAACGGTTTTTTAATTTTAAGTTTTAAGGGGATTTTGTGGGGTCAAAGTTTATAAATTTTCCTACGCAAGTGGAATGGATGATATTTTGTTTAGTTCTAATTTGTTTAATTAGATGATGGAGTCAAGTTACAATGTAAACTTATTTTCTTTGGGATTCAGACTAAAGAAATTGTGATATTTTTACTGAAAAACTTGTCTCCAACTTTCAAATTCTTCTACATTGTAACAGGGTCGCCCATGTAGCCATTTCACAATGTTTTTTCTCATCTTAAGGTTGCAGTTCGTGAACTTCACCTCATCGGGAAGGATGTTCAGGAACTTGGCTCCCAGATACAATGGTTGCTTTTCATGAAGTGAGAGATGATGAATAGGGAGGATGATGTTGTTGGCCCTTCTTGTATTGTAGTTGTGAGTGTCTGTTCCTCCCTGCAGGTTCTGACTTTTTGCATGGAGGGCTGTTTCTAGGATGAACAGGCACACCACAGTCAATACTTTGAATTGTCTAAAGGCATCACGACACGAGTCTCTAGGTCCAAGTCCTGCCAGATTATGAAAGTATCTGTTTCATGTACTTTCATGAAACAGAAAACTGCTTTAGGATTCTCTAAGTACGCAAGGTCTGCTGCGACAGAGATATTTATATTCCTGCTTAAGGGCCACTATATATCATGCATTCAAGCAGATTCAACAATATTGGGCATAAGCCTTCTCAGGGCAGTGACCCTTGAAGGCCTTTATCGGCAGGGTGCTGAATCTGCTCACATGTATAGTACAGGGAGGCCAAATGGAAATACTCCCTGCGGGGGGCAGCAATAGAATAACTCAAGTCGCAGCAGTCCTGCGGACTTTGAGGATTCCTGAAAACATTTTTCTGGTAAATGGAAGTCCATCTTTATATTTTGTCCAATACCACTGACTTATCACTGCACAGCCCAAACTACTTGACCTAGAACCTTGGACCTTTGCATTGACGATATTAAGGGCGTAAGCATCCGCTAAGAACGGTTTTTTAATTTTAAGTTTTAAGGGGATTTTGTGGGGTCGAAGTTTATAAATTTTCCTACGCAAGTGGAATGGATGATATTTTGTTTAATTTTCAATGTTCATTCAACAAGCAGGTGGTTCAGATTCACATATCAGCTGATTTATAATTTGGTTACTTTCATAATGGTTTTATGGTTGTTTTGCTGATTTTTTAGGTGATATGTATTATATAAAAGTTAAATTTAGTTTAGTTAGTTAAATTAAAGTCGTCATTCGTTTTTGTACCTTATCTGTTTAATCATAAAATCAGTATGTGGCCCCTTCTTCATTCAGGCAGCGGGAGTTACAGTTTTTATCGTGAGCAAAGCCACGGGCAACTGCTAGTTCAATATAAATGTGTGAGACTAAACTGAAGAACGTAATTGTGACTTGTGTAATAATTTATTGATAACGCAGAATGATTGCCATTATACATCATAATATTCTATTTCGTCTTGAAGATTTCTAATTGTGTCTGAAATCATTATTTTGGAGCAATCGTATAGCGTACCTCGCATTTCATTTTCCTTACTGTTTCTTTTCTGTAATAAATCGATTCCAACTGCTAAAGCCTACACTTTTCTAACCCTTTTTTTTCGTCCTGAATTTTTTAGATGGCAAATTTTGTAGAAGTGAAGAAAGTATGAAATTTAGTGTTTTGATCGAACAATATAATCTTTAACTGTGGTTATTCAAAATAATTAATTACAGAACCGATGAAGGTAAAATTATGCTGATGTTTCAAAAGATAAAGTAGTAATTTTTCTAAGCAAATAACCAATGGTAGATCACATAGTGTGATCACAATCGTTGATAGAGGACGATTGAAATATCACTATTGAAATAGAGGATTCGATCAGATCAGATCTATAATTTTTAGAGACGGGCGGGTATACGACTTTCTCGTAATTACTCGACTGTTAGTGCTTTTACAACATTCCAAACTCGAATTGATTAGTTAAACTATTCGGAAAAAGTCCACGTAATTTTATCGGTGATTAATTGCGATCTTTTTATGAACACATGATATGCGATAACAACAGGAAGTGCTCTGCGTAACAATACCCCGCAAACTTAGTAGGAAAATGACATTTAAAGAAGTTTCGAGAAATACGACCTCTCGGAATTCAGAAAATGGAATCATGCCTTATCTCTTGAATGGAATATGGACACATTCATTTGTGTCTATTTATGATTTATAAAAATCAAAGAAAAATATGAAACGTCCATGGTTTTTAAATGACTATTCGTTTGGGTTTTTGCGTTTTTGAAATAAGGACATTATCTCCTTCTTATCTGATCACGGCCTGCAACAACATTCCAAACAATAGAATTCAACAGTTTGGCAAGGGGTAAGGAGGGGTTTTAAAAGTCAACAAACAATCTCTTCCCCACGACTGGGCCTTTGCGTAATGCATAGTTTTCATTTCTATCTAACTTCAACATTTTTTTGACCAAGTTTAGTAAACAATTATTTTTAGGAAATTATTAAAATTACAATAATTTCAATATTGCAAATTGTTATCTTACTTTTTGACGATAATCATAACCAAAAATTAGGTCACAAATTTTATGGCCTAAATGTAGGCCCTATAAAACTTTACTTAACTTTACTTAAACTTACCTACTAAATCTATTGCTAGGATGGGACTTAATGTTGAAAACCTTATAATTTATATTTACTTGTTTTTAAAAGTATATGTACTGTAGATAATGTACTACCTTTTGACACACTCTATGCAAATGTAAATTTATTTCACGGATTAAAGATTACTATTATTACTTTGTGGACTTGAGTTTTCAACAAAATTAAGCTTATTCGTTTATTTCCTATTGTTACAATTACAAATAAATAATAAACAACATGAATAAGTCCTATTGTTACAATTATCTTATGATTTGACTCAGTGGAAATAAAAAATGCTTACATTTTAAAATAAATTGAACTGATATTTTTTCTTTAACTTTAAAGGAAACCTGTAATGAAAACCCTCTATTCGCCCACCTTATTAGAATTATTAATTTTGAACTATCGTATTTATAGGCGTCTGATTCGTACGATAATTTTGGACCGGCAATTATGGCATTGGCTGGCGAGCGTGAGCCTGTTGTTTTTATCTGTACGTCCGTCCCGTCGTCTTGTCATCTGCCTTGCACGACTGGCACGGCAACTCACTAAAATGAGTAAAATACACTAAGATCAGCTTTGATAGACCAGCTAATTTCATTTTCACTAGATAATTTAACTTCAAATGGATGTTTAATACAACTTTGGCTATAAGATACGACATTTGAGAAATAGTTTTAAAACTGGTGCGATGAGTCAACTAATATAGAATTGGTTTTGTTTTCTTTCTGGTTTCAGAATTTTTGTCTTACTTCCTTCCGTCCTTCGTTCCTCCTCTCCTCCCTTTCTTCCTCACGCGGATTGCGCAATGTACAATGCGCATAGCAGGTTGTCATGGAAACCACGTGATTTTGTAGCGTTAGAGTGATTTTTGGTCAATTAGAGTCTACCCCTGCGTTCTGAATCGCGAATGGGAATGGACAGAGATGTGAAGCAAGAAATTCCGATAGCTTGGCGTGTGCATGGATTCTCATTGTCAAGTTTTCGATCGATGGATCGATTCATTATTTTGTTGCATCTTCGCTTAGTTTATGAAAATGAACTCTATAGGTCCAATGCCTTAATGGAATTTGAATACGAGAAGCAAATTAATATCTGTTTGGTTAATACAACGTTCTGAACGTTTCTCAATGTAGCCTATTTGAATTTCATTTTACAGTGAAAAGTTGGGTTGTCCCAAAAACTAAATTTTGAGGCCAATTTCTTTTCAAGTAGGTTTATATCCGTTCTACGGCGGTTTCACCCTCTGCCGTGAGATTACGATATCAACGGCAGGTTAGTCGTTCTCTGTGCACGGGTTTTTCGCCTTATGAACGAATTAACTAATTGAATCCTTATTGGTTCCGTCATTGGGTTTTCCGTGATTCCTCAGCCAGTCATTGAAATTAAAAAATGTAAATCTTGAAAATATGATTTCTATAGTGCATATTGAAGTAAAAATACGTAAACTATTACCTAGCGTGAAAAACGTGATTTCGGCGTGAAAAATACGGGAAATATACGACAATTTTTATAGCCTGATTTTGTGGACACCCTGTATTATGCAAAGTATGTGATCACGAGTATTGCAAGTTATTTGTTGTCGGATGCAGAATTAACTCACACAACATAGAAATCACACGAGAAAACTTAATAATTAATTATATCCTGAATAGTTTTGTCAAAATGTAGCCTCAGAAGATGGGTTGGAAATTTTACTACTGGATGTAAGTATGTATGGAGCTTTTTATTCAGTTTTTAAACATCATTTTGAAGTCAATTTCCTAAGGTATATGAAACAGAAAAATCTTTCAGGGAAGGTAATTGGATAAGCCTTAAGGAGAGGGAAAAAGATTAGAAATAATAAATTTGGAAACAGAATAAGGACAGAATAAGGACAAATCTTTAAAAGTAATAATTCAATATAAAAATCAAGCAACATATAGATAATACAAAAAAGGATTTCTTCAGAACAAAAACTCAAAACTCAAGAAACAAACTAAAAACAACCTGGGATTTAATAAATTTAGAGGCAGGTAAACAGTCACAGATCAAACCCGACAATACCAATTTATTTATTGACAATAATTTCATCCAAGACCCTACTGTTGTATATGAAATTTTCAATACTTTTTTCATCACTGCTGTTCAGAACCTGGTCATCCCTAATCTTGATTCACCAACTGGTCATTTTAATTGGTTAGGTAACCATCAAAATGCCCCTAAGCATTTTAAATTCTTTCTGACAACAGAAATAAAAGTTGAAAAAATAATCAGTACTTTCGATAACAAATTTTCATCAGGGTATGAAAATCCCAGTAATTGTTATAAAGGTCAATGGCTCTTATCAATAATTGCCTTTTATCAATGGCCTACTTAATCAATGTCACGCTAAATTTTGAGGTATTTCTAGAATTATTAAAATGTTCAAAAGTAGTCCCTTTTTTAAGGATGGCAATACAGAGGATGTAAAATGTTATAGCCCAGTATCACTTCTTCCAGTGTTATCAAAAGTTTTTGAAAAGTAGTGTATTCCCTATTAGTTAATTATCTTGAAACAAACAGACTGCTAGGTCTGCAACAACATGGATTTTGATTTTACAAACAACAATAACAGCAGGATTAGATTTTATTTATTCTATAATTGATTCTATTGATAGGGGGATAAAGTTATTGGGTTTTTCTCGATTTGTCAAGGGCTTTTGACAGTCTTTGTCATAAAAACTAGTAGAGGTACTTTTTGATTTGGGGGTGAATGATAATGAACTGTCATGGTTTAAGTTATATTTATATGGAAGAAAACAGTTTGTGGAAATTGACATTTACAAAAATCGTTTTAATGTTAGGTGTAAAGAAATATGTAGATCAAAATTATTACCAGTTCGGTTTGGAGTTCCCCAGGGATCCATCCAAGGCCCATTGTTATTATTATTTTATATTAAAGGATTGCCAGGGGTAGAACACAATTCCAGTTGTTTATGCAGATGACACAGACATTGTAGTCTCAGGAAAATCTGCTGAGGATGTTGAAATTTATTCTCACGTTAGCTTGGCATTAGTAAAAGAATTTTTAAACAGTAAGAACGTTCTTCTCAATTCAAACAAATCAAATTTCATATCATTTTCTACCATTCAGAGAAAAAACAAATTAAATCCAAGTATTTTTACTAATGACAATGAGATGATTGATCAAGTGCAAGATTCTTAATTTCTAGGTTTGGTGATTGATGAAAATCTGAGATGGGTTAAACATGTAGATCTTATATTACGTAAAACTTCTCGTAGTCTATAAGCCCTAAGTAAGAAGCATGGCTAGACAATGTGATGTTAATGCCTTAAAAACAATTTACTATGCTCTAATACATTCACACGTGGCGTATGGGATATGCATTTTTGGAGCAACCACAAGGAAACACATGGATAAAATCTTAATTCAACAAACCACTTCCACCACCACCACTTCCACCAAACCACTTACTTTCTTTCTTATGGGTAATAATCATATTTCAACTTAAAAATAAAGACCGTTGAAAATATTTTTTTCTGAGTTTGAAATATTTATGGATTATGGGCTCTATATATTCGAAACTATAAAATATGCTTCAACAATTAACCCTGCGCCGGATAATAAAAGTCATCACTACAACACAAAATTTTTAAAATCGTTGGATTGTCTTATAAGGGAGTCATGTTCTTTGACTGTTTGCCAAGCTCTCTAAAAACAAGCGGGAAAAATTTCTCGATTTGTTAAAAAGTATTTAGTAAATGCAGCTTTGTATTCAAAAGAGGATTTTTTTTTAGTATTAGGAACAATAATTAACAGTTGAATTTAGGAAGTGAATGCTAATATTACTATATAGCTCATAGAATACCTACCTATCGTCACTTAACAAACAATACCGCCTATCTGACAAAACCCAAACTTTTCAGGAGAGAAGAAAAACCGTTTTGGTAATACAGCCTATCTGCGGTAGATAGGCGGTATTGTAAGATATAAAGTCAAATATTGTCAAATTATAACATTGTGTCTACCAGCGCTATTCTTAGGGATCTCGGTGAACTGCAGCCGCCATTACGTGTACAATAACACTGCGGTTGCTAGGATACCAATTACCGTACTCTGATTAATAAATACTTTACCGAAGAGAAGAAAAACTGTTTTGGCAATACAGCCTATCTGCGGTAGATAGGCGGTATTGTAAGAAATAAAGTCAACCTATGTCAAATTAGAACATTGCCTATACCAACGCTATCGCTGGGATTTTCAGTGAACTACGGCCACCATTACGTGCAGAATAACACTGCGGTTGCTAGGATAACAAAAACTCAATTTCCCAAATTTTGTCAGATAGGCGGTATTGTTTGTTAAGTGACGCTATGTGAATTTTGTATTGCATAAAACATATAGTATATATTATTCTTGGAAATATTATTTGACTCTATTCATTGTATCGTTGTGTGCATAGATTGAATAAAGATATTCTGAATCTGAATCTGAACATTAAACCTGTAATTTAAGAAAGGTCATGTGCTGCCTTGATTTAAACTCTTTTGCTTTTAAGTTTTTTTATTGTGAAGAAGAATTCACTTGTCAAAAGGGAGGATAATTAGCAAGCGAACTAATGGTGTGTGTGGCGGGTTTGTGCAGCAGAGTCGCCGACGGCCCAGTCCGCGCAGCCGCTCGGCAGCCTGCAGAGCGTCAACCTGGAGTCCATGTTGCGCTACACCTTCGTGCCTGACTACACGGTGCGCGCCGTCGCCGACACGTACTACCTGCGCATCAAACGCAGCTTCTACCTGGCGGCCAAGCGCGCCACGCTCATGGAGCGCAGCAAGAAGGAGGAGTCCAACGCCGGCGACAACTTTGAGGACGAAGTCGAAAAGGTTGTTTGTCTGATCTTGAAACATTGGAGACCGCAAAAGATAGTTTGTTTGAATCGGTAATTTCTATGACAGTCGATATAATTCCGATTGCACAAGCTTCTAAACCCATGTAAATGGATGGCTTTTTAACCTTGGATGTTGGATTTATTGTTGATTAAAGTAAAGTAAAAATTAATGTTGGTTTCATGGTTAACTTTTGTTTATCAAATTAGACCAAGATCTAGTGGTATACATAATGTAACGCCAGATGAAGTTTCCGGTGGAACCAACTCATTGTATCTTTTAAAATTTTAATTTTTTTCCTTTCTGACACTAAGTGCTCGTAAGAATTGTCAGTAAGATGATGGAAATAGTGAAGATGGAAGTGAGTGGAATCGTTGTACAAACTGTTAAATTTGGTCATGAATACATGCATCAATATCTTTGGATGTACACATACACACTCAAAACTAACATTAAAAACTAAAACCACCTTGTCTTAATAGGAATTATTATTAGTATTCTACCTGAACATAGTGTGAACAATTGAGCCAATCAAGTTGTTCTCATATGCCAATGTTGTGACGTGTGATCATGTGGGTTGGTTTCAGCTGCTCCACACGTACGACGACGACACCAGGAGCCAGGGGTCGCCCGACATCACACGCACTCAGTCCCAGGTGAGAGTTCTGCTTGCCCTTGCACTCGTATGAGAATCATATATGTTGACATGATGTTTTGATTCACTCCCAATATGTTGTTTTTTAGCTCCCCATTCAGCTTTTTTGAGTTGATTGAATGGTCTCTTTCTTATGTGATGATTTTTAACTACTGTAAATTACAAAAAGAATTATAATAATTGGTTGGTGTATTTAATTTTGCCAGATTATTGACGTAATTGAAAGGGCATTTTGGGACCTTTTTAATAACTTTAATTATATACTTCATTTAAAGTAAAATTATTTACTTTAGTGAGAATTATTTCATTCTGTGGTGACCATTATGTGACAACACTTTTTTGGAGCAATATCCTGTTCACTATTCATCGTTCCGATTTTTATGTAAAGTGACGCTGTTTTGTACCTTTGTGCCATGAGGATAAACTCATTTACTTTAAACATGCCCAGCGATTTACATTAGGAGGATTGCTAAATACAAAACCAGTTTCAAATTTTTTACAAAATTTTATAATAATAAATGTGTTTTATTTCGCTGTATTGAATCTCTTTGCTTTCAGCTTAGTGTTTAAACTTGAGTGTAACATATTTGAGTTTCCGCTCAGTAGCTATACTGTTTTCAATCATCATTTTGATAAAGAGACAAGTGGGCTTACTCCACTTTCTATCGACTGAGCCCATTGCACAATAAATCACAATCCAGTAATATTAGTAAATTAATCTGAGTTTGTAGATTTAGTAAAACTATTAGCTTGCTATTTATTGTGCAATAAATCCCGGATGATATTTGCAGCTAGGCATATTTTTCACTCTGGACTATAACTATAATGGAATAAATGAGAAATATATTTCAGCTTTATGTTTATTTCATCAAACTGTTACTTGATTACTGAAACACTTTATTAAACTAATTTTTGTACTTTCAATTTTCTAATGATTATTCCCTTATAAAAAAGTAATGAAGCCAATTAAACGTTATTAGTAGGTTTTTATTAGTTTTAAACAGCAGGACAACTTGCATCATACACCTAATGTTTTCAGAACTTCCATGAAATTGTTTACCCAAAGAAGAAAAGAAATAGGGCCTCGTCTATTCAAATAATTCAACGCCTGACAAAACAAAATAGCTCAGACGAGTTGTTTATATAAGGTATCTGGTGATACTAACCGCATGATTTTCTTAACAGTTGATTTCATTTTTGGGCTGGTGAAAAAACACTAGGTCATTAATAATGAATGCAGGTTTTTGCACGATTTGCAAAGCCACTAATTCATTCCTCTGTTAAAGCGTTTGAACTGAATGGTTTGGCTGTTAGTAGTTAGTGCACTGCTGACAAGTAAGTAGCCAGTAGAATTTGATATCAAGTTATTTTTTTCAAATTAAATATTTTAAACTTGAAGACCCTTTTTATCATAAGAGGTTATACTATTAAGAAATTTTAGATAGAAAATTTTCCCCGTTTTACTCAGTTCAATAAGATACGTTGTGTTAAAATGTGATTCTATGCACCAGAAATTTGCTGAGTCTGCAGGTCTGATGCAATGGGGTATTTAATTACCGTAATATTAAATTATAAAAATTAATACCTTTGTAAATAGTTGTATTTTGTCAAGTCGTTGAACTATGAGAATGGCATGGGTTCTATACATACCAAACCCTAGGAAGGAGTTGATGCATGTAAATTATATTCAGAGACATTTTCGTGCTAAAAATAATCTCAAATATAAACTGTTTTCTTCAACTGATTTTTTAAAGTATCATCTCTGCTAAGTATATAAAACGATCACGATTTTTGTATGCGATAGGAATGGTAATCAGTATGAATTACATTAAGATTCAATGATATGCTAGTAAAAATCTCAAATTTTAAATTAACCATTTAAAAGGTAAACAAATTGGAAGGATAATTTTTGGTACCATTGCTATTTTCTTACATGGCAAGAAATTCTATTTGTAAGTTGGGCACGATAAAATCAAATTAATTTTGTAAGTGATAGACCTTTAGTGGGATTGTTTGGTTGTAGAAATTTGATTACGTTCAATCTTAATGTCCGCAGTTCTTATTACCTACTTTGTTAAAAGTAATTTTAATTTGCATATTAATGACATATTAATATTATTCTGTTTGTTAAACCAGTTAATTTCAAATGAGGAAGGAAGTAAATTGTCAATACTTTACAAATTTAAAACCGCTTCCAAACTAATCAAATTTTTAAAATCCTCAATAACTCTGTGCAAATTGTTTTTGAAGCCCTAGAAAGAACGCCATTATTTATTCATCAGACTGGTGTCCCAAACAATCAAAAGCTTTCAAATAACTTTTACTATTCCTTTTATGTGGAGCACTAAATACATAATCTATATTAATATGCGAGGGGTTTCCTTTTTGAACTCATAACTTATAACGCCTGAACGATTTTAATGTCAATTGTAATGTCAAGGTATTTCTACATAGATTTGTCAATATGTCTCAGAACTTTAAAAAATGGCATCACTTAAGTACAATAAAGAGCTAAAGTTTCGGAACAGTGCTATCCATCGACATTTGATCAAGCTCAGTTTACAACCTCACAGGTAAACCAAAGATTGCAGTGTTTGCAAGCAAATCTAGTATTAAATCTATTAGCAAATCGAGTAGTAATCTAGTATTATATAATATTAAATTGTAAAAGGAGTACTGATCCTTCTTGGCAGTAGTTGTCCTGTAGCTTACAAAAAGATTAAAATAGCTAAACTTTCATGACTTTGATTAACTACCCTTTAGAACAGTATAATTAACAGTATAAGGGTTATTGTTTTTACATGATGCCCACACTTTTTGTAACATTAAAATGAAAGTAGTTGTGATTATGAACCTCAAACAATTTATTAACTTTTTTTACTTTCTCCCCCCTATACATAGTATATGGAGAAAGTATTGTTTTCGTCAAAATTTTGGAATTTGAGTTGTTAGTGGATATATTCGTTTTAGTGCTCCCTGAACCCAAAAAAGTGGTTTTCGGCATGGTGTCTGTCTGTGTGTCTGTGTGTGTCAGTCTGTGTGTGTGTGTGTGTGTGTGTGTGCGCGCGCGCGCGCGCGTGCATGCGTGCGTCTGTGTGTGTCTGTCTGTGTGCGTGCGTGCGTGCGTGCGTGTGTGTAAAAGTTAAGTGTAAAAGTTACAATTAACTTTTACCAATGTAAATTTTTTGGCCGCCATCTTGGATCTGCCATTTTGAAATGAGGTAAGTTATTTCAAATATGAAGTTGGTATTGTGACCCATCATTTAAAACTAGTTCTTTATGCCGAATTCAGTGCCGCAACCCGTTTTTAGCTATAAAATTTGGTTTTTGAAAAATTCATATTTTTTAAGATTTTTATTAGAAATATGACAATACAGTAAAACCTTGCTTAACCGGATCAATGGGGGTGAGACCGTTCCGGATAATCGATTTTCCGGATAATCTACGGTTGGTATTTTCGATGCAAGAATACGAAAAATACGCCAAAATACAAATCCATCTTAATAGTTATTTAACATTATTATGTTTATAACATCCACCGATTTACAAACAGCAAAAAATCTCATTTACTGTAATAATTTTTAATTTGTTTCAATAATTTATCTTTAAAACGGTCACAACTACTCTTATTTACAGTCATCTTCCGTCCATCGGCTGTTCCGGTTAACCCGGGTTCCGGTTGAGCCGGGTCCGGTTAAGCGGGGTTTTACTGTATCTTGAAAACGAAACGCTATAATTAAAAACGGGTTGCGGCATTCAATTCGGCATAAAAAGCTAGTTTGAAATTATGGGTCACAATACCAACTTCATATTTGAAATAACTTACCTCATTTCAAAATGGTGAATCCAAGATGGCGGCCCAAAAATTAACATTGGTAAAAGCTAAGTGTAAATCGCTCAACAATGACTGATGGTGGTTATTTGTCACTATCTAGCATTATTTAGTGGTTATTGGCCTATTTTATCAATTTGTAATGTTAAAATTGGTTAATTAAAAGTACTCATATCTTGAGAACCAATTGAGATATTAAAAAACGGATTGCGGCATTGTAATCAGTGAAAAAATCTAATTCGAAATGATGGGTCACAACACCACTTTGACATGTAAAAAAATTATTTTGGATCCAATATGGCGGATCCAAGATGGCGGCCAAAATTGGGTACTCCCTCAAAATGAAGTATTAACTACCCAATAATGTTTGGGAGTGGTGTGGAATTGATATTTGAAAAAGTATAGGAAAAAGTTTGGGGGGGGGACTATTATGGGACACCCAGTATGTTTTCTGCTTTTTAAATTACTTGAAGGGAGAAAGTATGTGTCAGTTTCCCGATACCGTTTATTTTATTTCCTTTTGAAATATAGTAGAACTCCGGAAATCTGAGTTTTTAGGTTATCCAAACTTTATACCTTAATTATCGAATGAAGATGAGAGGCAGAGCGACCGCGCAGCAGTAAAAACATTCTATTCCATAAAACTTGAGAAACATATAAAGCAAAGCTAAAAATGTGCAATAACCTTCATTTCATTGATCAGTCAATTACATGTTTACCACAAGTTTCAAATAATTTTTAGTATATTCTCTGTAGTTTATGTTGCGAGTTATGTTTAAAAAAACACGATTTATGAATTAAAAAAATGCTATTCCTTATGTTTGATTTAGAACATCTCTGCTTAAAAGCATCGGGGAAACATTTCCTGTATAGAATATTTAGTTTAGTTCCTTAACAACACTATATCAAAATTTGAGACGCATATC
Organism: Flexamia atlantica; assembly: GCA_035578135.1. Lineage (NCBI taxonomy): Eukaryota > Metazoa > Arthropoda > Insecta > Hemiptera > Cicadellidae > Flexamia > Flexamia atlantica. The sequence continues at coordinate 169,968,671 of JAQJVK010000001.1, read as the reverse complement.
TCTGAAAATCTTTAATTCATTGAGTATTTCAAGACCTAACTTAATTGTGTACCTACATTGAATCTATTAACATACTGGTGGCTTAAAGAGGTTAAAAAGCCCTTACCCTAATGAGGGAAAATAATCAGATAATCCGTCTTTATTATAGTACAAAATATCTTCATGATAAATGGACCTTTAGATCCACCTTATGTTAATATCTAGCACATGGTTTTGAATCAAGCAATAGTACAACATTTTTAATGTGAACAAAGTAGACAATTTTAGATTGCAGTCAGGGGTGGTGTGGCCAGTTTGGGTGATCAGCGATCGCCTTGGGCCCAAGGAGCCTCTCTAACAAAAGGGGACCCCAGAGAGCCCTCCAAGGTGCTAAATTTAAGGTAAACCGCCTAAATGCCGGACGGCTAGGGGAAATGTTACTGCAAAGTCAAATATCGCCTGATTGGATAGAACTAGGCAAAATCCACAGAGAGAAATGGATTCGCCGACAATTTCTCCACAATTTTATATCGTAAATAAAACATTTCAATCGATAAAAACTAATTAATAACGAACATTAAGTGTCGATCGATCTGAACGACAACAGCCCAAAACCGGACGGCGACAGTCCCAACACCGGAAGATGGCTTCCCAACACCGGAAGACTCTTCTCTCAGCATTAAACCAATGTTTTTCGGCACTTTATGACCTTAAAATGAAGTTTGAAACAATTGGTTTTTTGATTAGATAGAAATCATACACTGTACATCCCGTTAAATACTGGAGCGTGAATCAAGGTAATCCATTTAGTTAAGAAACTAGTAATCCCGTTGCTCGGAATCGATCAATTGTCAAGTACTTACCCCTAAATAAGGTACAGTATTCTAGAACTTCTTTATTAATGATATGGCTAAACTTCAATGCCACTTCCGGTAATAGAGTCGCAGACACTAGGGCGGGTGAGTGAGTGCGCTTCTGGCGAAATTATTGTTTATTATTTGTTTAGGTAGTTAATCAACTATATGATCATGTGTTAAAGTAAACACAAGTTTACACGTGAAAAGTCCTGAAAAACGTAAACAAAGTTTTGATAGTTCAACAAAATCATTATATTTGGTTATATCAGCCATCAGCTGAGGTAGCTATAGCAGACGATTTGGTGAGTTTACAGTTTTTGCCGCCCGCCCTATTCGGTGCCCACAACTATTGTGAGATTATTTACTAAAGTCTTTATAAACAATCCAGTGCCTTCTTTATACAACTTAATCCAGCGCCTGAATACGGCTACTACAATTTCATTTTTAGATCATTACTTACAAACAAACGTCACACTAACTGTCACCTTAAATTCCAAGACAATTGTATGCTCAATCGAGTTCACAAAGGCGCCTCTGTCATACCACAGTAAAAGAAGATATTTTTCTCTGTGGTCATCTTACTTTAGTGGTTCAAATAATTATTACAGACAACATAATTTAAGAAAATAAACAGTAAGGCCCCCCACGCACCAGAATGGCGTACATGGCAGAAAATTAGTCAAATACCATTTTGTTATATGTATATCAGCTGATTGGAGATGCGCAGCTTCCTGCTACTTTATGCATCTCCAATTATTTAGATGCCACGCCGTACCACGCCACGCCACTCTTGTGTGTGGAGGGCCTTATTTGAAAATCGACGGTAAGTTTGTTTATACCACACACATGTTTTTAAATTGTTTTTTTTTCAAATAGATAATGAAAAAGTAAATTATATTGTGAAAAATTACGGTTGATTTCATGTATTTCACGTTATGCTTGTAAAAATCGCTGTAGTCCAGTTTCTGTTACCGTATTAAGTTATAACCCTTCTTAATCTTAGCCCTAACTAAAATGGCTCACTAAATCCACCAACTCATAAACTAAAGCTAAGAGTCTGCTCCAGTGTATATATTCAATGGTTTAAATTCCAATAATAATACATGGCTTTGCTGAAAAACTTTGTTTACTCTATTCAGCTGCTTAATTGAATTTTATGTTCCCATGTTAAATCTTATGGACGAATACCAAACTTTTAGGACGTGTAGGGCCGTTCCCTTTAGTCTAATCCTCATGAAATTTATTTCCTGCAAAACTACACGCCAAGCACTTTCCAGCGACACCTAAATTATTAAAATCGGCCCAGTGGTTTAGGAGGAGTAATGATGAAAAACCCCTAGCGTATTAAAAAAGTATATAGAATATAGATATATAGATATTTATCCAAAAATCCACTTCAATTTGTTTTCCGTTGGTTTCCAAAAATAACAGGTGGTTTTAAACCATAAACCATATGTTATATTTGGAATGTTCCTTTAATTAAGCATCAGCAGTCCCACTTGGTCATATTATAAACAAAGCAGAAAGCAGACGTGTTTCATCGCTTTATAACTGTGTTTACTCCTTTCAGCTGGTTTATTTAAAATTTCTCTAAGGTTCGTTTATTTTTCGTTTTCGTTACAATGTTAAGTCTTATGGACAAATTCAAAACTTTAAAGGGCTACAGCGCCTCACTCACAAATTATTTTGGTATAAAAAAGGTTTCCTGCAAAACTTTACGTTACGCTTTGTCCAATGACACCAAAAACATGAAAATCGATTCAGTAAGTCTTTGTAACAAAAAACTACTCGTGTATTAAATAAGTATAGATAGATAGATAAATTATAAAAAAGGTACAGTTCGCGCATTATATCTTCGGCTATGACAGAGTCAGCTGCTTGCAAGGCGCGGGGGGGGGAGAGGGGGTACTTTTCTGAAAACATTGTTCTACAGCCCCGCTGTGTGTCAAACGCAGTGTTTACCAAAATCTTATGTTTAAAATAAAATATGATACAGTTAGTAGCGTAGTGATCATAGCCGGAGATATAATGCGCGAACTGTATAAGCAAGATTTATTAGGCTAGTTTAAGTTGAAGAAAACGACTTGAAAATGCCTGTATTAAATTATATTTATTTGTCAGGACATGAGATTTGTCCTAAAAATTAGTTAATCGGCTTAGAACGTCACGACAATTTTCATTACTTAAATACAAATATTTACAATATATACAAAAGTTATGCATTATTTCAGATTCTTCAGATGCACGATGACAGATTTTTACTGTCATCCAATACTGAGTCTGAGTTGCAGCAGACCTGCATACTCAGCGAATTTCAAATGCAAAAGAGCATATTTCAATCGAACATAGCGAGATTTGACATGAGCGAGATTTGACATGTTTTTGTAAGCTCCATAAGAATAACATGGGGAATGAGTATGGAGGTTTGCTGAACGTCGTTCTTTTAGTCTTAAACAACTATAGATATAAGGATCGTATTGATTTTTGTATAATTTTATGTGAATTAAACCTTTTATTACATTTTAAAATAATTTTATCAATCAAATAATTTTTTTTTCAATTCTAAGGCTTTCCGTTTTTGGGAAACTTCTCCTGTCTAACTCACGAACGATTATCCGGTATTGGGCAAGCCGTGCTTAAAGCATCCCTAAATGCGGACGCCTTGTAATTTGTAGTAAATATAATAAAAATGATGTTTATTACACATAAGAAAACGATTAACATGTCTGAGAAATTTTAAGAATTCCAAAACTCACAATTAGGTATAATAAAATATTAATAAAACCTTATTTAAATTACCTTGCTACTTAGTCAAAATCGCGCGGAGTTTCATGCCGAAATGAGAAACTCGGCAATTTGACCTGTCCTCGGTCTTAAATATTTTTTTTCCATTTTACAAAATTGAAGTAAGGGGGTTTTCATACATAAATAACCATCGCAAACCGCTGCGATCGGCGCTTCAGCCGATAGTCTTATTTTTCGCCTAAAAGAGCGTTCGTCCGGATTTGGGCGGGTTCCGGAGTTGGGGCGGTTTACCTTATACAGTGTAACTTGAACGACTCAAATAAAAAATTTGAATCATCCAAAAATTTGATCAACACAAGTTTGCCAAAAAACTGAGAAAACACTTCTCGAACTTTCAATGTAAGATATTCTTTATAAAGCATGATAATTGTTTGAATATTTATTATTTTACACTCATTGTAAAAAGATTAATGGTTTAAAATACCAATAAAGAAACAATAACAAACATTTAAGGCAGATAATGTAATTGCCACAAGTTGACTTTGTATATTGCATTTTTTGTAAATGTTGAAGGACAATAAAAATATTCTGATTCTGATTTTGATTTATACAATATAATTAACTTTAAACAAAAGCTTTGGTAATCTTATCGTTTAGACAAAAAACCTAAACTGCAGATGAAACAAACTCACAATTGATAACAACATAGTTTTATAGTTGATAGGGGTGGGCGAGTATTCGACAGTCGAGTAATTACTTGAGTAGTTGCTACTCCTCGAGGTCGAGTCGAGTAGTTCCAACTACTCAACTTAAACGAGTCGAATAGTTAGTTACTCCCGCCATTTACGTGCGATCGAATTTATGTGCGAATTATGTATGTGAGATCGAATTTTACAGCCGATCGCGAGTTACGTAAAGCTACAGTGGCCGTTTATCCGCAATTGAGAAGTTGGTTATCGCGGCCGCTCGCTAGTTTCACAATAAGCAGGCATTTTCTGTTCATTTGTGGCCGGCAATGCATGCGACCGTTTTTAATGGCCGTTCGCTAGTTTTGCAAAGTTGCATTTCGTTTATTTACGATTGGCAAATTCAAGCGATCGTTTTTCGCGGCCGACCACGACTTTAGCAAGGCTACTTTTGCTGATTATCGGCAATAGGCACGATCGTATTTCGCGGCAGATCGCGAGTTTAGCAAGGCTACGTTTGCCAATAATCGGTAAATACGCGCGTCGTATTCTGCGGCAGATCACGAGTTTTGAAAAGCTACATCTAGCGTTTATCCGTGAACGATAGATACGGGCTATCTTTTTTCGCAGCCGTCCACGAGTTTTTCATAACAATAACCTCAACAATATTTTTTTAACTCATAGAAGAACGGATTTTGGCAGTTATCTAGAAATACCATCTCTGAATTCGTAAATTGAAAACCTACAGCTGTATTTAGCTCTGACCTTACACTTTACAGCTTCAAAGTTGTAATCATAGTTTCTCTTATGAATGATACACAGCCTCTATTTCTGTCCCATTTGATTTGTAAAATTGAGAAGAAAATTGTGGACTTCATTGGTAAAGTGGAATTCATAAAACAATTAGTTTAGGTTTTGAAATTTTTGTATAGGGGGTATATCTTATTCTTGTCTGGTCGCAGCTGTGTCATAGACATAGGCATAGACATAGACATACTTTATTTGCACAAAACATTCTTTTCATGTGATATATACAGAACAGGTGCATCGTCAATGGTTGATCTAAATCTAACTAAAAATACAACTAATACAAATAAGTAACAGAAAAAACAAACAGCTTAACTCAATGGATTATTATTAAATTCTTGCAGGTCATAAAAAACCTGCTCACGGAGTTCATTTTTCAATTTTTCTTTGAATTGTTCTGCTCTCGTATAATGGAGGGGTAATTTGTTGTACATCTTTAAGCCTGCATACAAAGGACTTCTTTCAATAAATTTTCATGGCTAGTACTGTAATCATATATTTAATTTCTTAAGGCGATTCTTTGCGTCAAAATTGTTGGCGTCTGGTAAGTTGTAGGAAGATGGGAGAGGGCTCAAATTTAAGGACTCTATTCCGTGATGGTGGGAAAAATGCTGAAATTGCTTGAAATACACCAGAAAACGAGAAATAACGAAAAATATCTGCCTTAAAAAGGATTATGATCTACAAAGTCTGCTTTGTTTACGTAAAACATGTGGTGCTGATGCTTGATTCAAAGCCATAATATTCTAGATGTTGACATATGGTTTTTTCAAAAGGCAGCTAACTATGTTCAATGTACCATAACAAATAAATATTTTAACTTTAAGATTTTTAGCCTTATAACTATCACGGGTTTGAGTATATATTTATTATTTAAAATTGTAAAGTGTTAACTGCGTTTGTTTCGTTTACATTATAACGATGGCGATTTAATACCAAATGATCAATATAAATATATATGTAAGCGAATTTTTTGCGGCGAAATTGTGGGAGTTTGACAAATCGCAGGATAATGGTAGAGGGCTCAAAATAGAAGGTCTTGATACCAGGGACTCGCGTAAAATGCTCAAAGTTCTTAAAGTTTATCAGAAAGTAAGATATAAGGTTAAATATCTGCTATTTAAAATTCATTGTAATCTAAAAACGTCTGCCTTGTTTAACCCCTTAACTGCGGAGTAAGTTGGCATGCCGCGGTGCCGACGTGGTCAGTGGCGCGGGGTTTAATTACACGATCAACACCAATTTGCGGGGTTTTCGTGTCAATGTGACGAACGCGGTACTGCAGAACTGGAGGCGTGGACATAGTTCCAGAAAAATCCACTAGAGTGCAGCACCAAACGGTCTGCTACTCGTCAGGGTCAACTGTAAAGTCGTAGAATGGAAAAAACCTAGCAGAACAGTTGTACCAACATAAATCAGCTGGGAACGTCAAATCCGAGTATACTCGGGCGCAGCAGATACCGGAACATGGGTGTTGCACAAGTTAGCTCGTGTACAGCAGTCGCGGGTTATAGAATACTACCACGAGCTAACTCGTGCACAGCAGATAAGGGCTTAAATTTTCCGTTTTTATAATTTAGGGACCTTGACCTAAAAAACAAGAGGAATTAAATACGACTTTTACATTGTATCGTTTAGTAGTAGCTGATGCTGATTTAAAGCCAAGTGATTGGTAACATTTATACAATCGAGTAAGCGCAGGCTATAGGTACAGAAAATACTTCATTCATCATTTTTAAGGCACAGCCCTGCCAGTTTTATGTGCGGTCGGAAAAGGTCGTGACCGAGGAGTAACAGTGTGCTGCACTAGCAGCTATTGAGTGCAACATCAGCTTTAAACTTGATCCTACCACAAAGGTTCACCTTTAAATTTGTCCAATCAAAAGTATATGTAATCTTAAATCTACTGAGACGAAGCAGTATTTACTCACTGGCAACCATAAAAAAGTGTTGAAAGTAGGGTAAAATCCTCAATATTAACTATTTACCACACTCGTGATGTCCAAACCTAACTTCCTTATGAAGTGGAGCGTGCAGTCGTCAACGCGAAACCATTTTCTAATTTCATCCTTATTTATATGCTTATGCTTATTGGGTAAAATGTAGCCTTAATCGGAGATTTCCATAATAAGTACTCTTTAACTGTCTAATATGTTCTTTTGAACCCTATAGAGGCTACACACGACATTTGTAAGTGCTGCAGTCTGTGGTTAACCTTAAGAATTTCTTCAAACCATGTCCATAAGTTTAATTAATTGTAATCAAAGTGTACTGAGTTTGTTTTGAGAACGACAGGTAGCGCCACTGTTCCAAAAAATTCAACCCTTTACTATACTGCAATGCCCTTCCTTAAAATACTGATATGTACTAGCAAAGGTCAAAATGTCTTTAACATTACACTTTCAAACGTTAAATTCCGTCAAAATGTTACCGAGTTGTGAGTGTGAAGGAAACATTAAATACCTAGCATTTGTATTTTATTTTTAGGGGCTTGTGCCCCTACAAGCCACTAGTTATGATTAAATTTGAATGTGTCAGAAAGATCATTCTTAATATTATGTATACCAGGTGTCCCATAATAGTCCCCCCCCCTAACCTTTTCCTATATTTTTTCAAATATAAATTCGACACCACACCCAAACATTATTGGGTAGTTAATACTTCATTTTGAGGGGGTACCCCATTTTGGCCGCCATCTTGGATCCGCCATATTGGATCCAAAATAATTTGTTCAAATGTAAAAGTGGTGTTGTGACCCATCATTTCGAATTAGATTTTTTCACTGATTACAATACTGCAATCCGTTTTTCAATATCTCAATTGGTTCTCAAGATATGAGTACTTTTAATTAACCAATTTTAACATTACAAATTGATAAAATAGGCCCATAACCACTAAATAGTGCTAGATAGTGACGAATAACCACCATCAGTCATCGTTGAGCGATTTACACTTAACTTTCACCAATGTAAATTTTTTGGCCACCATCTTGGATCCGCCATTTTGAAATGAGGTAAGATATTTCAAATATGAAGTTGGTATTGTGACCCATCATTTCACACTGGTTTCTTACGCCGAATTCAATGCCGAAACTCGTTTTTAGCTATAAAACTTAATCTTCGAAAGATTCATATTTTTCGACATTTTTATTAGAAACGTGTCAATATCTTGAAAACTAAACACTATAGCATTGCAATCAGCGAAAAAATCTAATTCGAAATTATGGGTCACAACACCACTTTTACATTTGAAAAAATTATTTTGGATCCAAAATGGCGGATCCAAGATGGCGGCCAAAATGAGGTACCCCCTCAAAATGAAGTATTAACTACCCAACAATATTTGGGGGTGGTGTAGAATTGATATTTGAAAAAATATAGGAAAAAGTTAGGGGGGGGGGACTATTATGGGACACCCGGTATAATTTAATAGGTCAAATATATAAAGTCCAGTAAGTGTTTGAATCTTTAGATTTTGAAAGAGAGGTGTCACTCAGTGCTCGAGTGACTGGATGTCAAAAATATTAGATCAGCAGTCAGGCAAGGGGGCGGGGTTGGGTTTAGAGAAGTAAACAAATAAATGGGCATAGCTCTCCTCCCTGATCTGGTTTTTGATTTTTTCTTCCAAAATTCCTTGGCTAAGGTTTTAATTATAATTATTTTTAGGAGAAAGATAAACCTGTTGTTGATAGTTAAAATAATAGGCTAATAATTAAATCTTATAATTGTTTAAATTTTAAAATTATGCATATTAGAAAAAAAATTATTTTGTTATCTTGTTATATGAAGTGATTTGTTATTTTGAGTGATTAGAATTGTTATTCATTTGAAAGTAGAATTATGCAATGTGGGAGTATTAGAATATCACAGTTTTATTTTTCAAATTAAAAAAATAGCTTAAATAAAGTAGACCAATTTTATAAGTAAAATTGATGAAATATTTTAATTAACTGTATTTCAAAGACTTAATTACTTATAAAAATGAACATTTCATTACTTTTCGACTACTCGACTCGATACTCGAGTAGTTGGCACTCGCCCACCCCTAATAGTTGACAATATTTCATAGTTAAATCTCTAGTAAGCTCTACTACCAAAGGTATTCTAAGCTACAGTAAGTAGTTAATGTTGATAGTAAAGTTATTTTTGGTGAGAATTGTTAAGTTCAATGACCTTGAAGATATGTACAGATAAAAGGTGATCGGCCGTGAGTACTTTGTTACTGAAACTACGGAAGGTCTAGGCTAAAATTTCGGGAAATTTTCGGGAAAATTAAAATCTCGATTTTCGGGCGGGATTGTTTTAGCGATTGCAATTAATTGAGTCTAGCTTCGCATAACTCATGATTGGCCGCGAAAAACGATTGTGCATATTTGCCGATTGCGAATAGATGGCAAATCCAGTTTTGTGAAACTCCAGATTGGTCGAAAATAACTATAGCGTGTATTTGCCAAATGGCAATGCAGCTTTACAAAACTTGGGATTGGCCATGAAAACGATCGCACGTTTGCTGATCGCCGATAAATGCCAAATGTAACATAGCGAAAATTGCGATCTGATGTGAAAAAAATCATAGGTATTCTCAGTTAGTGGTTAAGCAACGGAAATAACTAGTCAGAATGTGTGACGGTGATGGTTGTGCATTGTATCGGCCACATTGGTCGGTTGCAAATTGTAGTTTTGTTAATTTATCCCATTCTTAAACTATTTCAGATGTCAAAGAATCTCATCTGAAATATGATTATTGTTAATATATAAATAAGTAAAAAATAAATTAGTCAAATTAAATGGAAAAAACTAGATAGTTGACAAAAGTAAAGAACTTGAGACTTTTTAAATGAAATTTCAAATGTATAAAATTAATATTTTGTGTAACATAAGAAGTTAAGTTTTGGAGCTACTGTGATTGCCAAACATAGAGTTGTATACTTCAAATTTATATTTTTAAGCCTACAAAAAATAGTCTTTGTGATTTTCGTCTGAAACTATATTTATTTTTATTTTTTGCTGTACTTAAAAGTCTTGGAATATTATCAGTCCTTTCCTTTGAAATAAAATAAGAATTAAAAATTAAAATAAGAAAGCCTGAGTTTATAAAAATATAGTAACATGTTTAATGACTATGCATGATAGTATATTGTCAAAAAAATAAATATACTGTAACAAATAACTAAAAATAATAATAACAGTAACAGTATAAATGAATAATAACTTTATTTGGCGTTTTTATATAATTTAACATTTTACTTATAATCAACAATTTAATTCAGCTATTAAGTGTTTTATTTTGCAATATGTTTTTTAATGTTTGGTATTTTATTTATTTTATATAAGATACTCACTTCAATTTATCTCTTGAAATTAGGTACTTCATACAAACAATTATATTTAACATTGTTTTTAACCTATTTCTATCACTGTTATGAAATCAATTCGTGAATGAGCATTCACCAAAGCTTTAGGAAAGACAAAAATCCTGCCCCGTCCCGTCCCGAATTTAAGAGGGGAAAAAATCCTGTCCCGTCCCGTCCCAAAGTGAAAATCAAATCCCGTCCATCCCTAACTGAAACCGTAGACGGGGCTAAAATTAGCTGAGGCGGGATCGTTTGGCATTGCCTCTTGAAAATATCATATTCAGAGTCGATTTTAGATTGTGAATTTTGAACATTTTCTCATTAATATTAGTCACATAACCGTTGACTCGTAGTTTTGAAGTCAAAATTTGAATTATTCAGGTTTTTATTCGTTATCTGAGATTTTTGGTATTAATTACATATAAAATGCCAGAGAGTAGAGGATATCATCGAATGCTAGAATATTCAGAAGTATATAAGTTTTAATTAAGCTTGGGTACTAAATAAAAAAATACGAAAAAAATAAAATGTTGTTCAAACATACAATTGTTTTTTACCAAAACTTACTCTGGGTTTGTTTACATGGCACCAACACAATAAATCGCATCTTTGTGTACTTTCATCTAGTTTTTAATGATTCATTAAACAAAAAAGCGGATATATAAAAAGATTTTGTCAAAAAACTGTTGCGACAAAATGGCTGGAGAAAAATCTGAGGGAAAAGCTCCATTTTTAAGTGTAGTATAAAACATTTTCATTATACCAAAATTGATTTGTTGTTTAATGCACAACCAACAGTTTTTATAGTCAATGGCACAACTTATTTCCCTTTACAGAAATTGCTGTTATTGTAACTAGTGTGATTCAAAAGTAACGCAACTTATTACCAACAGCCTGTGTCACTTTGTGACTTAAAAACAACTTGGTAAAATAGGCTTTAGTTTCATGGTGATTATGTATGGATTTTTGCAGCGTAAAATACCTTTCAATGAGGAAGTGTGAATTTTTGTGATTTTCTTTAATTTTCTAGACTAATTCTTTGTGTCATAGCATTGGAATAAAATCGTCAGTATTTGAACTTCTCATCGGGGCAGACTTTAAAAAAACATTTTACTTAATAATTAGACTTGAAACTTCAATGTGGGTAAGAAATTCCTCACAAAAGTTAATTAATTTCATCTGCTTTAAAAGTGTCTATGTATACGTTCTACACTTAGAAATTTCGACAGTGCAACAACATTCATTAGGTATAAAATTGGGGTTAGTTCACATGGATCTCCATGTTAATTCTACTTAACATCTATGCGTCAGTTTCTAGCAATCATCTTTCTAAGGTCTTAACAACAAACGGTAAGAAGATGGACAAACCACTGACCGAACCACTGATGAAATAATCTTTAAATAATATTTACAAAGTAGCCATTCACCGTAAAAACAAATCATTCATCGCCCATAACGGCCAAGGAATTAAAGTTTTTAAATTGACTCACTTTTTTGTTTTTTATCTTAAATACATGTATGGCAGATTTTTACCTAAGTAAATAACATAACTTTCTATGAAATGCCCTCATTAAAAAAAAATCCTCAATCTTCTAATGCCCTGGATCTCTTGTTATTGGTAAATTTTAAAATCTAGCAAAATAGGCATGCTAACCGTTAACACTTCAATATCCTTGGCATTCCAAGCACATTAACAAAATACAGTTTTTAAATGTATGATGCATTTTAAAACTTAAATTTTTTAGGTTAATATTCAACTAATATTGATATTTTTTAATACTGATATTTTAAACGTTGAAATGTGCATCAATGTGTTGAAACATGTATCATTGTATATTCACTGTCAATAGTTTGATAGAAAATCCCATCCTCAGAGCATCTCCTGAGTTGCTCATGTTCCTTTTTATTCAGGTTTCCTTTTAAATTATTTATTTATTTTATCAAGAATAAATACAGTAAATTAAGATGATTACAGACTGTTGGTCTTGCTCCTCCTTTCTTTTGGAATTTGTTGTTGGTGATGGTGATTTTATATCACCAGTCAAGAGAGATCACGTCCACACCCAGTCAGAGCTAGCTAAGACTGGTGGGAGAAACAGGAAATGGCGGCTGCTACAGCCAACCAAATCACAGCGCGCTATTGGTGACGACAATCTGAATCAAAGACATGTGATATGCAAATTCCGTGTGTCTGTGTTTTTTAGTTAATTTTTAACCTGATTTTGCCCCTTGGCCTTGCTACGGGTTAACATGTGCGAATTCTGAACAGAATTGTTAGTAATTACTCTATTTACTGACATTTTATTTTCCCTGTCTTTCAACCCTTTGTTTAAGATTGTTAGCAATATTAGCCTTATTTCAAGTGAGGATTGACTGGTTGGTCTGCTGGTTTTATGTATGAAGCTTCAATTAGTTTTCTTTTGAAAAATTGAGGTTCGCGATGTACTATTTTTGCTTCTTCAAAATTCATCTGGTGATTTTCAGACTAGCAGTGTTGAGTAATTTTTTATTTATCCACTAAGCCCTTCCTCTTTGATTCTAATGTTTAAAGGTCTTTTTGTCTCGCCATAGTACGACTACACAATTTATTCTGCAACAAGTAACTATTGCAATTTATTCTGTAAACACAGTTTTTTGATTCCTGAGTGCCATTTTTTGGTTTTGTTTTTACGAGACATTGCCTAAGAGTGTTTTGTGTCCTAAACACGGTTCTAACTTTGAACTTCCTAGCAACTCTTCTAATTTTTTCAAACAAAGAATTAAGTGGTTCTCGTGAGTGAAGCTGTCTTTGGCAAAATATATCCAGAGTTTCTGCCCACATTCTGGAAAATAAAAAAGATTGGTCATGAAAACAATGTAGGCGAATAGATGTACAGAAAGATGTCTCGAGCAGAAAAACTTAAACCCTAGTGGGTAAGAAAAGCAAAAAAAAAACTCATGTAATAAATTAAAATTTATTATTGAATCTTAACAAAAATACTGAAACTATATCTTGGAAACTATATGTGATACTTACGTAATGGCTTAGTTTATTCAAATTAACAAAAAACCAAAATACAATTGAGTTATTGATTATCTTTATGCCAAATGAGAGACCTTAAGCAGTGATAGAAAAAAGCAGCTCATTTACCACCTTAACCCAAATTATTCTATGAAAGGTTGTTTTTTCTTGAACACACTCACTAGTCTAGTAGATATAAGAACACGGTTCTGCTGGATTACTGGAATAAAATACTTTATGCCTTTTGAAAATTTACTCCCACCATTTATCCATAACAGAAAAACACATGCAATCAAATTTGTTGGCCATTTGTGTCAATTTTTATTTCATTTCCGTTATTTACTTGTTGTTGATAAATATTTGTGATCGAACTTTGCAGCCGTTCTCATATTTTGCAAAGTTATTCCTTGATTTTGGTTTATATTGAGAAATAGCTGTTATGAGCTCTCAAAAAACACTGTACTATTGGAGGGCTGGATTAACGTAGTGCTGGATTGCAGGAATACACTGTAAATTTATTTCCTCTTCAAATTTCCTTGTTATTTAATTTGTAGTGTAGGATTTTCAAAGCTTATGACTTCATTTCTATAGTCTACACTTCTACATTGATTTAGTGTGATACATTTAAGAATAATGTGAGTAGTTTTTCTTAACACATTTTTTATTACATGAATTTGATGCGTTTATTCACGTTGTACATATTATTGAATACATTTTTAATGCTTTAGTTCCTGACAGCTGCTAATACTTGAATGCACATGCTTTTCTTTAAAACAACTACAGTTGCTTTATAGCATGATATGATTGTTTTGCCAAAAAGAATTAAATAACTACGTAATTTCAATATTATTATTTGTTCAGCTTACATTTTTTGCCCTTAAGTTTGACGGCTTAATGAAAACCACCATTACAAGAAATTGACTTTGTTTCAATTTTCACATAAGTGTTAGAATATAAAGACTGTCACTTGCAGATGACATTAATATCATTTTCGAATTGATAGCCTCCGGATACCGATAAATACTAATAATGGTGTAAATACCTGCTTTACTGGTATCCAATGGTTAGTTGACAAGCAGCTAGTTTCGACTTTTTTAACAAGTCATCTTCAGGCTCCTACAAGGATGTCTTCATTTCATCTTCGGTTGAAGAGTTGTCATTTTAAATAAAACATCACGACGGACACGATGAACACAAAACATAACACAACACAAAGACGAGTACCGGTACATTAAAACAAACTTATTTATGAGTTTATTTAAAAGAATATTTTAATAAAACCGTCGTGCTGTTTTATTTAAAATGACAACTCTTCAACCGAAGATGAAATGAAGACATCCTTGTAGGAGCCTGATGATGACTTGTTAAAAAAGTCGAAACTAGTTGCTCGTCAACTAACCACTGGATACCAGTAAAACAGGTATTTACACCATTATTAGACATTAATATACATATGCTTGGGATAAAAATAAAAGTAATACAAATTATAGATAGCTGGGTCACTTTTAAATCTGATTAGTTATTCTCAACTCTTGAATTTGAGGGTTTCAGTCTCAAAAAATATTTATTTCTTCCTACCTGCTTCTCCTACAAGGCCAATGTTAAATTTCAAATTTGGCACAGCCTCAACCAATCATCAGAAATGGATGGGTTATGGCTCATTTGGAAGAGCAAAAAATAATCTAGTAAGCAGTTTTTAATATTTTCTAAAGTTAAAAATTTTAAATATTGCTCCATTATTTCATGTTTAAACTAGAAGTGACAGAGAAAACTTTCTCACTTAAAGCGATAAATATTACGTTTTAACTGTTCGCTGTCACATAAAAACTTCTACTTCACAATTTTCGATAAAATGATTTCAGAAATCGCTTGCAAAGAAGCGAGACAGTATTCGCCGTGCTCAAGTCAAGTCTCGCCAGACAGCAGGTCTCCCCTAGGCAACTAAATGATGCTGTTACAAGGACCTGGTTCTGTTAAAGAAATTGGTACTGGTTTTTCATAATTTCTCTGCCAAAACTAGTTTGGTTTACTTATTTGCTGGAATTCAGCCCTTTTTCTATGTAAGAATTTCACCCATTAACCTTTTAGCATTTTCAGAAAAAACCTTTAGGTGCTTTGGTTACTAGTACATCATAATACTTCTCATGTTTCACTCATTGTTTGTATAAAAAAAACTAATAAAAATGGTGGCAATAATATCTTTGCATTTTTAAAAATATTAAAAAAATGCTAATTTTAAAATCAGAAATTTACTTGAGAAAAGCTTTTTCTGTCCTGATTTGTTGAATTTTTTTCTGCTTTATACATCTGAATAGCAGATATAGCATACATCAGATATAGCGCTAATAGCAGAATTGATCTTCATTAGAAAAAAGTATTAAGACAACAGTGGTTTTCGAAGACAATTTTTTAAGTTCATTCAGTTTATTCTAATTTTATTTTATGATTATAGAAAGAAGTAGTTTTTATAAGTTTATTTATTACATCTAGTGTATATGCGCTGCCCTGCAGCTTATAAGTTTTTGTTAATGATTCGCTGATAAAGCGATGTTTAGTTAAATCACCTGTTCCGTGGAATTTCTGCTCCAGTGTAAAATATTACGGATAAATCCGAAAATTAAAGGCGTCTTATAGCTCTTCCCTTCAGTCTAAGCTTCATAAATTTTATTTTCTGCAAAACTTCATGTCAGGAACTTTTCATTAAAACCTAAATATTAAAAATGGGTAAGAACTGCAGGAGGAAGAGCTCCTAGTCTACTAAATCAAAAGTTGATTTGTTACTCAATTTGTTAGGCTACCATACATTTTGTGATGGTCAACCTCATTTTTCCACATATAACTGTCACATGATAATTCATAATTAATGGTCCGCTCATTCACTCTTTGGCGAACCCTTGTATGGAATTTTTTTCTCTCTATCATGACCTTGCAACTTCACATAATTAGTACTTCGACTTGTCTTCTGCTGCTATCTGTATTCATCAAACTCATAATTAGATATGACATTATTGACTGCCTCAGTGGAAAATTTGAGGTACATTTTAGAAAATGTAATTTTTGTTTTTGGACAACTGCCTTGCAAGATAAGCCATTTGGGCAGTAGAACCCCTTGCAACGGGGCCCCAATCCAAATGAGCTCGGAATAACTAGAAAGGTCGACGAGAAGCGAAAATGCAATCGTTTGATAGGACAATGTGTCGAACATATAACTCTTAAAGCTTTAAAATCGCTGCGGCAGACAATAAATTGTGATCGTTTTAAATGTCTTCTCTGTATTCAAATATTTCAGCCGCTCAAACATATTCTTCTTTTTATTCCTCATTCATTATTCCTTGTGGGTTTGTTTATTTGTAATTACTGACAGAATAACTTTACTCTTAGTCCGATTTTAATAACTTAAATACTTTTAACAATATAAAATGTAATTTCGCCGTTGTGGTGTGTTGCAGCGCGGCACGCCCGGACAGACGAGCCCCAACGGCAGTCTGCTGACGGCATCGGAGCCGGCGCTGGTCTCGCCCACGCGGACGCCACGACCGCACGGCGACGCCGACGAGTGCGCCACCCTGCTGCGCCCCGCAGAGACGTAACCGACCCGATGTAAATTGACTGGTATTATTTGCATTTTCACTGGCCAGTGCAGGATGGCCTTGTAAGCAGAATTTGTAGCCCGATTGTGGGATAGAATTGTGATTAATTATTTTAATTAGGTATTTGTATCTTTTAAGTTGATTTTATAGATTTATTCTCTAAAATTTCATTTTGGCTTTGGAAAATCTGGAATTGTCTGAGTGGAACACAGCTTCTGATTTGATTAGTGATTTTTTTTACAGTATGTAATTATTCGTGTTTTATTTCTTTGTATTTTTTAATGCAATAGAGTCATATTAAAATCGAAATGTTTTTTTCTCAGGAAGTTAATTTTACATGTTGTTATAGTCATTAATAATAATAATTTTTATTTTATTTGAAAGATTGGTAATAATGTACATTTGTTAACTTAAATACGACCGTTATGCTTTATCTTGATAGTTATTAATTATCAATTACACCCTAAACCACCCAACATACCAATTACAAAATTTAAGAGGGGGTGGTTTGCTTGCATTACAAGAAGGTCGGTGCCATCCTGCAGTAGAAAATGTATATTCCAGTGGTTTAGAGGGTAATTTTGCCTAGTTACAAAAATGCCAAAGAATTGGTTTTATAGATTTATTCATCAGTTCTATTAAACACTTTAGGATGTTAATTTAGTTTTTACTATATATTCTGTCTAACAGAAGTCATTGAAGGTTTTTGTTATGTTTAAAATTATTAACAGTGAAACATTGTTTTACATTTTGTTATGTTTTAACAATTTTATATATTTTTTGTTTATGTTTCCTTTTTTACTGTTTAGGTTATTTAAATTATGTTTCACCGACATAATTAACATGTCAACTACATACTCGTAGATTATAACATCGAATTTAAGTAGGTGAAGTCTTTTATTTTTACATAATAAGTTAAATATTTAACTTAATTTGCTCAGCCCCTGTGTATCGCTAAGGTGAGAGTTTTACAAAATATTCCAGTCAATTTACTTAGTACTGAGCTAGTGTTCTTTGAAAGTAGCTGCTTGTCTGACTAGAGCAACCATCCAGTCAATGTATTTGTTAAATTGTTACTATTGTATTATTGTCGCTCCTCCTTATAATATGTGCTTCTGTTCAGTTATTTATTATTCTTGGAATCTAAGGTAATTAAAATAAAAATGATTAAGCTTGATAATCAACTCTTCCACTCAGTATTGAAAAGTTCTTAAGCTAGCCATATGTAATGAGGATCAATGCTTAATTTTACACCTGATGAATTATAATTAGCATAATGTTTCCAACATACTTAATAACCACAACACTCAATCTCGTACATAATTTATAGTGATGGCCTGACTCTTTAGAGTTATTGTATTATTGTTGTTATAGCTTTATATTTTAGTATATCCTAGCCATATTCTAGTTAGTTATTTTAAGTGATCAAAATGTTATGGATACGGTCTTTAACGTACTGCCAAGGATTCCTTTCTTTTTATTTCTTTAGGTTTTAATTTTACCGGTGCTTTTTTTCGGACTGTTGTAGTTATGTACTTAAAACTATTGGATGCGAGTGAAGTGTGTTTGTGTACTTACTAATGGACAGAAGTTTATAGAAATCTACATTGTTAAATTTAAATTGTTGTTGAGTTTATATTGAAAAGCATACATGATATGTACATTGAATAAAAAGTTAGATGAGTAATCTGAATCTCATTAAACCTTTCTCTAAGTATAAATATTTTATTTCAACAAATAATTAAATTAGGATCCTGTTGTAACATTTTTTTAAGTAATAAAGTTTATTGATGTAAGGAAACTTACAAGGTAACATGGAGGCCCAGATTAAAGGTTAGTCATGGCTAACCTAGGCCATGGCATTAGGCTAACATAGGCCATGGCCTTGGGCGCAAACACAGATGAAGAACTATACAGATCAGGGCCGCCGAGAGGCCATGTCAGCCAAGTCTGAAACTTAGGGCCCGGGCTCCGAAGGGGCCCGGGGTGAGCGGATTTTTTTAGGTTGAGGAAATATTGGTATCGACTTCTTGGAAATAAAATTAGGCCTACATGTTAAAAAATAAAATGTCTAGCTTTATCGCCAAAGTAATTGTATTATCAAATTACATTGATAATATAGATCAAATATAGATCAAATTACGTTGTATTATAGAGATCGCTGCCAGCGAGTAGTGAGAGTTACTTATACCTCCCCCTCCATCCATCTGTATTAAAATATATTGACAATTGTAATAAAATACGTTACGATGAAATTATCCACGATGGTAAACAACAAGAGTACAACATAATATGTTCCAACTACGGCGGGAAAAAAACAATTGTGCGCATTGTTGTGAAAAAAAGGAAGAGCAACTTTGTGAGGCCCCCCCAATTGTTCAGCCTCAATTGGTTCGGATTTTTGGAGTTCCTATGATGTTCCACCTCTAGACTGCCTAAAACGCGAGTTTCGAGACCTAATTTTCAAAAATTTTCTGGGGGAGGGCCCCCAGTCCTCCCTTTCACTGGTGAGTATCCCATGCCCCCTGACCCCCCAGAGGGCCCGTGCGGTGTGCAGACCTGGGGCCCGACTTGGCTGTCGGCGGCCCTGATACAGATTGGCAACCTAATGCACTTTTGCGTGCCCGTTTGTTCGCGCGGCGTCAAGTTTGTTAGATCGTTTTGCCGCACATATTGCATTGGCATCAAAGTTATTAATGGCTATATTTGTTCTTTAGGACCTGAAGATTTGATATTGACGAAATTATACTCGATACCAATGCAATATGTACGGCAAAACGACCTAACAAACTTGACGCCGCGCGAAAAACGGGCACGCAAAAGTGCATTGGGTTGCCAATCTGTATATTTCTTCATCTGTGGCGCAAACCAGAAAAGTAAAAAGAAAAATGTACCTCGGAATGGGAAAAGAAATCGAAGAATGTACCTCACTGAAGAGTCGTGAAGTTCAATGATAGAAATGTATTTAAATTAATTAAAACACCATTTCATTTAGATATAAACCAAGACTATTTGTAAGGTGGAAAGCGAAAAGAGACCTCTTGTCGGCGAAGTAAAATTTTCAGTACAGCCGATTTAACCGATTAGGGTCAAAAATATCGATTTTCGGGTCTCTATCGATTATTATACCTCATTTATCATAGAACAGGCCAGTATCGGTTAAAATATCGAATCAAAGTCATAAAAGGACGAAATATATTATTTTGTTAGGCTGTGCATGGCTTGAGAAAAGGGACCTCTTGTCGCTAAATGTTATTTCGCCATAACGACAAGAGGTCCCATTTCCAACGTGCACTTCGTAAGCAGACTTTGGACCAAAAAATGAACTCTCCTGAATTCTAGCGGAACTTTAGAGAACTACAACGAAGTTTGGTATAAAGAGAACAAAATTTCTCACTAATTTCATACGGTCCCGACAAGAGGTCCCTTTTTATAAAACAATATTTTGGCTACTAAACTTGGTCTTTTCAAGAGACTATTTATACGTAGGGTAATAATAGTTATTTTTATTGTATTAAATGAGCAATTAAATATATATTATTGGGTAATTTGATTTCAAAAGATATTGGGAATTTTTGTTTTTGTGGCTGCAGCACTGATAGCGAAGCAGCCTGTCAGGTGAACCAGTGTTATCGTGGTAGGTGATGTTTTCAGTTGGTTTCAGTTGTTTCATGATAAAAAAAACTTTATAAAACAATGAGATGATAGTAAAATATGCAGTTTTAAAAAGGGACCGCTTGTCGTTATGGAGAATAACATGGGGCCGACAAGAGGTCCCTTTTCTGGAATTCGACTTTTTACGACATACTTCGATAAAAATATTATTTTCTCGAAAACTACTGTGAGTTAAGACAAAATTTGATAAACCTTTGAAAGAAGACATTATAAGCATTCTTCTGATACCAAAATCATTTCTCAAATATGAAAAATATAGATTTTATGCTTATTTGAAATTTTCAAATTGATTTTTTCTCAAAATGACCCGTTTCCATCACAAAATTTCAATTTCCTATAACTTAACCAAAAAAAATTCTTAGACTCATGGGACTTGCGCCAAATTGTTAGGAATTTAATGAGGAATTCAAAAATGTTAATAACTCAAAATCAAAAATTCCCGACAAGAGGTCCCTTTTCGCTTTCCACCTCACATTTATTTATTATGACAACTAGTTAAATATACAAAACATATAATCAGTTGATTATAATACTTATATCATACAGACTAGTGATGGTCGATTCCAGAAATTTTGATCCTCGATTCCGATTCCGAATACTGAAAAGCTCGACTGGTCGAATATTCGCACACCCCTACCGAATTCTGAGAAATCGTTCTTTATTGAAACCTATCAACATCCTTATTTTTATCGCTCGTGAAGACAACTGATAATAGTAGGCTTGTGATCTTTTCGTTGATCGACACACGAGATTTAAAAACTTATTTCTGTTATAACAATAACTACACGAACAATTTCAGCGGTTTTGAAGGAATTGATTCTCAATTCTTGCCGATCGATTCTCGATTCCGAATATTTTCGAAGGAATCGGTGGAATCGAGAATCGGAATCGACACATATAGACACAGACACTCAGGTCACTACATTCCTCCCAAAGCCAATTTAATACAATACAAATCTTCAAACTTCGAAGGCATTTTTATTACTCTTCTGCTTCTAGATTCTTCCTTAATTTGTTCTTTACTGCATTCTTGTTCATTATTTATTTTATACACCTCTTCAAGACAATCCTCAGGTATCTTTTTGAAATGTGAAGCGTTTCTTGTCACTTGCTTTTCACCAGATTTGGCTGTTATCCTGGTACCTTTGACATCTTTGAAACCATTGAGGTCTTAATCAAGATAAAACACAAAATATTTTAATTGGCCTCTCCAATAAAATTGAAAAACACTCTGTTAAATTGCTTGGCTTTTATATTGATTCTAAATTAAACTGGCAAGAACAAATAGATAACACTTGTAAAAAGATTTCCCATGTAAGTTACTTAATCTGAAAGCTAAAAGATTTTGTTTCTTTTGATTATATAAGGATGACATTCTTTTCTTTTTTTCAGTCACATATATCTTATGGACTAATCCCATGGGAGCATACGTCTCATTCAAATAAAATTCTTATTTTACAGAAAAAAGTAATTCGCACTATCTGTGGAGCGGGTCCTGTGGAGCACTGCAGACCTCTTTTCGTCAGACTTAAAATAATGACAGTAATTAATTTATACATTTACCAGATTCTGCAGTACACTAAATTGAACTTAAATGAATTTGATATCAGACAAGATTTTCATTCTTATAATACACGAACCAAACTCCAATTAGATACACCGGCTCACAGACTTAAAAAAAGTAATATTAGCCATAAACTGAATTGTATACGTTCCTTTAATAAATTGCCTATTTCAGCCAGAATTGTTTCCTTCCAGGCGTTTAAATCAAAAGTATGTGAATGGTTAGTTAACAATCCTTTTTATGACATTTCAGAATTTCTAGAAACCAATATAAATATTGAATTTTAATGTACAACTAATAATTAAGTTTTTTTATAATTTTATTCCCTTTACCTGTCATTATCTTGTTTTATTTTTATTTTTATAAAATATTGTATTTTAATGCTTGTATCAGGGGCGGATCTAGGAAGTTGTTCAGGGGGGGGCGCATTCCGGGGGGCCTGGGGGGTATGGAATACCCCCCAGACAAAAGGGGGGTCCGGGGGTCCTCCCCCGGGAAAACTTTAAAATTTAGACTTAAATGATATGGGTTTTTAAGCATTTAAGGCACTAAATTTAGAGTTTAGTTAATCATAATATAGTACGTTATTTTCTTCAACTTACAGTATTAGAAACGTTTTAGTTCATCGCGATCGCGGGGGTTAGTGAGGTTCATTGTATGTGATGCGGAAAGTGAAAAGGGACATCAAGTCGAGATTTTCCGGTTTTGAGTTATTAACATCCTGAAATTCAGCATTAAATTACAAACAATTTGACATATAATTTATAGTGCTATAATTTTTCGCCTTTGAGTTGTTGGCATTTTAATTTTAACTAATTAAAACGGGTATTTTAAGTAATAAGAGCCCGGAACTTCAAACGTTCACAGAATACTTATTTTTAGTCTAGTATTTAAGAAATGAATTAGGTATCAAAATAAAGCTGAAAACTAGATCTTTAAAACTGAACAAAAAGAGACGTGATACACTTACAATTTCATTGTTTAAAAATCAAAAAAGTGAGAAGTTAGAAAAAGGGACCTCAATTAACTCGGAAGGCAGAATACCGAGGAATAAAAGAGAAATACACTATCAAGACGGTGATTTTCGGTCTTAGACAATATTCTTTTACAACGAAAAACTTGAAGTAGTTCACTTATCCGCCGATAGATGTCAGGAGAGACTAGTTTTGTAATGCCCCTGACGACTCTGTCAGTGCGGGCTTGCACATTTGGGAAATGGAGCCTGAAGTCGCCCGCCATGTTATTTCCCATTTAAGCGACTTGAGGTTCCTTTTCATATGCTAAATAGTCATAGACTGCTAAATCGATTATTTTTAATATTTCTCTGTTTCTTATCGCTAAAATAACAGAACCGAACCGAACCGTACACAAAACAACTGCGTTGTGTTTCGTCAAATTGCCGATTAAAGGTTGAGCACGATGCCAGAACGAAATTACCCCTCCGCGCACCACCACGTTTAGATCCACAATTTACAGACCTGTTCAGCCCAGAAGTCCTGTGGGATGGGCATGCGCAGTGAAGATTTCCCCTACCGCGAGTCTGAGTACAGTCAAATTTCGAAATAACTCATCTGTCAAAACATATGATTCTTTATCTGCAACAATATTTGTAATGTTGTCATAGGCCATATGGGATTTTAAGTTGACTGTACACAACCGATGAAGAAAAAATAGTGGTGGGGGTATTCTCCATCTCTCTCGCACTTCCACCCCTACAAGACTTCCTGACTGAATAAATCTGTAGTAGGAATGCAGACAGTTATTTAGTTGAAATATATAACCTCAATTAGACAATGTTGAAATGGGATGGTTGGATTGTATATTAAGAAATAACTCTAATACATTAATCTGAATAAGTGCAAGCCCTATGCATTTTTGTGTAAGTGAATCCCATTTCAGGCCCCAACTATTAAAACGTAAAAGTCCCTAGTCTAAGGTAAAACAAACTGTGGACCTGAGGGGGGGGCGATCGCCCCCCTCGCCCCCCCTCTGGATCCGCCACTGGCTTGTATATTGACAATGTCTATTCCTTTGTAAACAAAAAGGTCAACGACAATAAAATTCTTGATTCTTGATCGACCACCTCCATTGGATATGGATCAATAGGAATAGAGTACTTGTTTTTCTGCTGTTGCTTTACTAACACTTGATCTCCAGATTGAATTTCATGGTCCTTTGTATTTCTTCTCGCATCAGCATACTCCTTCATCTTTTGTTTGGACCTTTCATCATTTTCTATTAACTGCTCGTCAATATCATCTCAAAACAAGTTTGTGCTCATTTGTGGCAAAAATGAACAAAAATTACTCCTGAGTAATGCTTTGGCTGGAGGAATGTGGGTAGCACAATGAGGAGTAGCCCTATATTGAATCAAACATTCAAGAATAGCGTCTTCCCAATCCTTATTTTCAATTACTGCGGATCAAATAGTTTTATTTAAACTTAAAGTGCTCGACTTGACCATTTGCTTCGGGTCATAAGCTTGTTACTTTCTTGTGTTGGGCTCCAAGTTTTTCACAGAACTAGGAAAACTGATGACCATTAAAAGGAGTCATTAAATAGAAACACGTCACAACTGCTGGACATCCTATTCCAGGTTGAGCAAGGATAGCTCCCAAACCTATGGGTCCTGCGTCAACAAATATGTGAGCTGACATGTCATAAAAATGGTTGCTGATGGTTTTTTTCACTTTCTCTTTTATTATTTGAAAAGAGTCTTCTTCTTTCTTTGTCCATCGCCAAACATTTTCCTCCCTATTAGACGTCTGAGGATATATATCATTAGCCAGATTTGGAATAAATCTCTGCAGAAAATTCACCATTCCCAAATAAACTTCTCATCACATGAATATCACGAGGAGATTCCAATTTTTCAATTGCTTCAAACTTCTCTTTGATCGGGGAAACACCATCTTTGGACAAATTAAATCCAAGATAAGGCTCGTACTTGTTTTCCAAAAAATACACTTGTCAATGTTCAGAGTTAGACCAGATTGTTGGAGTTTATCTAAAACTGAATGAAAAACTTTGTCATGCTCCTTTAATGATTTTCCAAAAATAAGGATGCCATCACTCACATTTATACAGCCCAAGATGTTTGAAATCAACTGCCTAACAATTTGATGAAATTTTTCTGGTGCAGAACATAACCGAAAACTTAGACGCTTATATCTAAATAACCCCAAATGAGATGCAAACGTTGTTATGTCTCTTGATTCTAGAGACAATTCAAGTTAATGAAAACCCTTATTCAAATCTAATCTTGACTAAACCGTGGAACCATTGACAATGGATATCACATCATCAATAGTAGAAACAGGAAACCGTTTACGCTTTATTGCTTTATTTGGAGCTCTCATGTCTACATAAATTCAAGATTCAAGATTTTTATCGTCTTTAAGCTCTTACAAAGTGCAATTGACAAGGTCATTACATAGCATTTATGGTAAACTAAAATGATTTTATAAATAAGTTATATACATGCCAAGAAACTATTATAAATTATAAATAAATAAATAAGTTAAATTACATACAAGACATTTGAATAAATTCTGAGCTCCCATCCTTCTTAGGTACTATGACCATAGGAGATAACCCACTTGTTGTTTTCAATTATGTCATCCTCCAACAGTTTATGTAACTCTGCTTCGAATTTTGATCTTAAATGTATAGGAGTCCTTCGAAACCCTACTGCCACCGGAGTAATATCGGGATTGATATGTAGTTAAAACTACATATCAATCCCGATATTACTCAAACGGCATAACTCCAGGACTCCTGTGAGCCTGGGCTCCGGGCCCCCTGCGAGCCCGGGCTCCTACGCCTTTGCCCCTTCTACAATTTCGGGGGGGGTTTTCACCTCCTGATCCCCCCGTTCACTACAATTTCAAGGCTATTTCATCTATTTCGGGGGGGCTTTGACACCCTAACCCCCCCCCCCCCCCCATTGGCTACGGCCTTGATTACAATAATAATCGCTTTCACCAGGATCCCGAGCTCGATTGATTTTACCCTTACGACCCGTAACTGATTTTCTTCCCAGCTTTGAAGTAGAGTCTTTGCAATATTTTGTCTTAGGTAAATGATTTTTCCCCAACAAGGAAAAAATTTTATTCTTTGAGTAGGAGAACCAGACCTACCATCTGACCAATCACCTCCACACGCATAACATTTTCTGTCATTAGCCAACAATTTATTAACATTGTCTAAAGTGGTATCTTTAAAAGAAGACATTTGAGACCTCACTACCTCTTCCACCTGACTCATTTGCAAAACCTCTTTTAAGGGCTCACTAGGATTTTTCAACATTTCTTTCCTTAAGTTATCAGAGTTTGTACCCAAAAGAATCTGAATCTTAATTTCAAAGTCCTTGTCATGAAAATTACATATGGGGACTTTACGAAATTGAAAAATTTTAAACAAAACATAACATTTGGTACAAAATGCTGAAAAAAAGCTGTTTTGGCTTCATCATAGGTTGTCCCTGAATCTGGAAGATTTTGGAAAATTTCTATTACTTCACTCCCAGCACAGTTAAGGAGCGAAGCCCTCTTACGTACATCATTAGTTATATTTTCACTATTTTCAGCCAATAAATAAATATCAAACTCATTGATCCATGACTTCCATCTAGCTGAAGCATTGTTATCTATAAATGGGATCAAACCTCTTTGGTTTGTTAGAAACCTCCATAACAAAAAATAATTAATAAATCAAATAAATAAAATAAATAAATAATTGAGTTAATAAAATATTTAAAACATTCCTACTTGCAACACTGCCCAAGTGAAAAGTCCGTTCAATGATAAAAACATATTTAAATTAATTAAATCACCATTTCATGTAGATAGAAATCAAGACTGTCTATTTATTACTAGTAAACCCGTTGCTCAGAATCAAGCAACTGCGGTGTATTGATTTCTAAATAGTCAATTCCTGTAATTATGGTACAGTATTCTAAAACTATTAATGATATGGTTAAACTTCGAAGTCACTTGCGGCACTACTGAGATTATTTACAACAGTTCTTTACAAACAATATTTCTTGTGAATACTCTTATCATCTTTCAGGAGATCATTTGGTTCAGGAAAAAATAAAAATAGATAATTCAATTGTATGGAACATCCTTACTACAACCACAGTACATCACATAGTAGCAAAATAATTGTTCAAATTATATTCTTTAATGATATCGATTTGTTTATATAAGTAACACATTGCAGTTGAACAAAATTAAAAGAGTTTGATGAAAACCTTACAAATCGTTAGATTTACCTATCTTGATCGAGTGCCTTAATGTGACTCCTACATTTTCATTTTTAGATCATTCCTCACAAGCAAACTTCACATTAACTTCCACCATTAACTCCAAGAAAATTGTATACTCAATCGAGTTCACCAGGGGGCCTTTGTCTAACTAAAATTAGATGATGCCTGTGATAGATTTTCAAGGAAATAGTTGTTTGAAAATCTACTGCAAATTTGTTCATATCACACACGTGTTTTTAAATGGATTGTTTTTAAATAGATGATGAAGTAAATTATATTTTGAAAAAAATTGCATAACGTTGATTACGTGGTTTTACGTTACTTTTGCAAACATTTTTGTAATTCAGTTTCTATTAATAAATTATAACCCTTTTTAATCTTAACCTGAACTAAAAAGGCTAACTAAATCTACTCATGGATGAAGGCTTGAAGTCTGCATTAAGGTTTCAATTCCAGTAATAACACATGACTTTGCTGGAAAACTTTGTTTGCTCCAATCAGCTTTATTGAAATTTATTTGCCCATGTTAAAGCTTTTAGACAAATACAAAACTTGAAGGGCTTCTAGGGCCGTTTTCTTTAGTATAATCTTCATAAACTTTATTTCCTGCAAAACTACATGCCGAGCACTTTCCAACGACACCTAAATTATTAAAATCGGCCCAGTAGTTTAGGAGGAGTAATGATCACAAAAAACCCCTAGCATATAAAATAAGTATAGATGACAACTAGATAAATATACAAAACATATGATCAGTTGATTATAATACTTACCTAGTGGCTTGTAGGGGCAAAAGCCCCTACAAATAAAATACAAATGCTGAATATTTAATGTTTCCTTCGCACTTACAACTCGGTAATAGGTTGACGGAATTAAACGTTTAAAGTGTAATGTTAAACTGTTAAAGATATTTTGACAATTGCTAGTACGCATCAGAATTTTAATAAAGGGCATTAACTCAGTATAGTAAAGGGATGATTTTTTTTGGAACAGTGGCCTGTCCGTCGTCTCAAAACAAACTCAGTTCTCTTTGTTTACAATTTAACATATGCTCATGGTTTTAAGAAATTCTTTAGGTTAACCACAGACTGCAGCACATAACTTATTTCCCAAAAAAAGTTTTGACATTTATCATAAAAATGTTAACAAATTTCGTGCGTGGCCTCCACTGGTTCAAAAGAACATTTTGGAGATTTAAAGGGTACATATTACGGAAATCTCCAATTGAGGCCACATTTTACCCAATAAGCAAATAAATAGGGATGAAATCAGATAATGGTCTCCCGTTGATGACTCCACGCTCCTCGTTGGAGCCTCTGGCTCCACTTCATGAGGATGTTAGGTTTAGAGACCACGAGCTTGGTAAATAGTTAATATTGAGGATTTTACCCTACGTTCAACACTTTTTCATGGATAAACATATTGGCCAAATTTAAAGGTGAACCTTTTTGGTAGGATCAAATTTAAAGCTGATGTTGACTCAGTAGCTGTTAGTGCAGCACACTCTGTTGTTCCTTGGTCAAAACTATGACCATTTCCGACCACACATAAAACTTGTAAAGCTGAGCCTTAAAAATTATAAATGATGTCTTCTCTGTATCCATAATCTGTGCTTGTTGGATTGTAAATGATACAAATCACTTGGCTTTAAATCAGCATCAGCTACTACTACATAATAAAATGTAAATTTAACAGTCGTATTTAGTTCCTCTTGCTTTTTAAGTTTAAGGTCCCTAAATTATAAAAACGGAAAATTTAAAAGTTAAAAACCGTCATGTGTTATAGTCCGTTCAACCTATTTTGCTGGATTTTAAATAAACCATTTAAATCAAGTATAAGCAGCACATGCTTTAATGTTATCAAAGCAGACGTTTTTAGAGTACAATGATTTTTAAATGGCTGATATTTAATGCTATTTCTTATTTTGTGATAATCTTCAAGAAATTTAAGTATTTTTCCCGAGTCCCTGGCATCAAGACTTTATATTTGAGCCCTCTCCCATTTTATCCTGCGACTTGTCAAACGCCCACAATGTCGGCGCAAAATTTTCGCTTACATTGGCATTAAATTGGCATCGTTATAAACTAAACAAAAAAATAGCACTTAACTCTATATTATTTTAAATTATAAAATATATACTCAAACCCGTAATTATAAAGTCTGAAAATCTTAAAGTTAACATATTTATTTATCATAGTACGTACATTAAATAGTTACGTTAGCTGCTTTTTAAAAAAACCCATGTCAACATCTAGCATATGGCTTTGAATTAAG
Source organism: Flexamia atlantica (assembly GCA_035578135.1). Classification (NCBI taxonomy): domain Eukaryota; kingdom Metazoa; phylum Arthropoda; class Insecta; order Hemiptera; family Cicadellidae; genus Flexamia; species Flexamia atlantica. The sequence goes on along the minus strand of JAQJVK010000001.1, from coordinate 169,938,871 downwards.
CATCAGCACCACACATTTTAATATAAACAAAGCAGACGTTTTTGTATCCCAATGCTTTTTAAATGGCAGATATTTTACGTTATTTCTCATTTTCTAGTGAATTTCAAGCAATTTTAGTATTTTTACCGGCATCACATCATAGAGACCTTAAATTTGAGCCCTCTCCCATCTTTCTACGACTTGCCAGACGCCCACAATTTTGACGCAAAGAATCGCCTTACGAAATTAAATATATGATGTCATACAAACACTCAGGTCACTACATTCACGAACCTAGAGTCAAATTTATTTTACTTCAAGATGCAATACAAATATTTTCTTTAAATTAAAATATATTGCCACAATTTGCGACCGTGTGAACGTTTACAAGTGCTGATTGAAGATACTAATTTTTTCTTTTTTTTTAGCTGAAATCAATGGTGAAATTCAAATCAATAAAGGGAACTTAAAAATCAATTTAATATCAAAATTCTATTGTAGTCAAATCAATGTATTTTAGAGGCCATATTTGGCGCCTATGGCACATGACACTCTTGCCAGGACAGGGTGAAACCAGGCGAGAGTGAGTGTATACCATGCATTAGGCATGCAGTAGCCTCGTTAATCAGAACCTCGCACTCAGCCTCACCCAGCGAGAGCCTATGCAGTCTGCACTTGTGACTGCACTTAATTATATAAGTGAATGAAATGCATCCATGTCCGGAAAAAAGAAAAACTTCTGTAACACAAAGTATTATAAGTAAGTTCTATACAGATTTTGTCGGCCCATAACTCATCTGGTGCAGTGTTGAATCCAACTGTGAAGGGCCACCAAGTGTATGATTATTGAGGGTCAACTCTACTTGGGTCCCAGATTAAGAATTATGTTAAGGTAATACCCAGGTTAATAGTACTCAGGTTAAGGTAATATGTTTTTATGACTCCTGTTTATTTACAGAGAAAAGTCACAGACAATATTATACAACAGTCATGTTGGTTCTTGGCTTGTTGAAGGCAATAAGAGCAAAGCACCTAGGAGAAACCACTGGATCAAATAGCTGAGTCAGGTATGCATCTCGGATTCCCTGAAACAAATTAATATAATATACAGGGTTGGGCAAAAGTCTGGAATATATAAAATAACTTTTATACTATTTTGCAGAAAGTGATGAAACTTTACAGTTATGTATCTAGTACAAATAGGAATATTTTGGCGTATTTTCTCAGTTTTTCGCACGATGAGGGGATGGCCCACACTAGAAGTCTTGAAATTCTTAAATGTAAGCACACCTCGAGTTATACCTCATTTAAAAGGTCTTAATTAGTAGATCACAACAGTGCAAACCGCGCCTCAAAAGGTTGATCCAATCAGAAGTTACAGCTTCTCAAAGATTTTAATGTTGGCCATTAAACTCATGGCTAAAATCTTTGAGGAACTGTAACTTCTGATTCGATCAACCTTTTGACGCGCGGTTTGCGCTGTTGTGATCTACTAATTAAGACCTTTAAAATGAGGTATAACTCGAGGTATGCTTACCCTTAAGAATTTTTGGACTTCCATCACGGGACCATCAAGGGTCGTCCCGTGGTCATGAGTAAAAGTTTTTTAATACGTCAAATTAACCTTATCATCAGAGAGAAATACTTGTATCTAAAGTTAAACTACAACGTTCGGAGTGCTTTATAAGTAATTAGACTTTTCCCCCTGATTTTAGCCTTGAGTTTAATGGCCAACATTAAAATCTTTGAGGAGCTGTAACTTCTGATTGGATCAACCTTTTGAGGCGCTGTTTGCGCTGTTGTGATCACTAATTAAGACCTTTAAGATGAGGTGTAACTCGAGGTATGCTTACATTTAAGAATTTCAAGACTTCCAGCGTGGGCCGTCCCCTCATCTTGCGAAAAATTGAGAAAACACGCCAAAATATTCTTATTTGTACTAGATACACACCTGTAAAGTTTCATCACTTTCTGCAAAATAATATAAAAGTTATTTTATATATTCCAGACTTTTGCCCAACCCTGTATGGTGATGTAGTGAAGGGGAAGCGGCGGAATAGCCTTTTAATAGTACCAAAATTCATTCTATAAAGTCATGTACCTTCACACAACTTTTCTTATAATTTGGCACTACACCACTACACCAAGTACCCCATAACAGCCCCTCCTTAATTTTTTTTTCAAATAGCAATCCCTACTACCCCCAAACATTGTTGGTTAGTTAATGCTTCATTTTCAGTGGGCGTACTCAAATTCAGCTGCCATTTTGAATCCACCATATTGGATCCAAATCATTTTTTTTTCAAATTTAAAAGTGTTGTGACTCACTGTTTCAAAACTTCATTTTCTCACTAGATACAATGCCGCAACCCGTTTTTTAATATCTTGATTGCTTTCAAGATATGAGAAATTATTTTTAATTTATTTTAATCCTATCTTAACATTACTAGTTAATTGATTAAACAGGTCCTAAACCTAAAAAAAATACTGGATACTAATAATACTGGATACTAAAAAAATACTGGAAAAATAACCATCAGCATCCGTTTTTGAGTTATTCCCACTTCATTTTCATTAGTATAAATTTTTCAGCCGCCATCTTGAATCTGCTTTTTTTTAAATGATTTATTTGGGGGTCTGATGCCCCTAGACCCTAAAAACACCGTTACTTTATTTTCATATATATTTTCAATAATAATGATAATAAACTTATATATATACACATATATATACTTGACCGTAAGCACAATAACTTTAATAAAAAAATCGAGATGAAATTTGACACATATGTGTAGAGCAACATGTATTACTTTGAGTTTGCAAACTAACACTATTGGTTAACTCTAAGGAGGGTTCTTAAAAATATAAAATTTATTTTTGGGATTTTTTTATAAATTTTATTTAGATTTAATTGTCAATATTGGATTCCATTAAAAAATATACAATCAATGTGGGGAAAAATACTGAATAACATATCTTTAAGTGTGATATTGTATCAATAAAATGGATCGGATACAATTTGCAAGGTCCAACCAATTAAAACAATTCCTATTTTTTATTGTGCAAATTACTTTTATAGTAAACTGGCTTATAGATTTACAATAATGGTAATATCTTGTACATGGTTTTGAATCAAGTATCAGCACCGCTTTCTTCCTGTTTAGGGTTGTATAAATTGGACAAAAAATTAATTCAAATCTCATTTGGAAACAAATTATTTGACACAAAGTGTTTAGCATTGACAGCACCCACTCTTCCTGGGAGTGTGAGGCAAAATTTATACTACCTCTTATGGGGCTTCCCTATGATATTAATTCCTGGGTTCGCTCCTGATCTTGCGGCTAACTGCTTGAACAGTGATGGAAGACATAAAGTTAGGAGATTTGACAGAGCTAGCAGCGCATGATAATGAACAGTAACTAATTTTATTTCATGATGCATTAGCCTCTGGATCAATATTGCAATAATAAAAAATGGTTTAAGTTCAATTGATCCTGTCAATTGATCCTGTTTGAGTAATCAAAACTACAGCTGTTTCGTACTGATTATGGAGTACATCTTCAGGTAATTAAAAAAGTCGAATTAAAACTTAATATTACTCATAGTTGAGTTTGTCAGATGATGATAAAAACACATGAAATGAACACAAACGCATACGGTAACGAAAATGGGGCCGGTTACCGATGCCGCATCATGCGTTCTTAATAAACAGTACTTGGCCAAGTTTTTTAAATGTTTGTTTTACCTCTCCGCGTTTTTACATCCGTTTGTTTTACATTTCTCAATCACCAAATGTAACCTGGCCTAAAGCCATCCTAACCTCAAATCTAAACTCAACTATGAGTAATATTAAGTTTTAATTCGACGTTTTTAATTACCTGAAGATGTACTCCATAAGCAGTACGAAACAGCTGTAGTTTCGACTACTCAAACAGGATCAGTTGACGATAAGGTAACTTAAACCATTTTTTATTACTAATTTTATGTTTGAGAAATGTTTCAACAAACACGTTATTACATAAAAAATGTAAGAAAATGTGTAAAATATAAAAACTATCGTACTAATATTATAAATGTGAAAGTTTGTGAGTTTGTTTGTCATATTTTGTTAAGTCAGCTGTGACAACGAATCCATTTGTTAAGCTAACTTTGAGCTGCTTGATTTTAACAAATAATACATTCAGTATTTTTGTATAAAGTATGGTATTTTAACAAGTTTTCATATTTTTTTATTGTTAAAAATTATTTGAAACACGGATCACGGAAAATACTTTGACGTAGGCCAAAACATTTCCAGTTTGTATGTGTCATTTTAGTGTTTTTGTATATTCAAAGATTTGAAAGATTTCTTCTGAGTGTAACAAATTTATTGTGTTTTGCATTTATAAACTTTGGCCTGTATGGCCAATAAGGTGGCAAATCATCTTTGGTTAAAAAGCTTGTAACCCTAAAATTCATTAGCATATATGTGTAGACCACTCACTATACTTTATTTAGTGAGTGTAGAAAAGTAAAGCCCCTCCCCTTACATAACATTTGTATCGGCAAAAAACAATCAGAGGAGAGGCAATCCATATGTTCCCAAGGATGGTTCACAGCCATTCCACTAAGCGATTCGAAATGAAAAATACAAACCATATGATATGAACAAAAAAATTAAGGCATTTATCAAAGCATTTATTGGTCTTATGAACTATTTATTTACTTTTTTAAAGCTCACATGCATTTCAAGTTCACTGTAAACAAACATAACCATAATTGGCTTTGTCAACAATCAACCAGTTCTATCTCCAGTTTATATTTAAGCTCTTCGGAGTTGTGTAGCAATAACAACAGGTACTCATGTGACACAGCCTGTCAACATTACAGCTGGTGCAGAAAGCGGAGCTTTACTTTACACTCTCGCTCTCATTGAATGAAGTATAATAGTTATGTCATTTGAGTACACTTACATCCCATTGGGAAGGATCAAGACCTTTTTTTTTGTAGTCTTTGGTACTGCACTTTGTGTACAATTGGAACTTGTGTAATTTCTGCCAATAACATTCTCCAACTAACAACCAGAATCTATCTGCTGACAATACAGAATAAGCCTCTTAGGGCTTATTAGGACAGTCTCCTTATTAAGGGTCTCCTTAGGATAGTCATCATATCTTTAATTTTGTAATGTGATTTTTAGTGTCAAAATTGTGGGCGTCTGACAAGTTGTAGAAAGATGGGAGTGGGCTCAAATTAAAGATCTCTATTCTATGATGGCAGGAAAGATAGTGGTATTTCCAAAATGTTAACATAAAATTAGATTTAACATAAAATGTTCTCCATAACAACAAAATTGGAATTCAAAAACGTCTGCTTTGTTTACCTAAAACATGTGGTGCTGATACTTGATTCAAAACTGTGTACAAGATATTATTGTGTACATTATTGTGAATATAAAAGTCAGTTTTATAAGAGTAATCTGAACCATAAAAAAGAAGAGGGATTGTTTTAATTAGTTTTCCCCAATTAAGGGCTTAGCCCCTTCAAGCCACTAGTAGATATTAAAAGTGGTTATAGATTTCACCTGTTCATGCAGGTAAAGAAGCCTATCCAACATGATGGCAGCTTCGATCGCTGGTGCGACAGTGAGCTTCAGCAGGAAGAAAGCGTGGAGCTGCTTGCGAGGCACTTCTGCGTGATTCTCCCACAGCTGCAGCAGCTCTGCCTCGTCCACCTGCGACCAACAACATGTAGCAGGATATCTACTGGCTGAGGTGGACGATGTGGAGCTGCTTGCGAGGCACTTCCGCATGACTCTCCCACAGCTGCTTGCGAGGCACTTCCGCGTGACTCTCCCACAGCTGTAGCAGCTCTGTGTCGTCCACCTGCGACAACAACATGTAGCAGGATATCTACTGGCTGAGGTGGACGATGTGGAGCTGCTTGCGAGGCACTTCCGCGTGACTCTCCCACAGCTGCTGCAGCTCGGCGTCGTCCACCTGCGACAACAACGTGTAGCAGGGTATCTACTGGCTGAGGTGGACGATGTGGAGCTGCTTGTGAGGCACTTCCGGATGACTCTCCCACAGCTGCAGCAGCTCTGCCTCATCCACCTGCGACAATAACATGTAGCAGGATATCTACTGGCTGAGGTGGACGATGTGGAGCTGCTTGCGAGGCACTTCCGCGTGACTCTCCCACAGCTGTAGCAGCTCTGTGTCGTCCACCTGCGACAACAACATGTAGCAGGGTATCTACTGGCTGAGGTGGACGACATGGAGCTGCTTGTGAGGCACTTCCGGATGACTCTCCCACAGCTGCAGCAGCTCTGCCTCATCCACCTGCGACAACAACGTGTAGCAGGATATCTACTGGCTGAGGTGGACGATGTGGAGCTGCTTGCGAGGCACTTCCGCGTGACTCTCCCACAGCTGCAGCAGCTATGCGTCGTCCACCTGCGACCAACAACGTGTAGCAGGGTGTCTACTGGCTGAGGTGGACGACGCAGAGCTGCTTGCGAGGCACTTCCGCGTGACTCTCCCACAGCTGCTTGCGAGGCACTTCCGCGTGATTCTCCCACAGCTGCAGCAGCTCCGAGTTGTCCACCTGCGACAACAACGTGTAGCAGGATATCTAGTGGCTGAGGTGGACGATGTGGAGCTGCTTGCGAGGCACTTCCGCGTGACTCTCCCACAGCTGCAGCAGCTCCGAGTTGTCCACCTGTGACAACAACGTGTAGCAGGATATCTAGTGGCTGAGGTGGACGATGTGGAGTTGCTTGCGAGGCACTTCCGCGTGACTCTCCCACAGCTGCAGCAGCTCCGCGTCATCCACCTGCGACAACAACGTGTAGCAGGGTATCTACTGGCTGAGGTGGACGATGTGGAGCTGCTTGCGAGGCACTTCCGCGTGGCTCTCCCACAGCTGCAGCAGCTCGGTGTCGTCCACCTGCGACCAACAATGTGTAGCAGGGTATCTACTGGCTGAGGTGGACGATGTGGAGCTGCTTGCGAGGCACTTCCGCGTGGCTCTCCCACAGCTGCAGCAGCTCGGTGTCGTCCACCTGCGACCAACAATGTGTAGCAGGGTATCTACTGGCTGAGGTGGACGATGTGGAGCTGCTTGCGAGGCACTTCCGCGTGACTCTCCCACAGCTGCAGCAGCTCGGTGTCGTCCACCTGCGACCAACAATGTGTAGCAGGGTGTCTACTGGCTGAGGTGGACGACGCAGAGCTGCTTGCGAGGCACTTCCGCGTGACTTTCCCACAGCTGCTTGCGAGGCACTTCCGCGTGACTCTCCCACAGCTGCAGCAGCTCGGCGTCGTCCACCTGCGACAACAACGTGTAGCAGGGTATCTACTGGCTGAGGTGGACGATGTGGAGCTGCTTGCGAGGCACTTCCGCGTGACTCTCCCACAGCTGCAGCAGCTCGGCGTCATCCACCTGCGACAACAACGTGTAGCAGGGTATCTACTGGCTGAGGTGGACGATGGGGAGCTGCTTGCGAGGCACTTCCGCATGACTCTCCCACAGCTGCAGTAGCTCCGCATTGTCCACCTGCGACAACAATGTGTAGCAGGACAAGCAGTACATGCATGTTCATGAAGCCTGATTGCATCTTAAGTGAAAGGTTTATAAGAAAAGGAGAGAACTATGATGTGAGATAAAAATTATATTACTTTCCCCACCTACACACTTTACACTCGGATGTTCAGTACCTCTGGCCGTTGAATAAACCCCGACGTATCAAAATATTTTAAGCCTCGGCTATGTCTGCCAAGTGTTGATAGGTGAGAGTCATTTGTTTATAACATGAAATAACCTTAAAATGTTCACAAACTACTAGATGTGAACAGTACTGTGGCTTTGCCCACATTCAAAATGATAGCAAGATATTCTCATAATAAGATTCTATTTACATAGGTTACTTGTGCATGTAAAATATTATTAATATTTTTGATAAAGAAATACTTATTATTTGTTAAAATCAAGCAGCTCAAAGTTAGCTTAACAAATGGATTCGTTCACAGCTGACTTACATAATATGACAAACTCACAAACTTTTTACATTTGTAATATAGTTTTTATACTTTACACATTTTCTTACATTTTTAATGTAATAACTTGTTTGTTGAAACATTTCTCAAACATAAAATTAGTGATAAAAAATAGTTTAAGTTACCTTATCGTCAACTGATCCTGTTTGAGTAGTCGAAACTACAGCTGTTTCATACTGGTTATGGAGTACATCTTCAGGTAATTAAAAATGTCGAATTAAAACTTAATATTACTCATAGTTGAGTTTAGATTTGAGGTTAGGATGGCTTTAGGCCAGGTTACATTTGGTGATTGAGAAATGTAAAACAAACGGACGTAAAAACACGGAGACGTAAAACAAACATTTAAAAAACTTAGCCAAGTACTGTTTATTAAGAACGCATGATGCAGCATCAGTAACCGGCCGCATTTTCGTCACTGTATGTGTTTGTGTTCATTTCATGTGTTTTTATCATCATCTGACAAACTCAACTATGAGTAATATTAAGTTTTAATTTGATGTTTTTAATTACCTGAAGATGTACTCCATAATCAGTACAAAACAGCTGTAGTTTTGACTACTCAAACAGGATCAATTGAACTTAAACCATTTTTTATTATTGCAAAATTGATACAGAGGCTAATGCATCATGAAATAAAATTAGTTACTGTTCATTATCATGCGCTGCTAGCTCTGTCAAATCTCCTAACTTTATGTCTTCCATCACTGTTCAAGCAGTTAGCCCCAAGATCAGGAGCGAACCCAGGAATTAATATCATAGGGAAGCCCCATAAGAGGTAGTATAAATTTTGCCTCACACTCCCAGGAAGAGTGGGTGCTGTCAATGCTAAACACTTTGTGTCAAATGATTTGTTTCCAAATGAGATTTGAATTAATTTTTTGTCCAATTTATACAACCCTAAACAGGAAGAAAGCGGTGCTGATACTTGATTCAAAACCATGTACAAGATATTACCATTATTGTAAATCTAAAAGCCAGTTCACTATAAAAGTAATTTGCACAATAAAAAAGAGGAATTGTTTTAATTGGTTGGACCTTGCAAATTGTATTGGATCCATTTTATTGATACAATATCACACTTAAAGATATGTTATTGATTCTAATTAAAGGTATTGATTGCATATCACTACAAACAGGTCTTTTACATAATAAGCCTATATCCCATTGTGGACATCGATTACCTTGTATGTCCATTTCAACTTTTTATAAGCCCTTTAAGGGATTGACAAGGAAAGAGCCTTAATTCCTAAAAGCTCCTTGATTTATGAGAAAGCTGTTTTTGTGTACAAAAATAGTTTTCAAATGTTATATTTTCCTTTGCAAGATTGATATAGGTTATTATAAAACTTCCGATTTCTTGCATGTTAAAAGTCATGATGGACATACAAATATTTTAGTCGTTTTAATTGTATTATGGCAAAACATGTAGGTTTGTTAGCCTATCAAGATTTTTTAACGACTGAAAATCAGAATTTTAAGTTAAAAACAAAATTTATTGCAAAAGTGATAACACTTGTCATAAAAAAAGTTTACTATATTTACTTTTTACTTGGTGTAGGCCAAATACTAATTTTTATTTATTCTTGTGGTATTGTTTTTTTAACAGCCATTAGTTTTGGGCCTCAAGGCACCATTTTCCAGATGTTGTCCTTTTTAACATCAGAGTTAAATCTGTGCATCAGAATGATTGCCTTGTTGTAATGAATCAAGGTCGGGATTAAATAAAAAAAATGTAATTAATTTCTATCGTTACCACCAGTTTGTTGATTCCAGTACAACTGCACCTTGCAAATTGTACACAAGATTGCACAAGTTTTAACGTAAATAATCTAAAAGTCTGAATATGCTTGTCAATTGTTATTATCTTTGGATCACTTATTATTACACTACCTGGCCAATTTTTCCTTGGCACATTACATACCAGTGACAAAAGTGGCTATTAGGCCGACAATGGCTCTGACAAGTTAAGTTTTAAGAGTGGCATTATTCTAGCGAGGGTACTCAACAGTGTTGCCATTGATAGACAAGTTATTTTCAAATCTAAAATTATGTTTATTAATGTAGTATTTTTACTCTTATCTATATAAACTGTTTTGTTTAAACTATAATAATTTTGTACTGTTAATAATTAATAATTTATAGTCATATTAGCCTATACTTTTGACATGTGTTTTCAGTATTTTTTTTATAAGCCTTGTTATTTTTTTCAGTATACTTTTTCATCCTAAAATATTTCACAGGGGATATATAACCCTTTTATCCCCCCCCCTGCGTTCGCCCCTGTCCAAGATGGCTTTTGGTACTTAAAAACTTGAAAGCACACTTCACAGGATTAGAGGAAATGAACAAGTGTCCAACCTACTCCTAATTTAAATCAACGGTCATCGGAAGTTATGGTTGCCCAAGAATCAGTGTCAACATGACAACTGTGTTCTAGGCAATGACCACATATAAGACCAACGGCCATAGCTCACAATGTGTGACGTGAATCAAATTTATGTGTAGGCATGGAAAAACAAAATATAAAAAAAAATACAGATATGGTGTCAAATTAAATGTATGAATCTAATAGGTGAACAAAACTTCAAATATACATATGTCTGTCAGCACATAGCGCTTGCAAAATTAGTCTGAAAACTAAACAAAATTTGGCAGACGCGTAAAATAGTGATTATTTGGACGAGTTCAAAAACCCACATAAGACGAATCCATGGTTTCGGGTGTCGACCACGATGGTGACGAGGTAGATGTAGTTGTTGCAGAGGGCCCGCCGACCAGTGAATGAGTGTTAGTGCGCCTCGAGAATGGACAGCTGTATCGCGTCCGAAATCTCGGCAACTACATCTACCTCGTCACCATCGTGGTCGACACACGAAACCATGGATTCGTCTTATGTGTGCTTAGACCACGGAAGCCTGTCTCCATCGTATTAGAGTTCAAAAACCAGCACGATCGGACCATAGGAAGGGGGGTATGAGGGGATAAACCCCCAAAAATTGGGTTTTTGGAATTTTTTCATGGAATATTAAAATAGTCTAATTTTTTGTTATACTATTGGATTCTGCTTGAAAAAACAAATATTTTGGTATTCTGAATCATTGCTCTATGTCCACTGGTTACCGAAATACTGAGAGTGGCAAACGCAGTACCTACACTGTCCCAATGTTAACCTTAGGTGAAATAAATAAAATTATATACCTCGCTTATTTTTGAGATATCTGAATAAAACTTGGTATAAGGATTAATCTAGTTGACTTCTACTGGATTATTTAATTGCAAAACATCTCCTAATTTCACATTTCTATGGCAGCAAACCTGCACACTCATTTCCAATATTATCCTTATAGAAAAAATGTTTAGATGCACATTTTAGGATTTAAGTTGATTATATTTTATTTTAGGTGCCTTCTAAATTATTTATTTAGGCATTTAAATTCACTGAATTTGCAGTCTGCTGCAACAGGGGTTTTAATTTATATATTCCAGTGTTATTGAATTTATTTTTGTGTAGGTGTTGGCATTTTGATAATTTTTGGATCATCTTGAACAAGATAATCTTATTGCCCTTTTCTGCCACAAAAAACTTTTTTCACTCCTGTACTACTTCCCCCATAAAATGCTTGGGTACAATAAGTATAAATAAAAAAACTAAAGTATGCCATTTTCGTCAAATCTTGACTCATACAGGTCTTCACCTTGTTCAATAAAAAACAAAAAAGTGCTAATCTAGAGATTAATCCAGGTTCTCTCATGCAAGCTTGTGATCAAAAAAAATATAGAAGTTTTACTGACTTTTTGATATCAATTTCCATTTTCCATAAATTCTATACTGTTCTGTTTTACTTTCATTTGTTTTAAGATGGTTAGATTTGAACCATAACTAAGCTTCATTAATTATACCCATCATAGTTTCCATTTACCATGATAGAGGTGTCATTAGTGTACAATATAGTGTCACAGTTTAAATAAACTGGTAGATTATTGATATATAAATTTAATAACAAGGGCCCAGGACTGAACCCTTTGGGATCTCAGCAAGGACCTCCTTCAATAATGAAATCTATTTCCTTCAGATAAAGTACCAGATAGTCAATAGTCAATCACGTTTATTCATGGTCATGTACATTGGTGGTACAGTGAATAGTGTCAAGACAAAACAAGTAAACTTAAAACAAACAAACAAAATAATAAATAAACCTAGAGAATACGAATATTTTTGTACCTACAGTTATCTTCAGGAGGTGGAAAACTCTTCTAATGAATATAGAGCTAAATTTATAATATACTAATTAAGCATTGTCTTAAATTTTGTCCAATTATTTTCTTGTTTAATACTTTCAGGTACAAACTTTAAAAAAACATTAACTGCATATGACGGCTTTTTGTCATAAAATTGTAACTGTGAGGCTGAATTATCTCATTCCTTCTCAAATTATAAGAGTAAGATAATGGTATTGATTTGGGGTCTAATTTCAGTTTCTTGGCAATGAGAATTGTTTCAAATATATATTGACCGTAAACCTTGAACATTTTCAAATTTTTAAAATGTTCTTTGGCTGAATCATCACGTTTAAGTTTACAGATAGTTCTAATAGCCTTTTTTTTGTTGCTTCAAAATGCTATCCATATTTAATTTTTTTGTACATCCATATAATGCTATACCGAATAAAAGATGAGAGTGCACTTGGGCAAAATAAATACTTTTTAATGTTATCAGATTACAATAAAAAACCAATTACCAATAAAAGATACTATTCTTTATGTGTGTGTATATACAAGGTGAGTCAGACCTCCCGTCCACCTATTATAATGGAAGAACGGTTTAACGTAGAAACGCCAAATAAAAATTTTCCCACTAATTTGCATGAAGAATTCATTAAAAATATTTTCATTGCGATTTATCTACAGGGTGTTCCCGAAATAAAGGTCATGAGTTAGATTCTCCAAATTTTCTCAAGTGAACCTATAGCAAATTTTATATCATTTTAAAGGTCTTGTTAAAATAAACATTTTGGTGAAAACAAAACTAAATTATCTCAATCTGTTTCAAAATGGCAGCCATTTTTGTGAAAATTTTCGATATTTACGGAAACCCCTGTATTTTTTAAACCATTAAATATTTTTCAATTCTGATTAAATATCCTTAATCCTTGGAACCTCAGTTTTACTACAATATGTCACATGACAATGTTTTGATAAAATCCAATTTTCGGAAAAAATTTAATTTTTGAAAATGTTGGTAGCCCTGAAAATCAAAAAATTTGATTAGCAACATATGCCAAACAATGTATACCAATTTGCTTTAGAGACGGATATCTCCGTCTTTATCCCGTAAAAATTATTTTATATGACAGATATGTCCGTCTCAACGCCCACAACGTAAATGGAAATTGACGGATATATCCGACAAAAGCCCGGGAAGGGGTTAACTATTATAAAATATTTAAAAAGACTATGTTTAGGACTTTCTATATTTAACAAGGCCGTAGCCAATGGGGGGGGGGGGGGTTAGGGGGTCAGAACCCCCCCCGAAATAGTAGAAATAGCATTGAAAACGTAGTAAATGGGGGTGAAAACCCCCCCGAAATAGTTGGAACCCCCCCAAAACCCTCCGAGCAAAGGCAGAGGGGCCCAGAAACAGTTCAAAAGGGTTAAAACAGGGGGAAACAGTTAAAACAGGGGGAAACAGTTCAAAGGCGCCGGAAAGCGCACACGCGAGTAAGAAAAAAAGTCACCACTTTTGCCGAGCCGGAAATTCACCCGCCGGCCCTGTCCAAACCCCCCCCCCCCGTAAAAATTTCCTGGCTACGGCTTTGATATTTAATATATTGTTAGCAAGTGTTAATAATTGTTTCTTATAATAAGCGTACAATACATAGGTTGGCGTAACGATAATTTTTTCAATTTTGTCAATATATGAAAATAATTGAACAAAAATTGGAAGGGATATCGTAAAAATACCCCCGTTGCAGCAGACCTGCATACTCAGCGAATTTCAAATGCAAAACAACATATTTAAATCCAACATAGCGAGATTTGACATGTTTTTGTAAGCTCCATAAGAATAACATGGGGAATGAGTATGCAGGTTTGCTGCTACAGGTATGTTTAAACTGGTTGGTTTTATTCAATATTTAGTAGATCTGAACTAGAAGAAGCCATTTACCAAGTTTTATCAAGTTATGTTGAGAAATAAGCGAGATATAGAATGTTACTTATTTTCCATAAGGTTAACATTGAGACAACGTACTGTGTTTACCACTTTCAATATCTCAGTAACCAATGGACATAGAGCAGTGATTAAAAATACTAAATTGTTTGTTTTTTTTAGCTGAATTCAATGGTGCCAACAAAAATTTGATAAATTTTATTTTTCTATGTAAAAAACTCAAAAAACCCATTTTTGGGGGGGTTTATCCCTCTTTACCCCCCCTTCCTGTGGTCCGATCGGGCTGGTTCACGAACTCGTCCGAGTGATTACCAATTTACACGTCTGTACCAACTTCATTAAGATCGGACCATATTTACAGCCGCTATCGTGTTAACAGACATAAATATATATAGATATATATATAAAAATTCAAACAAATGGTGTTTTTTGCTTCTGGGGACCCCTAAATGAAAAGTTAACATGGTCTCTGACTTAGGTCTTACCATGAGTACTACCGTAATAGCTTATTCCTTTAAGGAAATTCGCTAAAAGCATATCATTTTAAAGGCCTTCAAAATTCCTGCAACTTTGTAACTTACACAAATATTCTATGCTTTTTAGTTTTTTAGTTAAGGACAAAAAACTCCATTTTTCCATATAAAGAACATGTTATTTGCATGTCCATAGCAAACAAACTATGGGTCCCCTTTGGCATTATTTACTGCAAAAATAACATGCCCTTAATACACTTCATATGGGAAAATAGATTTTTTGCCCATAACTAAAAAACCATAAAATATAGAATATAGAATACTTGTTTAACTTACAAAGTTGTTAGACTTTTAAAGGCCTTTAAAATGATATGCTTTTTGGCATATGTTGTTATTTGAATTTTTTGATTTGCAGGGCTACCAACATTGTCAAAATTAAATTTTTTTCCGAAAATTGGATATTATCAGAATACTAGCATAACCCGTGGCTTCGCTCACGATAAAAATTATCGTCTGACCTT
Organism: Flexamia atlantica; assembly: GCA_035578135.1. Lineage (NCBI taxonomy): Eukaryota > Metazoa > Arthropoda > Insecta > Hemiptera > Cicadellidae > Flexamia > Flexamia atlantica. Next base: position 169,923,690 of record JAQJVK010000001.1, on the reverse strand, counting down.
GATATGAAGAATCTAGGGGACTGAATAGAAAATATTTATATCAAGGAATATGTCATGTAGAGATATGTTTGTTTTATGGCGGAATGTAGGATAAAATAAAGATGCCACAGTAGGATGTAGGATACCACAGTAGATAGTGAAGGTTTTCTTTTCACCGTTATAACTTGAAAACGGCCTCTTTTCACCGTTATAACTCGAAAACGGCCGGACCGATTTTAACACCAAATGTGTCGATTTTAAGGTACTTCTTTGTAGATTTACCATTACGCCCCTGGATTGCCTAGTAGGGCATCAATTAAGTACAGTAAAGGGCTGAATGTTCAAAACAGTTATGGTGCTATCCGTGGGCAGTATTTCAAACTCGATTCACTTAGTTTTAACTTAAAATATGGACGGGTAGGAATAATTTAAGATCAACCACTGATTGCAGCATTTATTTTTCCGTGAAAAGCCGGGACACCGTCGAATTAGATGAGGAATTTGCAAGATTATTATAACTGGCATGATTGTAATTAAAAACATGAAGGACGGCCTAAGGAAATAACTATAGCTCCCGCTGCCTAAAAAGATGGTACCACATAATAAGCTTATGATTGAACGTATAAGGTACGAAACTAAACCAAATGTAACTTTTATATAGTACGAATAACCTAAAAAAATCATCAAAACAACCATAAAACCATGATAAAAGGAATCAAATTATAAATCAGCTGTAACAACGTATCCGTTTGTGAAGCTAATATGCTTGATTGAATAAAATTGGAAATTTAAACAAAAGATCATCCATTACATTAACATGGGGCATTTTCAAAGCATCAGCTCCACGAAAAACCTCTAAAAACCTCAAATTAAAAAATCCGTTCTTGGTGAATGTCAACACTCTGTAAGGAACGTCCATGCAAATTTTCAAGGTTCTAGGTTGAGTAGTTTTGGCTGTACATAGGGTAGGTCAGTAGTATTTGACAAAAATACAGTAGAAAAGATAGTATAAATATAACTTACAATCAGGGATTTGTATAATTTATAAATTTTTACATAAGTAGATCAAAGAATCATATCATTTCAGCACATTCTATTTGTGACTGAAAAACCACTGTTCTTTTCTCTTTCCATCTTACCGCGATTTAGTCTCAAGACTCAGCCACAAAAGGCAGTATGCTCTTCACGTTTAAAACTGCGTAACTCCCGCTACCGAAATATAGATGGTGCCACTTAACTAATTAATGGTGGATTTTATCTAAACTAAATGTAACTTTTATATAGTACATAATTATGTCCTTGAAACAAATCAACAAAAATCATTGAAGCCATGATCAAAGAAATCAATTTATTATCATCTGTATCAACGTATACATTTCCGAAGCTAACTACCAGCTGATTGTTTTATGAACATTAAAAGTGTAAACAAAATTCGTCCAACATACTTTTAAATGGGACAATTTGAAAACTTCAGCCTCGCCAAAAACCCCTTTATACTACGAATTTTGTAAAATCCGTTCTTAGCGGATGCCTACGCCCTAAGAGGAACATCCATGCAAAGTTTCAAGGTTCTAGGTCAAGTAGTTTGGGCTGTACGATGTTTCCACTGAGTGGTATTTGACAAATATATAGTAGATTGTCATGTGACATATCGTAGTAAAACTGAGGTTCCAAGGATTAAGGATTTTTAATCAGAATTGAAAAATATTTAATGGTTTAAAACTACAGGGGTTTCCGAAAATATCGAAAATTTTCACAATAATGGCCGCCATTTCGAAACGGATTGAGACAATTTAGTTCTGTTTTCACCAAAATGTTTATTTTAACAAGACCTTTCAAATGACATAAAATTTGCTATAGGTTCACTTGAGAAAATTTGGAGATTCTAACTCATGACCTTCATTTCTGGAACACCCTGTAGATAAATCACAATGAAAATATTTTTAATGAATTCTTCATAAGCAAATTAGTGGGGAATAATTTTATTCGGCGTTTTTTCGTTAAACAGTTCTTCCGTTACAATAGGTGGACGGGTGGTCAGACTCACCCTATATATGTATACAAAATGACAACTAAATTATTAAAATTGATTCAGAACTGTGGGAGTTTTAACAAAAAAACCCTAATGTATTAAATAAGAATAGATTTTTTGTTTTATCTAAAACCGAACATATGACCCAAAGTATCTAAATGTTGCTTTTTTAGTGGTTGCCTACAACCCATACTTGTAGAAAATGAGTACTATGATTCACCTGTTTAACTTAAAGCTATTAAAAATGTAGGTGTTCAATTACTGTACCTCTATATTGATTTTTAAACGTTTAATGCTTTCATGTACATATTCAGTGAAGCTGGAACACCTTCTTCTAAATTTTCCAACCCTAAACTTTGACATTCCATTGGCTGCCCCCAATTTTTTTTCTAAATACAATTCAAGAAGAGCTCTAAAGAAAAGAGAATCCGTCTCCACCTGTAAAATAACAGAAATTGGATTATGTGTTGATGTTTTAGGTTTTCTTTTGCAAATATAACAGGCTCAGAAACTCTCTTCTCTTACAAAAAATAATGCTAATGAAACAGTTAGCTCATCCCTTACACTGAACACCTCCGCCCATAATTTGCTTACCAGTAACAAAGTACTGGTAAGCAAACACTGTGATGAAAATCCTGTAATGGTAAAATTTATATTTTTGAATAATGCAAATAATTTCAATATCCTGTGTGCTATATCTTTTAAACTACGCAAATATATTCATAATTAATTGATAACTAAACTTCGAATTAACCTATTGAACATCCCTTTATTTTGACCTATGTATGTACATTTTTACATTATTGTGCTGATATTGCAGATAATCAATAATTCAATATGTGATCGAAGCTTACGGGCAATTAGGTCTCACACTGGTATTTTGGGAAAAAACTGAATCGTTCTATTTAACATAGGCAAAGAATAGTTACAAGAAGAGAGGTTACCCAGTTGTCAAAAATTTTACCAAGAACATTTAACCCAGTTGTACACAGGGTGTCCCGGAACTCTGGTGATATTCACCATCACAATACTAGAGAAAGAACAGATGTTAACTTGCCTTATGTTTGGCTAAGTAAAGTACAATTAAGTAAAACTGTACAACGTATAAGACAAGCAAAATTCAAAAAGGGGTGGAAAAACTGTTGCTGTCCATGAGTTCTTTGAAATTCCAAAGTGCTGTAAGCAGAGGCGGATTTGGAAATTTGCCGCCCCTGGGCTATACAGGCGGAGTAGGGCCGGCGGCGATTCCCAGCTCGGCAAAAGTGGTGACCTTTTTTTTTTTTACTCCCGCATGTCCTTTTTCAACCCGTTGTGGTCGTTTTGCCCCGATTTTACCTGTTCCGGGCCCTACGCAAGGCTATTTCTAGGGGGGGTTGTGACTTCTCTCTCTAATTTGCCGCCCCCCCTAATTCTGCCGCCCTGGGCTATAGTCCTTTAAGCCCATATGTAAATCCACCCCTGGCTGTAAGTATGTTTTTTGAAAATGTGTGACCTGAGTGCTGTTTTTGGTTTGCTTTCTATGCATGGCTTGTTTCAGCTTGGAAAAAACACTATTTTATGGTTTGTATCGTTTGCTTGCTAATGAATGTCTGCTTGAGTTATGTACACAGACTTTTTCCTAGTGCATGTAATTTATACTTGCTTATTGGAAATAAAATTCTGATTCTGATTCTGATTCTCTCAAGAAATACTTTTGGGTATTGTTCATGGACAAAAAACAATTAAAAATATCAAAATTTTGAAATCTCATTATTAACTTGTACAGCCACCATTTTTTTACAAAATAATTTTTAATTAGAATATAGTTTATTGTAACATGATGAAATTTGTTATATAACTTTATAATTTAAAGACCTAATTACAGAAAAAATGTGTTATGATGTTTATTTTCAAAATGGTGGCTTGTTAAACATTTCAAATTCACATACTATCTCAGAAATTCCACATGTTAAGAAACTTATAATAGTATACTTGTTTTTGTAAAGAATTTGGTTACGAATCCAATGATACCAACATTAAGAAATCTGATCATAAACAATGGAGAAAACTTATAGACCATGGGCCGACAATATGAAACCCTCTCCCCCCGTGGGAAATTTTGACATATATTTTTTTTTACAACTGATATGTGCTTAAAGGTTTTGCTTGTTTGCCCTGAAATTCAGCATAACCAAGAAAAACAGAAAATATTATTGATAAATAGTTGAAAAATTTAACATAGGATCATAAAAAAAAATTATTTCACTCAATTGTTTACATGAATTTTATGAGATATTGACTCAGGACCAACGCTTATCACTGTTGGAAGGTTAATCGTTTATTCTGACAGGATAATAATTTTCGGCCCTCATCTTGGATCCGCCCTGTTGGATATTAACTTTATTTTTTTTAAATATAAAGATGGTGTTGGTGACACATCATTATGAATAATAAATTATTAGTCATAATTAATTTATTAGTCAAATCCCAGTTCTGGAGGCAAACAAACATCTTTATAAACTAGATTTTTATGCTGATTACAATTCTGCAATCTGTTTTTGAAAATATTCATTAGTTAAAAAGATATGCTCAAATAAAAATTCATCCCTATACATTTAATTTTTTATGGACGTTTTATATTTTCAATATTTTTTTATTATTTTCCCTAGACCTTTCATTATAATTAAGTTATGTAATTAGTTTTAGTCTTAAGATACTCAGTGAAATAATGGCTTTCTTTTGAGATATTAATCATCAACATCAGAAAAGAGAAAGATGAGCTATAAGGCTCATTGACTCATTGTAATTTAACCCTAGAAAGGTATCGTTATTCAAATATACGCTAAAGGTATCAGTATGTAAATCTTACTCTGTGGTTAAAAATTAAAATATGTTTGATGAAATATTAATTTTTTTTTAACGAAGGTACCCAAATACAAGAAAACATCGATAATATTATTTACTATATAATAAATTTACATTATGTCTTTAGCTCCTAGGTAATAAGCCCCATAGAGTCCATTGAAAAGCACATTTTACTGTTATAGGTATTGTACGTAAATTTGACATATTTTTCCAATTAAATTTGGAAATACATTAAGAACAGCCATAATACTATCAAATTAAATCAAACCTATAGCACGAAAAGCACTGCTGACGGTACAGGGCTCAAGGTCATTTGATTGCAAAATCGGACAAAAAAAACATTTCCGCACACGTCAAAATTACATACGATACCTTTCTAGGGTTAAAAAACATTTTTTAGGAAATTTGTTTTTAATCAAGAGTTTATATCTCTGGATGATATCTCCGAGTAATTTAAGACTAAAAAACATTACATATCTTAATGATTATAACGAGAGATAAGGAAAATAATCACAAAAAAATTGAAAATATGAAAGGTCCATAGGAAATTTACGGTGATGAATTTTTATTTGAGCATATCTTTTTAACGTTTTCAAAAACAGATTTCAGCATTGTAATTAAGAGTAAAGATCTAGTTCATAATGATATGTCACAACACCACTTTATTTTTTTTAACACATCAACATTAAAAAAAAAGTTGATATTCAATATGGCGGATCCAAGATGGTGGCCGAAAATTATTATCCGGTCAAAATAAAGGATTAATCGTCCAACAATGATAGGCCTTGGTCCTGAGTCAAGACAGTACCTTAGATTATCCGGACCCCATATTATCTGGACCGGCCCGTCTGAGATATTAAAAAAATAATAAAATCGATGCAAAAACTTGATTTTAGCGAGTTAACAAGTGAAATACGCATTCTAAAATGCAAATGCAATACACAACTTTACGCATTTGAAATCACAATAATTGAAGGAGTTGCACTGCCTAAAAATAATACATTTCAGCATTTTCGTGAACATAGTTTTTGGTTTGCTACTTGGGGCGCTAGTAGTAATCATAATAGGCGTAGCCTACGGCAGTTTTGCGAGTTAGTTTATTGCTGTCACTTGATGTGTTTGTAGTTGTGAGTTCTTTGTGTAAACTGAAAATGAGTGGTTGTAAAAGGAAAAAAGTGTTTTTAACTTAAGAGCAGAATCTGAATGTTGTCAAAAGACATGACGCGGAAGAATCAAGTGAAAAATTAGCTAAGGAACTGGGCGTTGGGACAAGTACGGTAAGTGACTGAAAGAAGAATCGAGCGCAGTTAGGAAAATAGTATGCGGAACAAGCTTGAAAGACTAACATGTTGTACAGTCTCGATACGCAGCATCGGTTTGCAGCATCGATTTTGCAGGGGCTGAGGTACATGATTGCTATTTAGGCGATATTATAATGACCTCGGATTATCCGGATTTATTGCTATCCGGATCGGTGTTCTGTCACATTAATCCGGATGATCCAAAGTGTACTGTATCTAAAAAAAATGCATGTAAAAAATTGAGTGAAGTAATTTTTTCCAAAAATGATCCCATTTTAATTTTTTTCTATTTATTGATAATACTTTCTGTTTTTCGGGGTTATGCTACCTCTATTATTTTTAGTAAATGTGTTCATTTGAATATCAACTGTTACTATGTGAAACCATTGCTGATGGTTTCAGCAAATCAGTTTCATCAATCAGGTGTGTTGTGCTTAGTTTATTTGCACTGGTCAGCTGACTGAAATCTCAACATTCTACAGCCAGTTTCGCACAACCAAACCATTATGTGGGCACACCTGGAAGTTGATTCTTTCAATAACACAAATAAAACTCCTCGTTCAATGATATGAAAAACAGACTGACAAATTCAAAAACTCTGAACTTTTTCTATGACTCTGTTCACACGTCACTAACAGATTCACAATATGAAATCATAAAACTTGCATTATACATAAACTAGCAACATACCATTCCTTCATGACACATTCTATCTGGAGGCTGAGTGGCCAACATTCTTGCATTTCGACCTAAAGCAAATTTTTCACCTCTTAAAAAAGTACTCATTGGAAATCCTATGTCAACAGGAGCAGATGTTATATCTAAAAAGGAGGAATTTGTATCAAACTGTTCGGTAATTAGATTGTAACAACAGCCAACATTTACTAAACATCTAATGTCCTCAGGATTCTCTACAAATAAATGAATAGATGTTGCTGCCAAGTTTCCACAGGTATGAAGACCAGCTAACATTATATTACCAACTTCATCATTTTGAAAACTATTCCTTATCATTTCAATCATGTCAGTTTTATCTGTTATGAAAGTTACAGCTAATTTACACAGCTCTGAATACTGCTTTGAGTCTTCATTTTCAGTTTTTTCATCTGTTGTGGATGGGATGTTTTCTTGTAGTGATTTCTTTAGAAGTGTTCTCCACAATCTCTGGAAACAATTTTAAATCAAGCATCAGTTCATATGAAAAAAATAACAATTTTCATGATCATGGAAAAGGCTGGGATGGATGAAAAAGTAACTTTGCAAAATGAACAAAAAATCTTACATATTAAAACTACATCTAAATATAGAAGCAGTGGTGTAACCAGAGTCAGTGTTTGGGGGGGACTTACTACCTTGGGGTGGGGGGGGTTTATAAGCTAAAAAAAGTCTTGGGCCATTGAAACAGGTATTTTGATTGGGGGGGGGGGCAAATTGTATAAGGCCTTATAGCCTAAAGCCCTAATAATTCAACCCCCAAAACTTTAAAAAACTGGGTTTCTTGTCAAAGATTTCATATTTTCCCCTGGCCACAGAGCAACAAGAGATTTTATTGCTGAGAATTGACCAACAATTTAGGCGACGTTGTCATCAGTAGCGAGATATTGCAAGGTCTTACAATAGGGGCGGGATTTGAAAATTGCGAAATGAATAAAGGAATTTCGTCTCTTAGTGAAGTTACCGAGGTTTGTCAGCCACGACACAACTGAGAGCATAATTTTTATTTCATCAATAGTTTTGCCAATGGGGCAGAATCCAGCCTTCTGATTGCGATTGCTTGGCTGACCCAAACTGGAACTGGAAGCGTCTGCATCTAATCTACGTTGTGACTTTTTGTGGTCTGTTGGTCTGCCAAAAGACGCTTTGGAGTTGTAGTTGTATTGTAATAAAACTTATCTCCATTAAATCAATAAAAAGCACTCAATATAAACTTAGTATAGTTTCCTAGGCTCAAAGTCTTAGGAATAAGAAGTACACATGTTAATTTTTTACAAGAACTTACAGCTTAGAATGGAAATAATAAGAATTCTTCGAATAAGAAATTCTTCGCCTATCCTAAATTCTTCGCCTTTATAGATATACTGTACAACACAGGAAATTTGGTACATGTGATGTTTATGGATGACATTTCTCACAGCATCCTTGGAACTTGTACAGGAGTAGGCCTATAACCAATTTGGATAGTAAAATACAACTAACCAAACCTTGATTCTAAGGATATTTATTGGTTCAAAGTATATTTTGTAGGTTACATTGTTGAGAGAAATTAAAGTGGATGAGAGATTACGTCTGTGACCTTACAAATAACTATTATCGAGTATTTTTATCGTGTTTATGTAATGCAACTCATGCGAAAAAATCTCCGTCTGGGCCAGTGCTGGGATACTTCCAAAATAGACCAGTACTACTCAGAAAATACTGCTAAAATATGTAAATAAGCATTTTAAATACAAACCCGAATAAATACTAACTTAATTAATTTCAATAAATGATTTTTAAAAATCTCAACAGAAAAATTTCTTGCTGGACATAGGACTTGAACCTGTGTGACCTCTCTTGCAAATATCCTAGCAATTTAGACCACTCAGCCATCCTGATGCTTGAGAGATAGTGGTAATGCAACAAATTTAGCCTTTGCTTGGTAGTTAAAAATGTATTTACACATATGTGTACTTTTTTACAAATCATAATCAAATATGGAAATAATTTAATCCATTATATAATTTGCTTCTCAAATCAGTGACGGATCTACACTTACTGTCCCCCAGGGCGAAGTCGACGTTAAGCCCCCTCCGGCACCAAACACAAGAAATAGTAGATTATATTTTTAATGCGCCTTTGATGTGATGGATAAGCAATTATCTGTATATAGTAATAAGATTTAATTTGTTGGCCGCAATACAACCGATGATCGCAGGCCACGATACAGCCTAACCAAGAGCTGTTATTGCCATAATATGGCCGAGAAATTTGCCAGCCGAAGTAAGGGCCGCATTACACTATTAAATCCTGTCTAAGGAACATGCCAACCTTAGTCAGTAACAAGGCTACAAGATCGCGCCAGTATCATCACGATCATCACACTCATCCTTCACTCATATTCAGGGTAACGTCCTCCATGAGGTACCTGTCTTATTAAAGTGATTAAGTGATTAAGTGATTAATATTGAATACCTGATCTTTTATAAAAGCTGATTTTCAAAACAATAACTTTAATTCTGATTGATCGAATAAATCTTTTATAAAAGGTCTTTTATAAAATATTTGATAGTGTAATGCGGGCCTAAAACCAAGTGTCTACCAGATATAAGAAATTTCCGACCAGTGAAATCGGCCATGTTGCCTGTAAAACAAATACTTGAGCCCAATCTATGTCAATACAGGTTTAGCAGGAGAGGCAATTTATTACAAAACAAATTCTTGAAATAGTATATTTCACTACTAGTCACGAAAGTAGCCCATTTCGGGGCAAGATAGTGTTTTACTTGCGAGGCGTAAGCCGAGCAAGTAAAACCCTATCAAGCCCCGATATGGGACTTTTGTGACGAGTTGTGAACAGTACTTTTCATCACGATGCAAATAAGTGACCAAACTTATAAAAAATGATCCAACATTTAGTCATTTTTCTATAAGTAAACATAATACGGCTGAACTATCTATTTTAGTTTATAAAGTCAGCTGGTTGAACTGTCAAATTAAGGAATTCGTTTGTTGGGGTACGGCAAAATTTTGTTTTGGTACGGAAATGGTTTGTTTGGGTACGGGAATGAAATGTTTGGGTACCGAAAAAGCAGGTGATCATTACTTGCTTTGACGTAAGGAAATCGAGAGTTTTCGTAGATCTCAGCTGTACGGTAACGGGCAATTTTCGTATACAGAGTGATGAAAAAAATCTTAATTACATCTGCATGGGAAAACTGATAACACTTTTAACTGAAAAAAATGTCATTCTGTACAAGGTGATTACTCCGCCAGATGAGTTTGTAGAAGGAGATTGGAGTATCAGCTAATAGTCGGGGATAGGAAAGTGAGCCGCCTCGTTATCGGCGACCTTAACCTCTGACAGCACGACCAGCTGATATGGAACGCCGCTGCCGGCGCTAGTTGTGGATTGGAGACAGCAGAGCAGTTTGTAGTGTTTGCGTATGCTTCTTATATTGACGTGGAACACTCGCAACTTCTTGGAGTCGCCGTCCATGTTGAGGCTACATGTCCCATTCCGATATATCGCCCACTGTCTCACAACTTATCCAAGTCAGCCAGACAGGAAATGCGCACAACTTTTGCGTCCTGATTCTTTCCCATGAATATTTTAGAGTTTGATACCCACAAATAATTATACAATTTTTTTTGCTTGACGATTTTTGCTTTGTAAAATAGTTTTTTGTAGAAAGGGGTGAGATATTCATTAACGTAAACATTCGCGGCCGGGACACCGTCAAACAGCTTATCACATGTCAACTGTCGTGCGCACGCTTTTTTTATGACAGTATCACGTTTCTGACGATTTGAAAACTGCAATACAATAGGTCTGGGCATTATGTTGTCCTTCGCTGGTATTCTATGAGCAGCATGAATGTCCGTGTTTATCACTTTGGTTTCATCAATAGCAACAGCAAGCTTATTAATGAGCGCAAGAATGTTCACCCTAAATTTCCAGTACATCTTCTATTAGTATATTGTGGTTTCGACCATACTGACTTAATTCTTCCAATTGTATCTTAACCAGTGGTGACATCGTGCCGGAACACCGTTTTCAAATTCAAATTTCAACTGAACTATATCATTGAAAATATCAAATTCCTTGCTTTTTTTCAATGTATAAACATTACTCAAGTCGGGATACTATCCCTGGGAAACGTCTTCAAAATACATTGATAGTGATGTGTGACATGCAGTTGCCATTTCGTCTGCTGTCAGTACGTAGTCGGCTGCACAGGTTATTTTTTTTACTATGTACACTGGTTATTTTATTATTTTCACTGGTTATTTTATCATCGTTCTGTCTCATACACCATGGTTCTGTCTGTTCTGTTGACTGTATTCCAATGTCTAGTTTGTTTACATTATTTGTTTTGGCTCTTCACTATTGTTGAATGAAGGTGAATCCAGGTAATTGCATGCGTGTATATTGAGGCATTCACCACAACTCGTTCTACGTCGCTCTGTCCTGCCTAATGCGGCAAAATGCTCGCTGAACGTTTGGGCAAGTCGGATTCACCCTGACTCAACTATGGTGAACTTGAGCCATTATCGTAAGCATGTCCTGAATTTGTGTCTGAAGTATTTCTCAAGCACGTTCTCGGCAGGTCTGTGCGAATCCAGGCGACTGCGAGAGAGAACACGGTGCGTTCGGCAGGGCTCGTTTAACCCTGCTTTCATGAGATTCCGAGTGGCAAATTTTTTGCCGAAAGTTAGGTCAAGTCGGACTTCCATTAAACCGGCAAAAGTGCACTTGATCAATCAATACTCGCCTCACTGCCCTTAAGTGACGAGATCTAAAATTAAATGCTAAATAAAATGTTTACATATACTGCAGGGTGTTTTTTTGTTTTTTTTTAACACAGCCCAAAACTTTGTTTCATCATTGAAGGATTATTTCCCCCAAAGATCGCCGGATTTGACCCCACTATATTATTTTCTTTGGGGATACATAAAAAGTAAGGCCTACGAGACAAAATTCACAGAATATTCAGCACCTCAAAACAAACATAACAAACTCAATGCAAGAAATTCAAAGAGGTACCTTGCAACATGTGTTCGAAAATTTGATGGAGAGAGCACAACTTATACAAATGCCAAAGGCGGATTGTTTGAACACATAATGTAAAGTAATTGTGATCAAACTTAAATAATAGGTTATGTAAAATGTAAAGATCAACAAAACAATACTCATTTCATATTTATATGTGCATTATTCAATCTTAAAAATGGGTTGCATTTAAAAAAAAAACACCCTGTGTAAATGCAAACCTAAATCCCACCACAAATCAAATCAAATCAAATCAAAATCACTTTATTGACAAAACATAAAGATTTGTAATGGCGTCAGGGTACATTAGTGTTCGTGGAGGTTTTCCTTCCATTTCAGGAACTCTTCCAAGGAGTAAAAAGGGTTTCTTGTCAACCAGTTGGTGAGGGCGGTCTTCAGTTTTTTACTGTTTGTTTCCTGACATCCTCTGGAAGAACATTGCAGAACTTCCTCCCACTGTAAGACAGTGTTTTCTCGAACAGCGCGCTGTGATGATGTGGTAACTGGTACCTGGAAGCTTGCCTGGTGTTATGGCAATGGATGTCTGACCCCTTTAGGAGAGGTTTTCCATCCACATAGAGAATCACCTCCTTGATGTATAGCGCAATGACTGTCAGTATGTTAAGTTCTGTAAAAGATTGCCTGCAGCTTTCTCTTGAATCTAATCCTTTGATAATTTGTATAGCTCTTTTCTGAAGAAGAAGGATCCGATTTAGGTTTCCAGCTGTGGTTCCTCCCCAGGCTCCAAGGTCAAATGTCAAGTGAGACTCAAATAGGGCATGGTATGCGGTCTTTGTGGTGGCTTGATCACTTGAGTGTTTTATTCTCTTCAGGATGTAATCGTAATTCTAGCCGAACGTCATTACGTAGCCGATAACGTAGTCATTATCGGGCGGGAGGGCCACATTGCACGAGTTACACGACATCGTGAAGCAACAAGGAAAACAACCGTTTAGACTGACCGCTTGACTGTCACTGTGACATTATGGTAATAACTCCTATCATTTGGCATTGAATCAGCATCAAAACACGTTATGACACAAACGAAACAAACGCACTTAACTCATTATAATTTTAAACTACGAGTAGGCTATAACCACTATTTATAATATTGGAAAATGTTAAAGTGAAAATATCTATTTGTTATATTACATTCAATATGTATAGTTTGCTCGCTTTTGAGAAAACTATATTACCTAGCATATGGTTTTGCATCAAGCGTCAGCACCATATGTTTTAATGTAAACAAAGCAGACGATTTTCGATCCTAATGCTTTTTGTATGGAAGATTACTTCATTTCTCATTTTCTAGTAAACTTAAAGCAATTTCAGTATTTTTCCTGAGTCTCTGTGGTCAAGACCTTCAATTTAAGCCCTCTTCCATCATTCTGCAACCTACCAAACGCCCACGCGCAAAAATTTCCCTTATATAATTATATATAAATAGTTATAAATGCTAACCCTTTGGCCTTGCACCACGGAACTGTTTCAGCTGACACCACGTGCACCACATGACAGCTGACATGAGCCCAAATTTCGCATCACGGAACTGTTCCGTGATACGTTTCCGCCCGCCGCTGCGCTGTTCCGTCCGATGCTGCTACCTATTGGGGAAATCTGCAAACATCTGGCCTAGTAGTTCACTGGTTTGCTGCTAGGGTCGACTGTAGGCTTTATGCGCCAATCGTTCTCCAGGCACTATACTCACGAGTATAGTGCCATTCAAGTTGAAGCCATTCTGAGGTGCGTGGGTTCGAATCCCGACCATGCGCAATCCCTATTAAGCTTGCAAATGTGTGGCTTAGTTGGTGGGAGGGCCCACCTTAAATAAATGGTGACCGGCTTGGGTGCAAGTTGACGTCATTTTTATGTTTAATAGGGATTGCAGTGGACATCTGTTTTGCTTCTTTTTACCCTTGTATAGAGGAGGAGGACGTCTGGCGACCCCGGGTTCCTGAGCCAAGCTGTGAGTTTCTTTCTTCAGCTCACAGTTCTTCCAAAGCGAAGGCCTTTCTTCTTTCTTTGGGTCCTAGCTTGCAGCCTTTCCTCTTTTCTGGGCTAACCTTGCCCACCTCTTGTTTTCTTCGACCCTAGTTTGGAGAGTTCTTTCTACTCTGGGTGTCTTTCTTTTTTCCTTTCTCGACCGGCGCCTATTGAGGGTCCCTGGGAGTGTCCTTGTTCGTGTTGCAGGGACTGATGTGTGCTTGGCACTGCCGATGGGTTATCCTAAGTGAGGCGTCAGGAGCCAGCCCCTTCGGGCCCTGGTCAGGGAGTGCGGCGTGGGTGCAGAGGTCGGACTCTGCACTGCCACGGTGAACCCCGGCAGGTCTGGTATCCGGTGCTGGAAAACGGAGGTCAGGTCCCCGGGGAACTGGGGTGGGGGCTACGTCCCCCTGGGTATACCCTCGCCTGGCCGATTCCGGGTTCACCCTCGCCGCATGATGCGCTGGTAAATTCATGTATGGCTTGCAGGAACCCCCCAAAAAACGCTATACAGTCAGAGACAAATGAGTCTCCCTCCCGTCGGAGCAGCCTGATAAATAGGTCGCCACAACCGGTGAATGTCTCGGATACCATGGTAGAGGGACAGAAGCTTTCCCCTCCTCCTGTGCCTTTCAGGAAGGAGGAACCTTCGAAAAAGGGTCAGATAGTTTCTGCACCCAAGTCCCAAACAAGCCCGGAGAAGCCACTCTTTGAGGTGGACGTTCTGCGTCAACAAGTCGATGACGCAGAAAAGGACGTCGACGAACGTCTCAAAGAAATAGAGAAGACTCTGAAGGACATGCTGGAGACGTTTAAGAAGCAAAAAACTGTAAACAATACAGTCAAGAACGGAGTCGAGTCTTTGCAGGATGATTAGCTTCATTCTGTCATGCCGGCGGATAGCGCAGAAAGCCCAGGAGAGAAAGGCGGTGAATAAAATTGTGTCTCCGATAGTCGAGCAGTCCAGGAAAAGACCCCGAGGATCAGCCTCTAACAGTCTGGAGCTCAAGGACATGGACGAGAAGAAACCTGAAGTGGAGGCTAAATCCACACAGACCTCCCCCAAACAATCCACACACACCCCAGGTCCCGCACCCAGACCCCTTCCTGCCTCTGCCACCCCAAGCGCAACCATGGCAGCGACCCCTGCGAAGATTGGGGACGCACTCTCCCCTGGGACATGGATAAAAAAGATGTCCAAAAAAGAAAGGAGGCAGCAGAAGAGAGCGGAGGAGGCTCTCCGGAAAAAATCGGTGGCAACACCTATCCCGGCCAGGGAGGAGCAGCGCCGTTCTGCCGTGGCTAAAAAACCGATGCCTAAAAAGCCCAGGTCAGAGGCGATATTGATCAAGCCCTCAGAGGGGCGATCGTTCGCCGAAGTCCTGGGCCATATCAAGACCCAGGCCAAGCCGGAGCAGACAACTGTCATCAAATCAATCATACAAACTCAGAACGGGGATGTCCTTCGCGAGCTGAGAAAGTCTGATGACAAGGCCGGGTTCACCGAAGCCCTCAAAAACGTTCTTGGGGACAAAGGCTCCGTGCGGGCACTGGACCACAAGAGTGCGGTCGAAGTCCGTGATCTTAACGGGTTATCAACTGAGCAGGATGTAAAGGCAGCGATTAGGAAAGCCATCCCTGAATTGCCGGAGGGTGCGGGGAGTCTGAAGGTCTGGCTGACGAAACCAAACCTGAAACAACAGCGAAAAACATGCCAATAAGCTGCTGAGTCTCCAGCGCCTACTGGTCGGATAGGTCAGTTGCAGACTCAGACGGAAGGTGGTCGTGCCGCGGTGTTTCAACTGCCTCGATTTCGGCCATTCCTCTCGAAACTGCAAGGGACCGGACTGGAGGAAAAACTGTCTCAGGTGTGGTGGCGTGGGTCACAAGAGGAAGGACTGCATTCCAGTCTTCCCTGCTTCCTCTGCACTGAGAAAGGTCTCAATGGAAACTCCTTGCAGCACTTACCTGGTTCTGGGCAGTGTGGCGCTTTTAAAGCTGCACTCGAACAGGCGAAAGGAAGGGGTCAATAATCCGTATCCTCCAGGGCAATCTCCAGAGGTCTGTGGTGGCTGATAATCTTATAAATCAGCTAGCCCGAGAACTTGGTGTCGACGCGCTATTGATTAGCGAACAGTATCGAGACAGGGATCTCAGCTCTTGGGTCTCAGACAGTCTCGGTACTGCTGCCTTCTGGGCGCGAAACACACAGGAAGTACATATGCGGAGTCATGGCCGTGGCCAAGGATTCGTCCGGGTCAAGTGTAGGGATGTAACTTTCTTTAGTTGCCACCTTACCCCCAACGAGGCCATCCAGGACTTCCACGATAAGATTGACTGCCTAGAAGAGAGCGTGCGCGACACCACTGGGCACATTGTCGTGGGCGGCAATTTCAACGCAAGGGCTGTTGAGTGGGGAATGCCCTCTACCAACTCCCGGGGAAAATACATCCTGGACTTCGCTGCCAGGGCTGGGCTCGTCGACCTAAACGAGGGTGACACACCTACATTTCGGTGACCCGGGCAAAGAGGCACGATCCCCGACATAACCCTTGCGTCTGAGTCGCTAATCCCGAGGATCTCTGGCTGGAGGATGGTAGAGGACTACACGGGCAGTGACCACCAATATATTGTGTTCAATACACACGACTCAAATCGTAGAGTGTCCACATCTCGGGAAGGGCCACGCCGGTGGAACACAAACAAGCTGGACATGGCTTAGTTCACCGAGGTTATCTCTCGGGGAACGCAGGTAAATCCTGGCGAGGCTGGCGCCGAGGCATTGGTAACATCTACAGTGGAGCTGATTGTCTTGGCCTGTGACCATGCCACGGAAGAAAACCCTGCATGATAAGCAGCCCGTATACTGGTGGACAGAAGAGATTGCGGAGCTCCGAAGAACATGTTTAAGAACCAGACAAGACGCCACTAGAGCAAGGATTCCCGCAGATAGACTTCATAAGTCGGAGGCCTACAAGGCTGCTCGAAGGGCATTGCGCCGAGCCATCAACCGGAGTAAGGCGAATAGTTGGAGGAAACTTCGAGATGATGTCGATTTCGATCCGTGGGGCCTAGGTTACAAAGTTGTGACCCAAAAACTTGGCGCCCGTTCTCCACCGTCCATTTTGGAGGGCCCCCCCATGGAGAGGATCGTCACCACTCTGTTTCCAAGACATCCGCTGCAACCAATGGCTGATTTTGGACAGGTTGAGAACATTCTGCCCTTCAGCATCGAAGAGTCGGAAGCATCTGTTCTCTCCCTGAAGAGCAACAAGGCTCCAGGACCAGACAAAGTTCCGAACAAGGCTCTGAAGAAGATTTTTTCTTTAAAACCAGAGCTATTGCTGGGGATGTACAATGCCTGCCTGTTCGAAGGGGTTTTCCCATCTCCCTGGAAAATGGCAAGGCTTGTACTTATCAGCAAGGGGAAAGGCGATCCCAAGCTGCCGTCGTCCTACAGGCCCCTCTGTATGCTGGACATGGCAGGAAAGCTTTTTGAGAAGCTGATCCGCTCCCGACTGACTTCTGCCGTGGCGGCTGCTGGGGACTTATGCCCCCGCCAGTACCGCTTCAGAAAAGGGCGGTCAACTATCGATGCAATCGCCGAGGTCCAGGGGGCGGTGGTTAGAGCCGAGAGCTATAACCGGTATTCCCCCCGAGTAGTGCTTCTTGTTATGCTTGATGTCAAGAATGCCTTCAACTCAGCGAGGTGGGTCGATATGTTGGATGCACTTCGTAACACCTTCAACATCCCATCATATCTGATGCAGCTCATCGAGGACTACCTCCGCCACAGATGTCTCAACTACGAAACGCGAGATGGAACGCGGACGTTAGAGGTCACATCCGGTGCAGCGTAGGGTTCAATACTCGGCCCAGATCTTAGGAATGTCCATACTTGGGAATAACGATTAGAAATTCTAACGATTAACGATATTCGTTAGTTTTTTCGACTAACTTCTAACTTATTCGTTAGTTTTTAAAAAGTACTCGAAATAACTTCTAATCAGTTAGGTTCTAGCTAACGAATATATTGATCTATTCGTTAGCAATTTTGGAGTTTAAATAGTTAGTTTTTTCGACCGGCGGAAGAACTCAAATACGAGTTTTTACGCCATCGTAGAAGGTCGAGTGTGGCCGTGCGGGAAGCATAGCGAGGGGTCAGCGCCCTTGATGACAAACAACGCGGGGGTGGGGAGAGTCCAGTTGCTTTGGTATGCAGACACAGCCAATGACAATGCCGCAAGCACCGAGGGGTGGGGAGGGAGAATGTTTGGCGATTTGTCATCTCCAAAACATTGTCTTCAGTAGTGATGGGCCGATTAAGAGTAAGATTTTCCGATTTTCGAATGGCTGGGTTTCGAATGAATTTCATTTTATCGCCAAACATTTTGGTTTATTACCGTTACATCAAATTTTATTAATATTTTTTCTAATACAAAAATTGCTTACAAACATATATCATTATTAGTTATAATTATTTTTTTATTGATTTTTTTTAACTATTAAAATAAATTATAAAATTCTTTAGCATTTTCTCATGTCTTCTGCTTTATTGCTTGACAACTTAGAGGAGTTAAATAGTTGGTTTAGAGAAGAAAGTGGTATTCTTTTTTGGCATCAGAACATCAGAAGTGCCAATAAAAATTTTGATAAATTTATTGCCTATTTGAATTGTTTAGAAATCAAACCACATATTATTGTTCTTTCTGAAGCATGGCTTTTTAATAGGCCTACTGATGAGGCTGCTCTGTACAATATAAATGATTATTATATGTTTGCCACTTGTAATTCAAATCTTCGTAGCAGCGGTGTGATTGTATATGTTCACCAGTCAATAACATCTGTTAAGTTAGAAAGTATTATTGATGGATGTGATTCAGTATTAATATCTTGTAATATAAAAAATGTTTCTTTTTATACACTTGGTTTGTATCGGTGGCACTCATCTGATGTTAGGAATGTCATAAATAGCTTATCTAAAATGTTGTCGAATATTAAATGTAAGGATGTAATATGTTTAGGTGACTTAAATATAAATATTAAAATTGATAACAAGGACACTGATGATTATTTAAATAGTTTGTCTAGTCTAGGTTTTGATCAGCTCATTGATATTGATACTCGAGTACAAGGAAATTCCTCCTCTTGTATTGATCATATCTTATTTAGGTCTAATAAGTTTTTTACAAGTAAAACATCTGTTATTGAATCTTTCATAACCGATCATCGTTCCATAGCATGTTTTGTAGATTATAACGAGGGCAATTGTTTTAATAAGCATATTGCTGGTAAATGTTTTATTGATTATAATGAATTAAAAATTAAAATTGTTACATCGGATTGGAGTGAGGTTTTAAAAGCTAAAAATGTTAATACTGCTTTTCAAAAGTTTTATGCTAAGTTTTTACCGATGATTGAAGAATGTAAATATTTTCCTCGGTATCAAAAAAACACAATGATGTTAAAACCTTGGATGAACAGGGGTTTGTTGAAGGCTTTTACTATTAGAGACAGGCTATATAAGATAAACAAGAGAAGTCCAAGCAAAGCAAATAGAGATAAGTATTTAAATTATCAGCATAAGCTTAAAATTTGGATTAAAGTTGCAAAACAAACGTATTACAGTAGATTGTTTCAGAATAATTCAAAGGATGCCAGAAAGCAGTGGCAGGTGATAAATAGTGTTATTGGTAACTTTTCAAAAAGTTTGGAAATTTACTTGAAAAAAGATGACACTCTAATTAACCCTGCAGTGGTGACGTGATTTTGCGGCTTCAACTGGTGACGTAGGTCTATGAGACCAACTTTTATATATTTCTTTTTCTCACTTACTAAATATTGGAACTCGTTTTTGATAAAAATTGTGTAATAACTTTATAGTATTGGGAAGATTTATACAGGGTTATTATAAAGAAATCACGTTTTGAAGTGGAGGAAAAAAAGTTTATTACATTACATGTTTTATTCAATACTTGACACAGAAAAAAATTTAGCAAAATTCAACTAAATATAAAAACCTAATATTTATTCATTTTTTGTAATTATTAAGGATTAATCTTGTGATTAAATTATATAAATCCTAAATTTATCCAATTGTTTTTTGAAAAACGTGTTTTGAAAATTGACAAAAAAGGGTTTATTAGTGAATATGCGAAGTCCCTATTATGGTGATGTCAGTCTGAGGAACCATATATTAATTTTGGTGACGTCGGTCTGTGGGATTATATATTATTAAATGCTCGTAAAATTAGTAAGATAATAATTTCATACAATTAAAAAATGTTTTCTTAAACTTAATCTATAATATATCAATGAAATTAGGTGTAATTTCTCTAAAAGATAAATCAAACCTATAAAACCTAGAACCAAAGTATGGTGACGTCGGTGCAACACACCGACAATTACAACATTCACAACGTGTATGGTGACGTCGGTGCCCCAGACCACTTACACTTTCGGTGACGCCGGTGCAGTGGACCGTTGAACCCTGCTGCGTACTACTACCTAACCTTAAAATTACGCCCCGGCACGTAGAGGCACACTGAAGGGTGCGTGTTACATAACTCAAGCGGCAGTGAACACAACCTATCGGTAAACTCGTGAACTACGACTAAAAATCGGATCGGTCTGAGAGACCGTGCGTCACCACTGCAGGGTTAATAATGAATTACAAGTTGTGAATGTTTTTAACAGTTATTTTATTGAAGTCCCTGAAAAAGTGGCAGCTTTGTGTCAAAACCCTTCACCTCTAAATCAAGATTTGTATTCACAGTATTTCCATCCCTTCCATAATTTAAATTCAATTTTTTTCATTCCAACTTCAGAAATGGAAATTATAAAAGTGATTAGCGACATTTCTCAATATAAAAGCACTGGTGATAGTTTATTATCAGCTGCTGTAGTTCGTAATGTGGGGAAGGAAATAAGTCCAATATTAACTGAATTGTTTAATTTTAGTCTGTCTTCTGGTTGTTTTCCAGATATTTTAAAAATAGCTACAGTTGTCCCAGTATTTAAAAAAGGTAGTAAGTACAGTGTTGAGAACTATCGCCCGATATGGTTGCTTCCTGTTTTATCTAAATTGTTAGAAAAATTAATTAAAGTTAGATTAATTCAATTTTTGGATAGTAACAGATTTTTTTCATCTGGCCAGTTTGGTTTTCGTGAAGGTCTTAGTACTGAGTTTGCTCTTCAACACTTTTTGACAAATATTTATGAGGGTTTAAATGATGTTACAAATAATAAAACAGCTGGTTTATTTCTTGATATCAGTAGAGCCTTTGACACGATAAACCATGACTTATTGTTGGCTAAATTGGAATCTGCAGGTATAAGAGGGGTACCACTTTCGTGGTTTAGATCTTATCTTAAGGGGAGAATGCAGGTGGTAAAAATAAAACAAAATAAAAGCAGAATGTTGGATATAAATTTTGGGGTGCCTCAAGGTTCTGTACTTGGCCCTATTTTATTTTTAATATATGTGAATGACTTTTGTAATGGTAATTTTGAGGGACATGTCACAGCGTTTGCTGATGACACTGCCTTTTCATACCTCGCTGGCACTTTAAATGAATTTCATGACAAAATACAAAATGATTTGGATAAAATTTCACTTTGGTTTAATTTCAATAAACTCTCACTTAATGTATCAAAAACAGTATTCATGATTTTTTCTCTATCTGAATCTGGTCATTTCGAAACTTCTTTAAAAATTCATAAATCAGATTGTGCTAAAATTGACTGTGATTGTGACACTATCGAGCAATGTAATTCTACAAAATATTTAGGTTTGTATTTGGATGAAAATTTAACTTGGAAGAATCACATTTATCATTTAAAGAGCTCACTTCGGAATACCTTAGAATCTTTTTTCACCTAAAGTATTTTTGCCCTTCAACCACCTTTTTAAAGCAAATATATTATTCATTGATAAATTCAAAGCTAGAACATGGGATCTCTCTGTATGGAAGTAGTTATTACTCGAACTTAAGTCCAATCATTATCTTACAGAAGAAATACATTCGACTTATATCAAATGCTACTTGTTATAAACATTCTTTTCCATTATTTTTTTGCCATAAAATTTTACCTTTCAGATATTTTTATATATTTAAGGTTTTGTCTATTTTTTATAAATCAAGTGGTAATTCAGGACCAATAGTTGATAATATTCATAATTATATCACAAGGCAGGTTTCTAATAACTTTTTTTGTCTACACAAACCAAACTGTACCTTATTCAAGAAAAGCTTTGTTTATTTGTCTTTAAAATTTTTCAATATTATACCTAATTCTGTAAAGATAAGTCAGTCCTTAAGTTTATTTAAAAAGAGGTTAAAAAACTTGTTAATGACGAAGACTTATGAAGAAATAGAAAAATTCTATTTAGATAACTGAAAGTAAAAAAATATTTCACAACTTCTTTTTTATGATTTTTGTTTTTTACTGCTTCAGATGTATGATCTTGCCATTTTTTCCAACTGTGTCGTAATAGTTAAATATTTCATACCTGGCTGCATTTTTTCCTTTTAAATTGTATATTTCCTTGAGTTGTTTTCGTTTTGATGGTGGTACTGCGCCAAAATAACAAAAAAAAAAAAAACAAATAAATCTGAGACTCCCGCCCATAAACAGAAGGCTTGCACTTCTCTTGGGTCAAACTAAATTTCTTTTGAACAAACTAAATTTTTATGATAATTAATGTATTATATATATTTGTTAAATTTACAGTGTTTGTTCATGAACTTTGTTTAATTTGTATATTTTGAAGAGAAATAAAGATTATTATTATTATTTTTTTTTTTTTAAGTTCCGTTTTGAGTGCTTTCGATGATACATTCGAAATAATCCATTCGTTTTTGCGAACGCTACTTTTAAGTTAATAAAATCTGTTTATTCTGTTCCAAAAATTGAAGAGATATGCATTGCTCTTGTTGGTTTCTCATAACGATGTATACAAAATTAAATACTTATTGTCTTTGGCCGTTTCGAATGGTACATCTCGCAATCGCGCATCATTAGTCTTCAGTTGATGTTTATCTCTGTCGAGTGTCAAGTCATTTTTTCTGCGATAGCAACAAGTCTTGTTAAATTTTAGTGATAGTTAAATACGATCCTTTAGATCACATTAACACATGACAAGCAAATTTCTCCGAAAACTAACTTTTAAAACTAACTTTATTTTCTATCAGTTAGTTTTTAACTAACTTTTAACTTCATCAGTTACTTTTTTAATGGACTAACTTATAACTTCTATCAGTTACTTTTTACGGGACTAACTAATAACTTTTAACTAGTTAGAATTTTTGACTAACTTTCCCAACTATGCGAATGTCACCTATGACAGCCTCCTAAGATCTGAGATGCCCGAGGAAACCATCTTGGTTGGGTACGCCGATGATGTTGCGGCTCTTATTGCCGCGCGCAACGTTGAGCTAGCCCAACTGAAGTTGAACCGAGTTATGCGCGTCGTCAACGCCTGGATGTCTGATCACGGTCTCTCGCTCGCTCTGAGCAAAACCGAGATCGTGATTCTCACTAGGCGGAGAATTGATACCGTCGTCCCGTTGCGAGTAGGAGAGGAAGTGGTCCAGACAACTCGTGCTGCCAAATACCTTGGTGTCATGGTGGACAATAAGTTGAGCTGGAGAGACCAGATCTTCCGTACAGCGAACAAGGCTGCTAAGATGGTCTTATACCTTAGAAGGCTGATGGCCAATGTCGGGGGTCCTAGGTCCAGTAGAAGGCGCCTGTAGATGTCCGTAGTCCAGTCTGTGCTCCTTTAAGGGGCTGAGGTGTGGGCAAACGCTCTTAACAAGTAATTGTACCGGATTGTACTAGCTCGGGTTCAGCGTTAAGCCGCGCTCCGGGTGTGTTCCGCCTACCGTACAGAATCCGAGCCTGCCGTCCTGGTAGTTGCTGGAGTCATCCCAGTCAAGCTATTGGCAGGGGAGAGGAAGGCAATTTATCACAGAAAAGGCGAGATCGGCAAGGATGCTGCAAAGTCAGAAGAGCGATCCAAAACCTTTTAGGAGTGGCAACGCTGCTGGGAGCAGGATGCCCGAGGACGATGGACTGCGAGACTCATTAAGCGAGTCCAACCGTGGGTTGAACGGCGGCATGGCGAGGTGGACTAGTTCCTAACACAGTTTCTGTCAGGTCACGGCTATTTCAAGTCGTACCTGCACCGAATGGGCAAGACCGATTCACCGGACTGCATCTATTGCCCAGGCGTTCCTGACGATGCGGAACACACCTTTTTCCGCTGTTCCCGTTGGGAAAGGCCCCGCCTGGAGGCCATTCGAAAAATGGGTGTTTTTTCTGCGAAAAGATCATGGAGGACGAGGGCAACTGGGATTGTTTGTCACAATTTGCCCGGGGTCCTCCAACATAAGAAACATGATCTGGACCGAAAAACGGCCTAGATCTTATAATCAAACGGCTGGATACGAGCGAGCCCCATGGGCGTTAGCCAAATTTAGGCCTAGCCTGATGAAATGTGATAAACAATCCCAGGTTAGAATCCTAAGAGTAGAGGAGGTTTTTAAGTGGGTAAACCCGTTTTTTAGGGGAGTCCCCACACTACAGGCTGGCCACCTGTGTGCGTAAAGCATTTTCCCTTCCTCTCCCTCAAAAAAAAAAAAAAAAAAAGAGGAGGTCACGTTTTTTTTACTGTTCATTAATTAATTCAGCATATTGTCAATTCATATGGACAATCAAAAGGTCATAATCAGACAAAATAAACATATTACAATTAAAAATTGAGAAAAAACAGAAAAATTGGCATGTTAAAGGGTTAATAGGATAAACCAGTGATGCCCATATGCACAATAATTAAAAGGCCAATGGGTTAAATGTTATTGTTAATTTTATTGAAACCTTTCATTAACAACTGATCCAATTCACATTCTTAAATGGGTGCTGCTCTGTTTGACCAACAAAGGGACACTAAATTTGCTAATCTAAGACATGTACAATCTAATACAAGATCGCGCCACAATCATCCTTCACTCATCTGTCATTCATACTTGGCTTAAAATACCTACCTGGGTAGGTCGCCATTTCAACTAATGTATCTAATGTATCTAATGTAATTGTTACAGTAAGGGTGATATATAATTTACAACTACTTCATGAATGCAAAATTCACCTGTATTCAAGTAATCATATGGTGTTTGTTTATTTACTTTATCTATGTTCTGTTTACTTAGTCACTCAGCTAAGACAAAACAACTATGTTAAATTTTGTCGAATAAAGCCAGATTTTCCTGGTTATTCTTTTGTATTCTTTTCCACAATTTATTCGACATTAATAATGGACAGACTTCTTCGGCCAGACAAACAAAGCAGTGAACCGAATTCCTTCACTGGTATACAACTTTTGACAATTTTCTCTCGGATCTTTCGGAAACAGATGACAAAGGTAAATTAAAACTATTGATTAATCATGTTTCACCCGCAGTATTTACAATATTTAACGAATCCAAAAGTTACTCAGAAGCAATAGAGATTCTTAAAGCTGCTTTTGTCAAACCTAAAAATGAAGTATTCGCTCGCCATCTACTTGCAACTAGGTGTCAAGTCTCCAATGAAACTGTTGACCAGTCCTTTAGAGTATTACAACAACTTAGTCAGGATTGTAACTTTAAAGCAGTTTCTGCTCAAGAAAATAAAGATTCACATATTCGGGACGCCTTTATCAGAGGGTTGCACTCCCAGGAATCTCGTAGACGCTTATTAGAAAATAGTTCTTTAACTCTTAAACAAGCATACGACCAAGCTTTAGCTTTAGAACTGGCTCAAGTTCATTCTGATTCTTTCATGAACAGTAGTGTACCTGTCAATGCTTTACCTAATTCTATGCCATCAGTCAATCCGCTGCACAATGACAAGGAATCTTGTAATTTAGATCAAAAACATGACATGTTAGCTGCTTCTTCCACCCAAAAATGTTATTTTTGCGGCAAGTCAAGACACCCAAGAAAAACTTGTCCCGCAAGAGATTCAATTTGCAAATCTTGCGGGAAGTTAGGGCATTTTTCTATTGTATGTCGCTCAAAAAAACAAAACCTAGCGGCAATATCAACATACACAGACCAGCAATTAAATAAGCATCCAGTTACCTCTGTTGTAACAGAATCAGACGATCAATTAGACAAACCAGTTCTTTCTGTTGTGGCTCCTTTGTGTCTAACAAAATCCCTCATTAATATAACGGTAAACGGAGTCAATACAAAAGCTTTAGTTGATAGCGGAAGCTCATTAAGTTACATTGATGAAAAATTTGCTAGGAATATAAACTTAGCTTTACATCCAGCTTCTAATCACATTTCAATGGCTTCAAAATCATTATCATGCATAATCAGGTACAATTGCAAACTTGATCTAAAAATTAAGGATCACTTCTTCAAAAACATTACAGTATTGGCACTTCCTGATTCATGTGTCGATTTTATAATTGGACATGATGTTTTGCAAGAGTATGATAAACTTGTAATACAATTTAATGGCTCTAAACCGTCACTTGAAATATGCAATCTTACCACGGCGAATGTTCCTGAGGCTAAGTTATTCCAAAATTTATCGCCTAACTGTAAACCTATAGCGACAAAAAGTAGATGTTTTCCTATTAATGATAGAAAATTCATTGATGCGGAAATTCAACGTCTCTTAAAAGAAGGCATTATTGAAGAAAATAGTTCACCGTGGAGGGCTCAAATAGTTATTGTTAACAATGAAAACCACAAGAAACGTATGTGTATAGACTATTCCCAGACAATTAATAAGTATACTCTACTTGATGCATACCCTCTTCCCCGAATTGAAGATGTTGTAAACAAAGTTGCTCAGTATTCTGTTTTTAGCACAATTGATTTAAGCAGTGCTTATCACCAAATTCCAATCAGTAAAAAAGACAGGGCCTTTACTGCTTTTGAAGCGAATGGAAAGTTGTATCAATTTTGTCGTATTCCTTTTGGAGTTACTAATGGAGTACCATGTTTCCAAAGATTCATAGACAGTATTATAACGACAGAGCGACTTCAGGGAACCTTTGCCTACTTGGACAATATTACTATTTGTGGTAAAACTAAGGCGGAACATGATAAGAATCTGCATGCGTTTTTAAAGTGTGTTGAAAAATACAACCTTACTATCAATCAATCTAAAAGTAAGTTTTCTCTCACTTCCATCAGCATTCTCGGATATACTATTTCTGATCATGTCATACGACCCGATCCGGAAAGGTTGAAATCTCTGGTCGAATTTCCAATCCCTAAGGATACCGCATCTCTGCGTCGGGCGTTAGGGATGTTTGCGCACTACTCTAGATGGATCCCCAATTTTTCAGAGAAGATACGACCTCTCGTTGACAGTAAACGTTTCCCTCTTGACAAAACTGCAATATCGGCTTTTGAGAATATTAAAACCCTGATTTCTAACTCTGCGATATAATCAATTGATGAAACTGAGACTTTTGTTGTTGAAACAGACGCATCTGATCATGCAATAGCTGCTACTCTCTCTCAATCTGGTCGCCCAGTTGCGTTCTTTTCCAGAACTTAGTCACCCACTGAACAACACCATTCGACTGTTGAACGTGAAGCATATGCTATAGTTAAATCACTTAGAAGATGGAAACATTTTTTAATGGGAAGGCACTTCAAACTAATCAAGGATCAGCGTTCGATCTCGTTCATGTTCGATAGTAAACATTCAAGTAGGATAAAAAACGACAAGATTTTAAGGTGGAGACTGGAACTTTCTAATTTTCACTTTGATATTGTTTACAGACCAGGCAAAAATAACACTGTTGCAGATGCGTTTTCACGAATCTGTGCAACATCACTAGGGTCCAATGTACCTTCTCTCGGTGAACTACATGCAAGGATGTGTCATCCTGGTATTACTCGCATGTATCACTGGGTACGTTCTAAAAATCTGCCATTTTCGTTGAACGAAATTCGTGATGTCACAAACAACTGCCAAATATGTTGTGAAATAAAACCTAGATTCCTGAAATTTGAAGGTAAACTCATTAAAGCAACAACTCCCTTCGAAAGACTTAACATAGATTTTAAGGGTCCTATCCCGTCAACGACTAGAAATCGGTATTTTTTAACTGTGATTGATGAATTTTCAAGGTTTCCTTTTATTTTTCCATGCTCGGGTTTGTCCTCAACCACTGTCATAAACAGTTTGAGACAGTTGTTTTATTTATTTGGGACACCCAGTTACGTTCACTCAGATCGAGGTTTGTCCTTTATGTCTGCAGATGTAAAACATTTCCTCACAACTCACGGGGTAGCCTCAAGCAGAACGACTGCATACAACCCTCAAGGGAATGGCCAGACAGAAAGGTATAATGGAGTGATTTGGAAAACAATATTGCTAGCCCTGAAGTCTAGAGGTCTTCAAATAAATCAATGGGAATCCGTTGTGGGCGAGGCACTTCACTCAATACGTTCTCTTTTGTGCACGGCAACGAATGAAACACCTCATGAACGCATGTTCAAACACCAAAGAAGGAGTTCTTGTGGCTCATCATTGCCTTCATGGCTGTCTCATCCAGGAACTGTGTTGATGAAGAGGCAAAACAATACATCCTAGTATGATCCTGAAGTAGAGGAAGTGACCCTCTTGGAAGCCAATCCTAACTATGCCTTCGTCAGACATCCTAATGGCAGAGAATCAACTGTTTCACTCCGCCATTTAGCACCAAGAGGAGGAAAAGAACAACAACCTACTCAACCACAAAACTGTGAAGATAAACAGATGCGTGATCACCAAGACCCAGAACCACAACCTGAAGATTTGACTATTGATGAAAACCCAACAGAACAGATTCCAAGATCTACGAGACAACCACATGAGTCTAATGATGTGGTTGATGTGACTATTGATCAAATTCCATCAACTTCAAGATCAACCAGACCTGAAAGAAAGAAGAAACTGCCATCTTATTTTAAAGATTATGAAGTTCTTCCTTTGAGGCGGGAAAAATGATATATAATTTACAACTACTTCATGAATGCAAAATTCACCTGTATTCAAGTAATCATATGGTGTTTGTTTATTTACTTTATCTATGTTCTGTTTACTTAGTCACTCAGTTAAGACAAAACAACTATGTTAAATTTTGTCGAATAAAGCCAAATTTTCCTGGTTATTCTTTTGTATTCTTTTCCACAAAGGGTTATTATTTTTGTCTGGACCAGAGGATATTGCAAAGTACTGGTCAGTTATGGCCCAGTAAAGGCCTTTTCTGGCCCATTACTGGCCGGTTTTGGCCCAGTTGTGGCCTGTATTGGCTGGTACTGACCCAGGTACTGAGCCAGAAAACTTTTTCATATGGAAACTAAGTTTATATCAAGAATTTTCAAGGATGTTTACTTAACGCAGCTAATTTATATTACGATATAACTACATCTCCAATCGCGACTACAGAGTCATAAACAGGCCACAAAATGTCATGAAGTAGATCAGATGCAGACACCTCCAGATCCAGTTTGGATCAGCCAATCAGATGGTTGGCTTCTGCCCCATGGGAAAAACTAGTTTACTGAAATGATAACTATGCCAACTGAGATATATTTGTCATGTCAAAATTTGACCGTGAAATTTCAGACCTTGATCGATCCTATGGTTGTCCTACAATACCACCAAAGTTTTTTCTAGTCGTGATATAGAGTCAAGATAGTGTTTTGCGATTGACCCGAGGATATTTGCTCCATCAAAAGATCAAGAGTCGAGAGTTTTGGCGGCCGAAATACAACTGAGAGATTTGCAGAAATTTAATGGCCGCGAAATCTCTGGGTGACTTTACGGTTGCAATATGACAGATTTGACTTCCACAACGTGACCGTTAGCCATTAGCCAGCCACAAAATGACCAAAAGCATAAAGTGGTTTACTGACGGGAATAAGAGATATTTGATGGGCACAAAGTGACCAAGCAATTTCCCAACAACGCTATATGCCTGAGAAATTTCCCGGTCCCATTAAAAAACACTTTCTTAAGATTTTTTTACTATTTTTCCATGGGTGACCCGCCAAGAGAAAAGGGACCTCAACTTCCATATTTTCAAAATTGAGTTTCAAAATCTACAATAAAAACACCAAAGAAACTGGTGAAAGAATTTAGAACTTATCTTAATAAATGCCTGAGATATAAATTTTTGAATTTGAAATATTAAAAACAGCAATTTCAGGAAATAGAGGTCTAGAGTTATGCAAATTTCTAACTTCTATTTGTTTGTTGCTACTTAAATTATTACAATTATTTATTGGCTATGTTTCATATATCATTTTGTCAGAAATTTAAAGCTGAATATAAATCCGCCGTTAAATTTGTGTTAATTGTTTGTATTTTTTGTCAAACGTTGCTGAAATAGAGGGTAGTAATAAAAAAACAACGCTTTAAAGACAAAATGTCTTGTTACATGATAATTAATTTTAATATTATAAACTCAAATTAGAATTTTATTCAATTAATAATGTTCACAAAATATGTCTTTAAAATTGGTTGTCTTAAGTTTTTATATTTTTATTTGTTGACCTTCCAGTACTTTTTTTGTTTGTTTTGAAACTTCGCTTGGACCAAGGCCTACGTCGTCAACTACTTTTTCTGGAAGATCCTGTAACTTTTCATGATTTTGATTCCTGGATCAGGGCTTGGCAAGTTCTACAATCACTCCTCACAGAACTCTCAGATTTTCTTAACTTCAAAGCGTTAAAATAGCATCGGGGAAGTCAAGGTCCCCGATTTCCAGATTTAGAAAAAATTAATTTAACCATGTTAAAAGCTAAATTCAAGTGTAAGATGGACCAAATATTGTTTGGGAACATATATACAGTAAGAAACAATAAAAAATAGAAAATTTTTTTTAACCCTAACCTCTAAAACTTCCTGCCCTGTAAAATTTTGTCTGGGAAGATAAGGTCCCTTTTTCCCTTGACAAGTTACAATATGACTTGAGCCCCCTAAGCAGCCCCCCCCCCCCCCGGGTAAGCGCCTGCTTATAAAAGATTACGTCAATTTTAGTTCAATGCCAGGCCCATGCTGGCCTGGGGGACAGGGGGAGGCCCTGCGCCCTCCCCTTGAAGGTATAACCGGCGCCCTCTTGACACCACCAAAAATGAAATTTTTGAATTTTTTGTAATATAAACTCAAAACTTACAGATTTTTTATTTCCAATGCCGGAATATTCAAATATTTCTTAGTCATTTTGTTAAAATAAAGCATGTTTTCTATACCCTTGCTTCTAAACAAACTATTTGCTGTGTTAAGGTTGAGACACTTGCCTGCATCACGCACCACCATTGTTGAAAAAATCCGAGTATTTATCCGGTTTTCGGATATTTTGTTGGCTGTTGGGGGATTTTCCATGGATTAAGGAAAAACAGGAAAACCGGAAATTTTTGACTTGGGCCGCAGGGATTAAACCGACATAACATATGTAAAAGAAACTGGGTAAAGCCAGGAATTTCAAACCAACAACAAAAACATTGGAAAATACAGCCACGAATTTATTTTCTTTGATTAAGTTGCCTTTTGTTAATAAAAGTCGTTAGTAATGTGTTTCGTAAGGCTCCACTGTTCTATCAGTGCCAACCTGCTAAATAAAATAAAATAATAGGCAGTGTTCCCAGAAACCGTTCGGTGTTTGGGTATTTTATGGGTATCAAGAAAACCCGGGTTAAACCGGGGATTTTAGTCTCGGACAGTGGGAACACTCTCGATATTTGAAATAAACGGGTAAGGCCGGGTTTATTTAGCCCCAATTAAACACGATGTCGCTAAAAGTTTTTGAAAAATTGTTTTCATGGTAAATACGTAGCTATAACGTATTTTTCATTATCTCTTTGTTTTTTTGCTACAATTTTAAAGGTGAGTGCATTATTTTTACAAGTGGTACGATTTAGGAACTCATTGGTACGATTTGGGAAACTGGTTTCCTAAATTGTACCACTTGCAAGGGTTTACAAAAAAATTCACAATAATTATAAAAATCAATGTTTGCTTCAAGTTTTGCTATATTAATGTTCCAAAAGGGTCCCTGTTTCAAAAAAACAAGGCCATATCTCTTTTAATGTTAACATTATGAAATTAAAAAACAAAAACCAAAAAGTGGTACGATATTGGCAACTTTACCCTAAATCTTTTTTTGTAATAGGGTGCTAGATATTAATGTAAAATTTACTTCTTCTTATCAGGTATAGGTTATGACAGGAGACTATGCCAGCTTTTTGGATATTTTGAAACACTTGCTGTGATTTTTTTCGGGTAATTCCCTGTTTTAGCGAATTTCCCCTATAGGAAAGAAGCTATTACCGTGGGTCTCATGGTAAGACCTAAGCCCAAGACCATGATAACTTTTCGTTTTGGGGCCCCCAGAAGCAAAAAACACCATTCGTTCAAATTTCTAGAGATATATATATATATATATAAATATATATATAAATATATATATATATATATATATATGTGTCTGTAAGCACGAAAGCGCTCGCAAAAATGGTCCGATCGGAATGAAATTCGGCACAGGTATGTAAAGTAGTAATTATTTGGATGAGTTTGAAAACCAGCCCGATCGGACTACTGGAAAGGGGGGTAAAGGGGGGTAAACCCCCCAAAAATGGGTTTTTTGGGTTTTTCACATAGAAAAATAAAAATAATCCAATTTTGTGTGGTAAACACAGTACATTGTCCCTATGTTAACCTTATGGGAAATAAGTAAAATACTATATCTGTTTATTTCACAACATATCTTAATAAAACTTGGTTTGTGGCTGCCACAACCATGCATTATATGAGATATAATGCATTTTAGCCTAAAATCCCCGATATTTCCATTTTTATCGCAGCAAACCTGCATACTAATTTCCCATGCTATCCTAATGGGAAATAAAAAAATCCTATATCTTCCTTATTTTTTAACGCATCTTGATAAAACTTTGTATGTGGCTTCATCTAGTTGAAATATACTGGATTATGGCCTAAAAAATACCCTATTTTTACATTTTCATGGCAGCAAACCTGCATACTCATTCTCCATGTTAACCTTATGGGTAATTAAAAAAGTTGTGTAGTTTGCTCATTTCTCATAATATCCCGATAAGAACTGGCATGGGGCTTTATACAGTTAATATTTACTTGATTATGGCTTAAAATACCCAAATCATCAAATTCCTGAGGCAGCAAACCTGTGTACTCTCTTTCCCAATGTTAACCTTATGAGAGGTAAATAAAATTGGATAGCTTTCTTATTCCACAACATATCTTGATAAAACCTGTTATGTGGCTTCATATAGTTTAGATATATTGGATTGTAGCCTGTGATACCTCATTTTCAAATTTCTGGGGCAGCAAACCTGCATTTTTCCATACTAATCTTAAGGAGAATAATTTATTTTTGAATAGCAATTGTGGGCATTTGGCAAGTCAAAGGATGAGGGAAAAGGGCCCAAATTAAATGTTTTAATGTCAGGGACTCAGGAAAAGTACTGTAATTTCTTAAAGTTTGCTAGAAAACAAAAAATAACATAAAATAACTGCCATTTAAGTAGCATTGGGATCTAAAACGTCTGCTTTTGTTTACATTAAAATATGTGAGCTGATGTTTGATTCAAAGCCATACGGTGGATACAGACATATGGCTTATTTAAAGGCCAGATAACTAAATATGTCAAATAAATGTACTATAGGGAATACAGATTTTTACTGATGATTTTTACAAAATTTTTTACTCAAACTTAAACAGCTGGTCATTTCCCCATATGATTAAATTGGAAAAGCCAGCTGTTTTGAAGTTTTGAACATTGCATTTTCGTGCCAAGTATAGGCTATTATTTTTTTATAGCCTTTTGCTCCTAAAAGCCACTAGGAGAGTATTTTTGTACGCTTTCTTTTGAATGTATATTGATTTTACTTGATGCGAGACTTCATTTATTTATGCACTTGGAATTCGCTAAGTATGCAGGACTGCTGCAACGGGGGTATTTGGTACTTTGAAGGTTTTTTGGGGATTATTGCCGTCTTACCAGCTAGAAGCAGATATTTTTATTGAGTTTGAGGGGATCTAGTCAAACAGTAGGCTACTGCGCACCACCACATCACATCTGCTGTCTGTAGGCATCCTCAATGGTCTGCAGGACACGGATGCCCGTTTAACATTTCCAAAAGTAATCTTGTTAATTTTTGTGATTTTTATGATGGCAAAACTATAAACAATATTGAATAAATCTTTACTAAAACTTCAAACAACTGCGAAATTTGTTACTCCTTTTAAAGGAGGACAAAATTATTGTTTGATAAGAATTGTTAATTCTTGGCGGCATGTTTTATTTGTGATGTTGTTTTCTATGTATGCATTATTTTGGCTACTCTTCACTATTATTGTAATAAAAACAACAATTTGATGTTTTTTTATTAGCCTACAATAAAAGTGATGAGACATTACCAAATCAAATCAAATCAAAATATCTTTATTTGTTTTATGTATACATGATACGTGAAAATAGTGTCAAAAAAAGGCATTGCCTATACATAAATAAGTAAATATAAAAATATAACCTAAACATACACTAATTACAATCTCGTAATTCCTCGTATGAATACAAAGCTCTGGATACCAGATATTCTTTAAGCAGTTTTTTGAATTTATTGATATTTTTTTCTTGTTTTAGAAAAATGGGCATTTGGTTTAAAAATTTTGTTCCCATGTATGTGGGGTTCTTTTCAAAAAAGGCTAGCCTGTGAGTGGGTATGATGGTATTTTTGTTCCTTGTGTTATAAGAATGTGAGTAGGAATGTCCTCTACTTAAAAAATTACTAGTTGCTAGTAAAACAGTATCCAGTGCCGGCCTTAGCAAGTGCGAGGCCCTGGGCAAGAAAACGTTTGCGAGGCCCTCCCATCCCATTTAAACCCCCCCCCCCACACCAATCCTACTCAATGCATTCTTAATTTTTAGACACATATTTAATTACATGTAAATCTCTCCTATACTCTTATATGAGCAGTGTTATCTTGCTTGGTTGTATGATTGCACAAAGATCTCAAAAATGGCTCCGAGGATTTCCTTCAAAGTCTGTAAATAAGTAATTTATGTCTCAAAAACGTCTTTTATGCAGATTACTTGGCCAGAGAAAATCTAATAACGTAATAAAACAAATTTTCAAGTTGTAAAGTTTTAGCATTGGCCTTATGGGTTGCCGTGATAGCAACGAAAATAAACAAGGAAAGTGTAAACAAATGAAGTAATCTAAACAGCTGTTTGGAATCTACAGCCATCAAGGGAAAATACAGCAAGTTGGATGAAGAGTCCGTGGAGCAATAAAAAAGGTTTCTATTTATCAATTTTATGACATTGAAATATTTTATAGAAACTGGATGAACTGGTAAACATGAAATAACACCGAGCAAGGCTCGGTCCACCAGGTAATTATGTATAAGGGCTGTATACGTTATGGAAAACGTCGTAGTCTTTTTTAAATCTCCCATGAGACCAATGCACAAATTCTCAAAGGGCACTACCAATGAATACATAAACGTTTGTGTATTCATTGACACTACGCAATTGCAGAGCTAATAGTTATGCAGTTTCTAATGTCAAGAGTGACATCATCACATTGTCTACTTCAGTGCATCCGTGACAGGTTAGAGAAAACAAAAATTCCCAACTCTTTAGACTGCAAATCTCTATTTTTAGCGAATTTCCTTAAAGGAATAAGCTATTACGGTATTACTCATGGTAAGACCTAAGTCCGAGACCATGTTAACTTTTCATTTTGGGGTCCCAAGAAGCAAAAAACACCATTCGTTCGAATTTTTATATATATATATATATATGTCTGTTAACACGATAGAGCGGCCGTAAATATGGTCCGATCTTAATGAAATTTGGTACAGACGTGTAAAGTGGTAATCACTCGGACGAGTTTGTGAACCAGCCCAATCGGACCACCGGAAGGGGGGGTAAAGGGGGATAAACCCCCCAAAAATGGGTTTTTTGAGTTTTTCACATAGAAAAATAAAATTTGTCAAATTTTTGTTGGCACCATTGAATTCAACTCAAAAAAACAAACAATTTAGTATTTTGAATTACTTCTCTATGTCCATTGATTGCCGAGATATTGAAAGTGGTAAACACACTACGTTGCCTCAATGTTAACCTTATGGGGAATAAGTAAAATTCTATATTTCGCTTATTTCTCAACATATCTTGATAAAACTTGGTAAATGGCTTCTTCTAGTTCAGATCTATTAAATATTGAATTAAAACAAACCAGTTTAAACATACCTGTAGCAGCAAACCTGCATACTCATTCCCCATGTTTGTTATTCTTATGGAGCTTACAAAAACATGTCAAATCTCGCTATGTTGGATTGAAATATGTTGTTTTGCACTTGAAATTCGCTGAGTATGCAGGTCTGCTGCAACGGGGGTATTTGTATTAATCTGCCAATTTAGTAAATGTTGAACACTATTGAATTGGGACACTTATTGATTTGAAAATTCAATTTGGCGAGTAGAGAAATTCACAGTCATAAGTTGAGAATTTTATGTTGTCTCCTCTATCCTCAGTTGGGCAATTGTGTCTTGTGTCGTGCGCCAGCGCTACTGTGTAACATTTTGCAATGCACTGGCAATAACCTTTCCGCATAGAGCAGATGGACTAAAGTAAAGGAACATTAATCACTGGCTACTTCCCTTTGGTACCTAGTGAGGACTGAATTAACTATGAATACCTCCAGTAGTTCACACCTTACTATTTTCTATAGGCCTCACCCAAACCGCACAACTTTATCAAAATAACCTAAAAAGTAAAGATGTACAGTTTTGCCGCCTTTTTTAATTGTAGTTTTAATATACAAGCAATCATTCTCATGGTTTAATATTTATCTCTGTGTTGCTTTATTGTAATTTTACTATTCCTATCATCTGTTTTAAACAAAGAAAATTTATTATCAAAAGCGCGAGGCCCTCCCAGGCGCGAGGCCCTGGGCGGCCGCCCCTGTTGCCCTCCCCTAAGGCCGGCACTGACAGTATCATATATGCACTGTCCATAAACAGTTAATATTTTTAAACTTTTGAAATATTCTTTTGCGGAGTGATTGGGTTTTAGTTTCAAAATTATTCTTATGGTTTTTTTCTGTTTCTTTAAAATTTCATTTAAGTTTTCTTTTTTTGCTGCACCATACAGAGCTAGGCCAAATGAAATGTGGGAATGAATATGGGCATGATAAATAGTTTTTAATGTATCTATATCACTGCATAAAACTGACATTCTATATAAAGCATAAATTCCTGAATTTATTTTAGAAAGTACCTTTTGAATATGATTATCCCAATTTAAATTTTCATCAATTTGCAATCCCAGGAAGTTAATGGAATTTTCTAAGTTTATTAGTGTGGAATCAATGGCAATTGTTGGTTCATTTTCTCTTCTGCACTGAGCAGTTTTAAATGAGACAAAATTTGTTTTTGATGTGTTTAATTTTAAATTATGATTACTGAAAAATTCAACTTCATTTTCAGTTGTTTAGCCTCCGGATTACTGTAGAATACTAAATAATGGTTTAAATACCTGCTTCGAAGTAATCCAAATAAGTTGCCGTGGCGACTAGTTTCGGTTCTCAATAGTGAACCATCATCGGGCCATTACAAGGAGTCTTCATTTACTTCAATTGAAGGTCGTCATGGTTCTTTAAAAAATACACAATCACACACGGACACGGACACATTATTACGATACGAAAAATATTTAAAACATTAAACAACGAGTTCACGGACAGGAGCGACGCGACCAGGCGGAAGTAAGTTCGTCTATAGACTGCGGTCAACGTGGTTTCAAAGTCAAGGTGACGTCACTGCTGTTTCCTTATCACCCGGTAGCTCGCAGTTCATTTATTCCTTCCCTCCCCCCTCCAGTATCTTGATGGCTGTATTATAAATATAATTCGATTGAAATGAAAGCTTGTCGTTCAAAACATTTAGGCTGTCGGTTTTTACAGCTTTATATATCTCAAACTCCTCTAGTGTGCTTATGTTTAGTCGGTCTTGTGATAAATGTAAAATGTCCATATTACTATTTATGCTTGTATAGGAGTGGTTCTGGGATATTAAATGTTCGGCAAAGTTAGAAGTTTGAGGAGCTGTAGTTTTTCTGGGAATATGTTCTTTGAATCTTTTTTGAAATGAACGTGAAGTCTGTCCAATGTAGTAATTTGGACAGTCACTACAGTTAAGTTTATAAACACCAGATTTGTCATATATAGAGGTTTGTGTTTTTGATTGTTCCTTCAGTAAAGATCCCAGTTTGTTTTTTGTTTTAAACGACACAGTAATATTATTCTTCTTCATTATGTTTTTAAATGTACGACTTAGTGATGAACCATAATCTGCTGAAATGTAGGTTTTCTGGTCAGACGGTTCAATATTAGTTTTATTTCTTTGCTTAAGAATTAAAACTTATTAAAGAAAAAAACTTATTTTTTTACATAATGAAGAAGAATAATATTACTGTGTCGTTTAAAACAAAAAACAAACTGGGATCTTTACTGAAGGAACAATCAAAAACACAAACCTCTATATATGACAAATCTGGTGTTTATAAACTTAACTGTAGTGACTGTCCAAATTACTACATTGGACAGACTTCACGTTCATTTCAAAAAAGATTCAAAGAACATATTCCCAGAGAAACTACAGCTCCTCAAACTTCTAACTTTGCCGAACATTTAATATCCCAGAACCACTCCTATACAAGCATAAATAGTAATATGGACATTTTACATTTATCACAAGACCGACTAAACATAAGCACACTAGAGGAGTTTGAGATATATAAAGCTGTAAAAACCGACAGCCTAAATGTTTTGAACGACAAGCTTTCATTTCAATCGAATTTTATTTATAATACAGCCATCAAGATACTGGAGGGGGGAGGGAAGGAATAAATGAACTGCGAGCTACCGGGTGATAAGGAAACAGCAGTGACGTCACCTTGACTTTGAAACCACGTTGACCGCAGTCTATAGACGAACTTACTTCCGCCTGGTCGCGTCGCTCCTGTCCGTGAACTCG
This sequence comes from Flexamia atlantica, assembly GCA_035578135.1. Lineage (NCBI taxonomy): Eukaryota > Metazoa > Arthropoda > Insecta > Hemiptera > Cicadellidae > Flexamia > Flexamia atlantica. The sequence continues at coordinate 169,884,714 of JAQJVK010000001.1, read as the reverse complement.
TTGTTTAATGTTTTAAATATTTTTCGTATCGTAATAATGTGTCCGTGTCCGTGTGTGATTGTGTATTTTTTAAAGAACCATGACGACCTTCAATTGAAGAAAATGAAGACTCCTTGTAATGGCCCGATGATGGTTCACTATTGAGAACCGAAACTAGTCGCCACGGCAACTTATTTGGATTACTTCGAAGCAGGTATTTAAACCATTATTTAGAACAATTCAAATATATTTGCCAGTTCCATGAATGATAAAATTTCAACTTCTTCAACTGTTTGCGCCGACACTTTAAGATTTGAATCATCTGCATACAACACTAAATTCTTACCGGGTAATTTGGAAAAACATTTAGCGATATTTGTTAGGTAGCAAGTAAAGAGGAGGGGGCCTAATACTGAACCTTGAGGTACTCCAAATTTGATTGATTTTAAATCTGACTTAACACTATAAACTTTATTTTTTTTCGGAATGGGTTAGTTCAACATACTGCAGTCTATCTGACAAGTATGATTCAAACCATTTAAATGCTATTTTGTCTATACCTAGAGCTTTCAATTTATTTAATAGTGTTAAAGATGGACAGTGTCAAACGCCTTAGACAGATCCATAAAAATCCCTACACATACCTCCCCTTTATCTACTGATTCTATTACTGACTCGATAAAGCTAACCGCAGCAGTTACTACAGATCTTTTAGAGCGAAAGCCATGCTGAACACTGTCTATTAGATTAGATGTTTCCAAATAAGCCACAAGCTGATTATACACAATTTTTTCATATATTTTTGAGAATACTGGAAGTAAAGCTACCGGGTGGAAATTTGAAGGATCTTCTTTATCATTTTTTTTATGAATAGGTAAAATTTTTGAGATTTTTAATTGTTGTGGAAAAATTCCAGAGACAAAAGAAGAATTAATCAGATGAGCCAATATTTCACTAAGTTCTGATTTAGCTGCTTTTATGATTGTGATTGGAATCTCATCATACCCACTCGAAAATTTATTTGCGAAATAACTGATAACTGCCTCTACTTCTTCTTTGCAAGTGTGCTTAAGTCTAAAACATGGATTTATAAACAACTCAGTACCTCCTGTTATAAAACTATTTTCAACATTCAATTTATCAGTATTTTCACCAACTTGGTGGACTACATTAACAAAATACTCATTAAATTTGTTACATACATCGACTGGGTTAGTATATCTTTGGCCTCCAATATTTAATGAGAAATTATTTTCATATTTGTTTTGATTTTTATTGCCTACTTCTGTGTTTATTATTTCCCAGACTGTTTTTTGAATGTTTGTAGATTTTTCAATCTTCCGTTTATAGTGAACCGATTTTGAAAAAGTCAAACTCTTTTTATATTTAAACACCTTATTCTTTAGCACCCCAGATAACTGTTTATTTTTTTATCATCTAACTCTCTTACTAAAACTGATTATTTCTCGTTTTTCATCCTTTAACTCTTTAGTGATCCAATTACTTTTGTCTTTTTTTAATTTTATTGGTCTCTTAGGAAAAGCTTCCTCAAAGTAGTATTTAAAAAGTTCTAAAAATAGTTCATACTTTTTTTCTGTTGGAGCCAAAAATATATCAAACCAGGTTTCTTCCTTAACTAGCTTTCTAAACAATTTGATATTTTCATCCGAAAAACTTCTCCTTTCAAAGGTAAAGCCCGGGTGATTTTTATTTCCTAAACTTTTACTTTTTATTTCCAAAATTTGACCATCATGATCGGAAAGCAATGTAATTACTCCATGAACAGTAGTATTATCTTTCAAACAGTTTTTAATAAGGAAATTATCTATTGCAGTTTCACTTTTTTCTGTAACTCTTGTAGGAAATGTAACCATATAACTCATGTCTTGAACTTTCATTAAATTTTTGAGCAGAGCATGTTCTTTGTTATCCATCAAAACATTAATATTTATATCGCCTGCAACTATAATAGATTCACATTTTGATGACAGATAATCTAAAAGAAGTGAGAGCCTATCTAAAAATTCTTTGGTGTTTGAGGATGGTGATCTATATATTGCAAGTAAAATAAATTTTAAACTATGAATATTGTAAGTACTGACACAAAACTCTAATTGTTTATCCTCTAAAATTTGCTCATAAAAATATTTTGGAAGTGAAAACTTTTTAACTTTAATTTCTGATTTACTTAAAATCATTACACCTCCCTTATTAGACAGTTTTCTAGAGCAGTGGTTCCCAAAAGGTGGTCCGCGGACCCCCAGGGGTCCGCGAATGGCTTGCAAGGGGTCCGCGGCGTTAGGCCTGTACATATTGGCTACTATTATGGATGGTCGGGTCCTGAAATTTCGGAAATTCTCGGAAAAATTAAATTCCCGATTTTTGGGCAGGATTTTCATTCACTTCGGGAAATTTTCGGGACGGGATCGTTTAGCGATTGCAACTAAACAGCGAGTGTAGCTTCGCAAAACTCGCGATCGGCCGCGGAAAATTATCTTGCGTATTTGCCGATCGCGAATAAACGGCAAATCCAGCTTTGCAAAACTCACGATCGTCCGCTAAAATTATCGTGCGTATTTGCCGATCGCAAATAAACGGCAATCACGTGTATTTGCAAGTCGCGGATGAACGGCAAAAATAGCTTTGCGCTATTCACGAACGACCGCGAAATACGCTAGCGCGTATTTGCCGATTGCGGACAAACTGCCGATGTTGCTTTACGAAACTCGCGATCGGATGAGAAAAACTGTCGCGCGTATTTGCCGATCGCTGAAAAACGAAAAATGTAACATTGCGAACTTGCAATTCGGTGTGAAAATCAAGTTTAGGTATTTACTGATAGCGGTTAATCAACAGAAATAACTTGCTAGAAGGCTTTACAGTGATGCATTTTATATCATCGGCCACATTGGTCGGCTACAAATAGTGGTTTTGGCCATTGATTCAATTCTCTAAACTAATTCTGATTACATTGAATTCCAGCCGAAAGTATGATTATTTTTCATAAATAAGTAAAAAAAATAGACAGTTGACAAAAGTAAATAATTTGAGACTTTTGAATTTAAATTTAAAATACATAGATAATTAATATTTTATGTAATTTGAGGAATATCAAGTTTGGGAGTTGTGAAAAACAAGAACTTAAAAGCCTAAAATTTATAAAAATACAATAATATGTTCACTAGTTACACTTGACAGTATATTGTCATCATGCAATAACCACTCAAGTATTTTAATTTTGGGTTTGTGGAAACCAAACAATAAAATCAAAAAGCAAAAACTTAAAAATTATTGTGTTTTTGTCAAACTTTAAATGTATTATATTTGTTATTTGTTGAATAATATTTCTGGTTTTCAATGCATTTAAATCTTGATTTCTTGATTATAAAAAATTAACCTTCAAATTCAATAAAATATAATAATAATCAAACAATAACTTTACTATTTTATGTAAGTTAGTATTTGCCTTATAATCAACAATTTCATTGAGTTACTTTTTTATTATTTTCGAATGTGTTTTTAATGTTTGCTATTTTGTCAGTTGCATATAAGTTAGTATTTTTTCACTTAAATTTTTTTCTTGAAATTTTGTGATCAGGTAGGATATTTCTTTAAAACAGTTATATATGACATTGTTTTTAACCTAATGTAATAAGAAAAATAAATTTGTGAACAAGCATTTCCAAAGCTTTAGGGAAGAAAAAATCCTGTCCTGTCCCTGTCCCGTCCCGAACTGAAAGTCCAATCCCGTCAATCCCTATTGGCTATAAAACAATTCGGAAAAATTTGGTGGGTAAAAGCAAAAATAAAAATAAAAAACAAATTATTAAATGAAATATCGACAAATCACAAATGAAATCGACAGTGTTAGATGCCGGAATGTGATCGTATATGCGCGCGGGCATGCAACTGAGCATGTTGTAAATCAAATATAGCTTTAGGGGTCCCCGATTGTTTAGTTTGTATACCTGGGGGTCCGTGACTACCTGTTATTTGGGAAACACTGTTCTAGAGTAGTGACTATCAATTTTGTAATTACTTATATTCAGTCTTCCAATTGCATCCTCTTTCATGTCATGCTCGGTTATAATTACAAAATCAGGTTTTATTTCACTTAGAGTGATCTCTAACATATCAATTTTTGAGCTTATATGTTCAATATTTTGGTGAAAGAACATAAGATTTTTACTCTCTGTTGTGTTTTGTTTGACTTTGCCCAAATTAATATCAAATCTGCCTCTGGTACCAGACTTAAAAGAATTACATTCATTACTTTGTCTTAAACTAAAAAATCTTGTTCACTGCTGCTGCTCACTTTTACATCCCCAACTTTACTGACATTCGCATTCACATCAGACCCCCCACCTGCACTCGCACTAGTTTTTTCCTTAATCCTCTTTGAACGTCTAATTGGAGGCAGAGGCGGGCAGGTGTTGACTGAGTGGATGTTGGACGGTGTGATGCCGTCTCCATTCAAGGCTGTGAAGTTTGACTGCTCCATTGGGGGCTGTTGTAGTTTCATTTGGTCTGATGTAGACCATTCCTTCGGCCTTGATTCTGCTTGTGTAGGGGGTGTTAGAGGAGAGCTTGTCGCTTCCATCTGTGGGGACTCTGAACCGATAGTTTGTGATGGGGTGGGATCAGGGAGCAGGGTACAAGTCAAGGGAAGATTTTGATTTACAGATACTTCAGGAATGCTTTGAGATGTAAAGAAGTGAGTATCAGGGTCAGAAGATGAGGAAGTTGTTCTTTTGGGAGTACTGCTGGGGTTCATCGGTCCTTTGCTGTGAGATGCCGCTGTATAGCTCTGGAGTGTTATTTGTTCATCTTCAGTAATGGCCACACAGTAGTTTTCCGAAGTAGAATTATGAGGTGTTGGATGTAGTTCAGTAGGCTGTTTTGCCAAGAGAGTCTTCCTAGTGTTCGACTCCGCTTTATGAATACTGTCCTGCAATTGTTTTACAAAGTCAGAAAATGAAAGACCATTCCAAAGGGGTTGTGATGTTTTTTCATGATAAACAATTATGTCTACCATAGCTCCCGTGTTGTGTTGGAACTTTACTATGTTCCCAGCGAACTGCTGTACGGACATTTTATCCCTTACGCAACCTACAGGGGAGCATATAAGTTTTTTTAGGTTGCGTTTCTTGAAATCTTGTGTTAGGCTGTGAAATGCCATATCATAATCAGAAGACGAAGGTTTCCGGTAGAACTTATCCTTAGTTACCAAACCATATACAGAGGCACCTTTCACTACTCTCTGGTAAGTGAAATACTTATTTATCATATCCGAATCATTAGGTTTCCCGAACTTATTTTTGAACACAATGGCTATGCCTTTACTCATGTGCTTATCATCATGAAAATCAGCTGATATCGCATGTGCAAACGCAACATCATCTCTATGCTTATTGTTTGCTATAACTGATTTCATATCCGCCTCCATTAGTTTGATTACTGGTTGCTTCTGGTTTGAGTGATCATCAGATTCATGTTTAGGCAATCCTAGGGGTTTTGCTACAGAACTTCTGTGCCTGTCAGACATTTTTTCATTGGTTTTAGGGTTTGTTATTGTTGCTTTCTCAACTTTGTTAACAGGGCTCGGTGATGAGGCCGATGACACCACCTTATGCTCTGTGTTTAGTTCTATCGTTATGGGCTTCCCAGACCTCAGCTCCATAATGTTGTTCGCAATTGTATGCCCTAGTATCTTTGTTCCCTTGTTTGAAAGATGTAGGCCATGAGCTGTAAAGATATTTTCTTCTATGAGGTACATATCTATGATATGCACATTTTTCTTTTGTTGTGATAGGCGCCATATGTAGTTATTAATCTGAAATATTATGTAATGATAGCCAATATTACTAGGGATGTCATGTCTATATGGTAATGTACACAACCAAATATTGGCGTTGCAAAGTTGGACTGTCACCTTTAGTAGATTGCAAATGTGCTCAAGACTATGTTCTCCTACATCATTTGTGCCACACATAAACACTACATTGTCTGAAGGGTTAAACTTTCTTATATCAGTTGTATGGATAAGATCTTGAATTGTAGCATTAGGCTTCAAGACAGAAAACACATTATTGTTTGAAGGGAGGTTTTGTGCAATAATGTTGGCTATGCCTCTTCCATGACTGTCTGCAAACAGGGTTATATTGTAAGCCTCAGCACCATTGGAGGTACAAACTTCAATTTTATCTTCCATCATCGGTGATTTGTCACTTTTTGTGCCTGCCTCTACTACTTTCATATCAGCTGTCACAGTTGCTACAGGAGAATCAGTTTGAGTGCCCTTACTGCAAGATTGTTTTGGCACCTCTCTCCCTGTTACTGATTGCACTGTCAGGGATAGGGACACACATGCCTCTCTCCAGCACTTAGACATTAGTTGGATTATACATATTTTTTCCTTAATATCATAGCCTTAGTTATAGGTGCAATGTTATCAATTATTTTCCCATTTGCATTGATACTTTGAATTAGCATTTCTGTATGTAAAATTGTAAAAATCCCACAATCATCTCCGTTTGTCTGCTGTGAACATATCGCTTCACAAAGTTCCAAGTCTTTATCTAGCTGTTTGTTTACTGTGTTACTAATTTTAACAGCGGCTGTGGTATTCATTCCTTTTATTGAGTCAAGATGTAACCAAACTTTTCACCTTGTCAAACACCAACAGAGACCAGTGACTGCCACTTCTGTCTGAAAATTTCTCCTCGCTATTGTTTAATGGGAGGAAAACATAGTTGACCTCTTTTGAACTAAGTATTTCCACATTCTGTAATACGGTTTCTTTGTCTCCCAGCTTCAGGAGCTGGACAGTACCAGGGCTTAATAACACCATGTCTGTACGATTAGTTTTGCTCATTAAAGTTTTATAGTACAGTGTTATAGTTTCATCTTCTAACCATTGTCTGCTTTGCAATAACTGTTGGTGGTAGTGATTTCGCTGTTGCAAAGCCTTACTTAAGCTATTCTTAAGGTCCTCAACTTCTTTTTGCAGGACAATATTTTTACTGTAAGTTTCATCCAGCTTTTTCTTTACATTTTCCAGTTCAATCTCTGAGTCCGACTTTTTATTCATTGTGGTTGAAAATGAATGTAATTTTTTTTTTATTTTATTTTATTTTCACACAATACATTACAAAAGTGAACAAATACATTTAAAAAATTGTGAAATGGGCCCCTGCAAAGCCAAGCTTGTGAGCAGGAGCCGAGCCAAATCAGCAGTCTTTAAGTCCAGTCACTTTGCACTCTTCAAAAAATAGATATAATAATAATACATACATTATTAAATTAGATTAGGCATCCATTAAAATAATCTTCATATTATACTAACTATTACAAAATCAGACTAAAAACCACTCAGTAAAAAAAAAGAGAAAAAAATGGCGCAGGCCTAACTAGGAATAATACACGCAGGTTACAAAAAGCAGCCCGATATAAAAAATGTCAATAAAAAAAAGGCCGACCTGGCCCACTCAATCCGGGACCTTATCACATTCACCCCCCCCCCCCCCCCATTCACTCAACAATCTCAATCACGCATTGCATTCCCTCACACAAACGCACAAACACACACTACCCTCATTCACCCACTCACTCTCATGCTCGTCCACGTACACACACCACACACACGCGCGCACGCGCACCCACCCAGATGCACGCACGCACACACACCCTCACACACGCACGTATCGGATGGCATCACGTATATTGGGATTTTAGGCAGCGCTCCAGATTGTCCCTTCCCGTAACTTGAATCCACTTATTAACCTTATTTTTGAACGTAGATAAACTACACGGGGAGGGAAATTTTAGATGATCCGGTAAATTTTTGAAAATTGTGTGGGCAATATAAAATGAACAGGTTTTATTGACTGATTTGTTCAATCTTGGCGGGATGATACCAACGTTTACAGACGCGCGAGTAAAGTGATCATGACCGATATCTGTAAGAAAATCGAAACTATTTTTAAACATATATACAATGAGTGATCTAGCAAACAGCTGAGTAATATTAAATACTTTGAATTCATCCAGAAGCAAATTTGAAGAATAAAGTCTAGGTTTTTGAAGAGCTGCTTTAATTATTGATCTTTGAGTTACAAAAAGCGGATGAAGATTACTAGAATAACTCCCGCCCCACGCCAAAATTCCATACTGTAATACAGATTGAACGTACGCAAAATATACATTTCGGATGATATCTAGAGGTAAAATCTTACTAAGAGTTCCAAAAACAAAAATAAACTTTCTTAATTTTATTCTAATGTCATTGATGTGATAAACCCAACTTAGCCGACTATCAAACGTGACCCCCAAATACTTATAACTCAACACTCTATCAATAGATTCACACGATACACATTCATTCTGGCCACCACAAGTATGTAATTTTAATTGTAGATGTTGTGGATCTTGATCTGCTCTCAGAGAGACCGCTAGTCTTCTTCAAATTAACTGTGAGTCAGTTTTGGTCGAACCAACGCTTGACACGGAGCAGACCTCGCTCAGCCACGCCATATACCTCCTCCCAACTGCCGCCCTCAAAGAGGAGGGCCGTGTCGTCCGCGTACAGATAGAGCTGCCCCTGGTCCAAAGGAACCCTACCTAAATTATTTATGTACGTTAAGAATAGAGAAGGCCCAAGGGTACTTCCCTGTATAACCCCATAATCGATCTTTTTGCATGAACTATTTTGGCCTAAAATTGAAACTAATTGATATCTATCATTTAAATAACTTTTAAACCAATCCAGCGAACACCCCCGAACACCCAAATACTCGTTTTTGTACTAAAATCCTCCGATCAACAGTGTCAAAGGCTTTAGCAAGGTCAATAACAATTAAAAGAACTTTTTTATTGCGGCCAATTGAGTCATGAATATTTTTTGTGAGTGAAAACAAATCATCGTTAATATTTTTGTCGCGTCTAAAGCCAAACTGATGCTCCGATAAAATATTTTGGTCAAGTAGATAGCCTTCCCATTGACGTTTGACGCATTTATCTAAAAGTTTCGCGAGGACACTGGCCAGAGTTATTGGTCTGAAATTAGCAAATTCGTTTTTGGTCCCACCTTTATAGATAGGAATTACTTTTCCCGTTTTAAACGCTGCTGGATAAATGCCTTGTAAAATACTCTTGTTTATTATATTGAGTATGGGATTTTTCAAGGTCGGGAAACAACTTTTAATTAAAGATGCAGGGATTTGATCCACCCCAGGAGCGGAACCCCCCTTGAGACTCTGGACCACAGACGCCAGCTCCTCCTCCGTGACGGGCCGCAGTCGGAAGAGAGAGTCAACACCGCACCTCGCGTCGTCGACAATGCACTCCGTCGCAGGGGGGATTGCACTGGCCAGACCGGCGCCAACCCCAACGTAATAATCATTAAGAGAGTTAGCGACACGTTTAATGCCACCCTCCTCAAACGGTTTTGTCCAAAAAATAATTAATCGGGAAATCACTTTTTTTCTTTTTAGTCCCAGTAAGCTCACCTAAATGATTCCAAAAATCCTTGGGATTACCCTTACATTCCTGAAATTTATTGCGATAGTACGATTCTTTAGATGTTTTTATTAGTATATTTAAATTATTTCTATATGTTTTAAAAGTATTTATTAATTCTTTTACTAATGTAAGGTGTCACTGTTTGTAGTAGAGCAAGTGTTTTGAAAAGTAAAGCTATTATTCACTTCATTTTGCTCTAATTCTTCCAACTCTTTAAACAGAGATTTATTTCTTAAATCAACAGTCTTGAGTTTCGCCTCCAGGACTGCTAAATTTTGTTCTAATTCATTATATTTACCAATGAGCAAATTTTTTTCTTCATTATCGGCATTCCATTGATCAAATATACTGGCATTCAGTGAAACAATTTTTTTACACCTTTCCTCTCCAAATTGATCAATAAATTTACTCAGTTCAAATCTAATGGTGGAGGCATAGTCAGCTATTTTTGAATCAAACATTCTCTTGCTTTTAAAATAATGCTTCCTTTAATCAGAAGGTTAAAAATATATAAATATTTTAATTTGTTTTACTCCGAAAAGAGATTTAACTGGGATTAAGTGTTTGTTTACATTCGGCAGTCATATCCAGGAAGTGTAGAAGTCAACAAAAGATAAGGAAATCTAGATTGACCTTAGCCCAGGCACTGAAGTTCTTATCTGATCTGATAAGAAGGCCCAACCAATTATCTACCTGTCATCCCAGGAAATTTATTTTATGTTTTTCCCACTTACTTGTAAAATATTTTGTCAACCTATCACACCTGACTCTAAAAATATTGAGGTATTTTCCACACTTCTACTAGACCAAAAATTACACTTTTAAGACAGTTTTTTTTTCACTAAAAAATCCACAAAAAAGCAGGAGCACATACAACAGTGAACTGAACATTTGGGACCTTTCCCCCACCATTTTTCATCCCTATTTTTTTTTGGTTTGGTTTTTTTTCATACCCTATTTTTACATTGGTTAATGTAAAATTTACTTTAATTTTTTGGATTTTTTTTGCTACCTTAACACGTTCGCTACCGAGCGTCACATATGTGTGACGCACGGTGTTTGTAGTGTACCAATTGTGAATTATATACTTCCAGAATAGACCAATGTAAAAAAAAAGTCGTACCTCCAGACCAAAATTTTTTTGTCAATTTCAATAGCTATTATGGTTTAGAATAACAATAAACAACTTGTGACGTATTTATAAAAAAGAATTGTGCATTTTTATGGAATTTTATTTTGAGTCACATATATGTGACGTCAGTCTATAGCGTAGATCTACGGTTGAAACTATATATGAATCTTACTACTGACCGATTGTCACATATGTGTGACTGAAAGATAAAATATGTTTTATCACACTGTATTGGTAAAAACAATAAACAAACACTGTTTAGTTAAAAATTGTTTGTTTATTCAAAGAGATAAGAATAAAAAGGTTTTGATAAACATTAGTATTTATGACAAAAAAATGAAAACAATAAGTGAAAAATTTTGTTCAATACTAAAAAATCTAAATATATTGGTCAATCTGTAAAATATTTTAACAGACATAAAAATTACGCAAAAAGGTGTACACAATTAATATAAAATATTGATAAGATAAATGCTGCCCAACAATTGTGTACGATTTTACATTACTCTTACTGAAAAAATGGTACGGGGAAAAGCTTATCATACTACAAAAAAAGATAAAAAGTTAAAATATACATGAGTATTAGTATAAATGAGAGAAAAAACAACAAATGACACAAGACTTCCTCCATTTCCAATGACACCAAAAAAGGTCCATTTGAAAAAAGGGACCTTTACAATTTTTACATGAAAACATGTGATGCTAATAGTTTTCATTAAAATTTACTTGAGAAGGAAGGATAGTCAATCTATATACTGTAAGTCTTAATATAATCGGGAGCATCAAATTAAACAGGTGAATAAGCAATTTAATCCTGGGCACTCAAGTTATTTTACGACAGATCAAATGCCAAGATTCCCAGGCTAAAATTTCTGCAGGAGGGTGGGGACCCGTTGATACCCCACTTGGTGTGTGTTCAGGACTAGGTAAGCCGGTGGGGTAATACGAACAGCACGGAGGGTCTCAAAGATGGTATCTTTACCGAAACCTGGGAGAGATACATATGCTATGCCTAAGGCCTATAGACCTATTAGCTTTATGTCATTTCTCCTGAAGACCATGGGGAAAATTGTGGATTGGGTCAATCCATATTGTGGTCAAAAAAAAATTGGTTTCTTGACTAACTCAGAAAAATTTGACATTTTTTTGGAAAATTCTCAAATGTTTAGGGAGCCAAGAAATTTTTAAAAAATTTTTTTGTGTAGTAAGTACCGTTTGAAAATGGCGGCCATTTTTGTATAAGGGCGCACGCCATTTTCAGCGTTAGCGGGCACCTGCGATTTCTTAAATTGCTCTACATCCTGATGTCACGTGGGTGAGTTGCATAGGCACTGCGGGCTTTAAACTAAGGTGTTATGCGATCCATGCCAAGAGTCTAGTGGCACTGGGGGCCTAATATACAGTGTCTTTAACGGAGCCTTCTGGGAACCTAGGGGAACCCAGTCGTATCTACCCCTTACCTCTCTAATCGGGTCACTGGGGAGGTCGACCTTTAGATACCCGAGAAGAGGGGCATCACCTGGTATACGGATGGCTCAAAAAGCCATCTTAAACAGGAACAGGGATATACGGCGTCAGACCCAAGGTGCATTTCTGCATAGAAGCCTGGGGAAACTGGCTACTGTATTCCAAGCGGAGGTTGTGGTGTTGTCTTAGTGTGCGAGAATGTGTGTGGATCGTGGCCTCAATGGCCACACCATAAACATGAACTCAGACAGCAGAGCTGCACTGGTGGCACTTGACAGCTACGAGTTCACCTCTAAGGCAGTTTGGGGCTGTCATCAGGTCATGAAAGCCCTGGGAGAGAGCAATAAGGTAATACTTCTAAGTTGGGTTACGGGGCACAAAGGAACTGAGGGCAATGAGGGAGCTGACATGTGGGCAAATAGAGGAGATGACAGCCCACTCATTGGTCCAGAGCCTACGTGCGGTATTGCCTACAGCACAGTACGTGAGGAGGAAGAAACAGCCTTCCACGTGCTATTTGAGTGCCCAGCCCTACAAGGTCTGCCTGCGCACTAGACTCCTTGGCCCACCAATCAGTGACCTAAGGGAAGAACAGGTAGAACCACTGTCAAGAGGATCTCAAGGTTCTTGAAGGACCTGGGATTTGACGGAGAATGAGGACCTGTGTCTGAGGGTGCACAATAAGCTAATTTAGCTGTGTTGCAACGCCATGGTCAAGTGAAGCCATGGCCCTCTTAAAAAAAAAAGCAGAAGAGGTTTTACCTTTATGTCCATCATACATCATCCTGCTTTACCTTGATGAGCACTGTCTATTGTTTTCCGTCGGGGCTTCACAGGCACAATGTGGCAAAGTATGACACGGTTAGTAGCGTAGTAGCGATAGCCAAAGATAGAATGCGCGAACTGTAACTTAATATTCAAGGACCTCGTATTTTCAACATATTGGAATTTATAAATATTTTCAAGGTTCAAGAGGACCTCATATTAAATTAAAAACTGGTTATAATAACCCTGCAGGATTCAACTGTGGCTGGGATTGAACCATCTTATGGCAAAACCAAAATAATTCATATTATGTGGACTGTAAGATTCATAGTCGGCTTAAAAAATTCAATAAAAATACGGTAATTGTTCACTTTCCAATGGTTGTCTAGAAATTGAAAAATAGTTTTTCCATAATATAGGAAATTTTGCGCTGATTCCGGAAATGATAGTCGTTTTCCGCGGAAAACGTCGTAAAATGCCGGAAAATCGGAAAAACCGGAAAAAACAGTTTTTTATGGAAATAGGTCATGTGGGTACTCAAATTAATCGGGAGAACGAGCTGAACAAGAATATGTAAGAATTTTCAAGATCCGACGGATATTAACGGAGATACGGCCGGAAAAGCGTCGGAAAAGCCAAAAACAAACTTTGTCGAAAACATATCATGTGGGTACTCAAATTAAAGGAAATTGCACGCTGAACAACAATCTGCAGTAATTTTCACGATCTGACGTACAAAAGATCGAGATAAAGCCAAAAAACATAAAAAAATTTAAATCAACTTTTGTTTAAGTTATGTGAAGATGGATTTGGCTGGAATAAATTAGATAGGGATTGGTTATGTTAGTTTACGTTGTATTTGGTTTGGTTAGGTTAGGTTATGTTAGATTGTGATAAAAGTTGTATTATTTTACGTTATATTAGGATTGGTTTAAAACGTTAAGTTAGGCAAGGATAAGGTTGGTAAAAAGAATGTGATATTATAATCCTAATCTAACAATACCAAACTAATTTAACATAACCAAACCTAATAGGTATAATCTAGGGAGGGCCTAACCAAATTCATTATATAACCTATCCAAATTCAATATAACCTAACCAAACTTAATTTAACCTAGTCAAACCAAACCTAACATAGTCTAACATAACCTAACTAGACCTAACATAGTCTAACCTAACCTAAACTAACCTAACCTAACCTTAGATCCCACAGTTTAGCGTAACTCACCTAAAACTAACCCATTTCGTGCAAATCCATGACTTTTCCAGCACGTTTCCGGCCATAACTCCGTTAATCCACGTATAATCTTGGAAATTCCTGCATATTCTTCTTTATCTCAATCTCCCGATTAATTTGAGTACCCACATGACCTACTTCGGAGCCAAAAATTATTTTATCGTTTTTCCGATTTTCCGGCATTTTCCGATGTTTTCCGCGGGAAAAAACTATCATTTCCGGAATCAGCGCAAAATTTCCTACATTTTGAAAAAAAAAATTGTTCAATTTCTAGACAACCATTGGAAAGTGAACATTTACCAAAAATACACTAGGCCTAGTAATTAATTAAGTTAATAGGATAGATTAGGCTACCTAACTCAATTTTTGGCATTTGTTTTTCAGCACCTTTTGATGGTACAAAAGAAGAGTCCACACTTAAAACCTTCAGCTGATGTTTTAAAGCAAGAACAGAGATTAAAAGCCCTTTCCCCCACCAATGTCGACAATATGAGAGCAATTTTCTTTTTTGGAAATTGCAGCTACAATATAGGCTGCAAAATATAGCTATAATATAGGCTTAGTTGACTGCCGGAATAGGCTATCATTTGCAGAATCAGCATAAAAATTGCCACTTGACTGGAACAGTGAAAGTAGAAAGTGTGTTGCAAGCCTTAGCTAATATTTCTAATTTAAGCCCCATCCAGGTCTGACAGACAGTGAGAGATCTGTTAGTTAGGCCAATACTTACTAGAAAATAAAGAAGAGGTATCGATAGCCTTTGTTACAGTTCCATGCATTGTATCTCCGACTTTGTCAGAGTCAGCTGGTTGCAAGGCCCAGGGGTAGAGGGGGTACTTCTCTGAAAACATTGTTCTACAGTCCCGCTATTTGTAAAACGTCATGTTTACAAATACTATATGTTTAAAATACCGTATCATAAGATACGGTTAGTAGCGTAGTAGCGACAGCCAGAGATAGAATGCGCGAACTGTAACTTAAGTTACTATTCAAGGACCTCGTATCTTCAACATATTGGAATTTATAAATATTTTCAAGGTTCAAGAGGACCTCATAATAAATTAAAGACTTTATAAGAACCCTGCAGGATTCAACTGTGGCTGGGATTGAACCATCTTATGGCAAAACCAAAATAATTCATATTATGTGGACTGTAAGATTCATAGTCGGCTTAAAAAATTCAATAAAAAGTACACTAGGCCTAGTGTTTAATTAAGTTAATAGGCTAGTTTAGGCTACCTACCTCAATTTTTGGCATTTGTTTTTCAGCACCTTTTGATGTTACAAAAGAAGAGTCCACACTTAAAACCTTCAGCCGATGTTTTAAAGCAAGAACAGAACTTAAATAGCCCTTTCCCCCACCAACGTCGACAATATGAGAGCAATTTTCTTTTTTGGAAATTGCAGCTATAACAGCACTCATTATTTCTACTTCATGAGACTTTTTAACTGACATTAGATGTTTGAAAATATGATTAGTGTTTTCACCGTGATCTTTCAAATCTAGTTTTTCGAGCAACTCTTCAAAAGACAGGCAATCACTGTTGTGTCTCAAGGATAACTCCTGGTTTTGGTTCAAAAACTGCAGGAGGTTTGGTGTCTTGTGATTTGATTGTAGATTCCTCACACTGGCAAAACTGCTTAAAATGATTTGGTTTAATTCTTCTACATCTAAAGACATGATTTCTTCTTGAAGATATTTTGGTAACACTTTTTCAAAACTGTTATGGGTAAAAAAGTGTACCATGTGTGAGTTTGCTAAGGGTAGCAAACCTTTCAATCTGTTTATATGCAATTCTAAATTGGCCTTCATCGTAAATAGACCTACCATGCTTATAATCTGTTGCAAGCTTAGGCCTAATTAAATCAAAAACTAAGTTCTGAGTTTTCAGGAATTCTAGGATCTAGCTTAAGAAGAGAGCAAAGTCTTTTGTAAGCTGATCGTATACTGTCTCGGAGGCCTATTAAATCTGTAGCTTCGTCATTCACCTGAGGAAAGGATTCAATAAGTTTATTTAATTTCTCAATGACTCCACCAAGTTGAGGAAGAGAATCTGGGTTCAAAGATTTTACCAATGCTTCCAAAAAACCTTTATAAAACCCTATTTCAGACCCAATTTCAGCTCCTCTATGGTAACCTAAATGGTAACCTTCAATTTCACCGTCAATTTTTCCTTTTTCCAAACCTTCTTGAAACCCACTTGATGCTAAATTATCCTCTAAAAATGTTAATGATTCAAAAACATCGTTGATATCTTCATATTTAGATTTGAAAACATGTTCATCTTTAGACATTGTAACAGTAACAATCCAAACAATAGCTGCAAACAATGCAATATAGCCCTAATTAACCTCAATTGAAAAGGTTAATTGATACCCCAATCAAATTTCAACTCATCCCGGATCCCAAGTTTTTTTATGAATTGAAAATTAATATTAGTAACATGAGCCAGTGATTCATTCCTATTAACTTATCAAACTAGACCATTTTTACTATTATTTGACTGTATTTTTAGATAAAACATTTAACCTCAAATCAGCGAACTCAAACTAACACACACACACACACACACACAAGGTGTGCTGGTGTGCTACTGCGCATCCAGCGTCAGCTGATTGTTGGGCCAGCTGTTGTCATGAAGTCATGTGGGGGCTAAAACGGCTACGACAAAAACATGGCGAGAGATTGGGGAAACTCGACGCGCGCTGCTTTGAATTTAAATTATGACCAAACCAAAACTTCCATCTCGTCCTCCGAGTGCATTTTTCAAAGAAAATAAAATTCTTTATCGATTGGTATAATTTGTTTTTACGTATAATCTTTTTTATTAATCATTATAGACGACCAAAGGTAGAAGAGTTACAGCATCATGATTATGAAAATACCGCCGCCACTCCAATTACGTTATTTTTTGGAAAAATAGTAAGTTTTTCCTTAAAAAAAACTATTTATTCTTGTTTCTCAAGAAGTTCCCGTAATATCAATGCTAAATTTAGCCATTTTTATTAAATAATACATAAAAAATACAAATTTAAAAAATCTTTTTTAAATGCAATTAAATACTGTATTAGTTTACTAAAATACAGCAAAAACTGCAACGGCAAAAATACAACAAGAGTATGGCCAAATAAATATGTTATTCTTGTATCTTAACTTTCACTCGGACTTTCAATACATTTCTTTCTCTATAGCTTTAAAATATTTATTTGTAAGGCAAACTATTATAATAGGAAAGTTATCAAAAAATATACCAAGATGTGCAAACTTAATTACATTTGCGTCCGTTATACTCGAATAAAAACAATATAAAGTGAAGGACTGCGTCCCCTATTAAATGCTTGAATTTTGAATAAGTTTAGTGAATTTTGAAGTGTGTGATGGCTGATTTGTGTTGGCTGTGTTGGTTCAATCAGTTAAGTTTGGGGGGGGAGATATCAGAATATACCCCTCTTCTTTACCGAAACCTTAAAATGTGTTGAATATAATGTTAAAATAGGTGAAATGTGGACGTAAGGCAATGATAACCCCCTCCCTACAGAAAACATTCTGGGCACTGGTAAAGTTCTCACTACTTAGCTAAATAAGCTTACTTGTTCTTAAATCATGAATGATTTGACTTTAAAGAGTCATAAACAATTTGATAATTTACCCAATAAAAATGTCTAAATGAAGATGTTAGTAAAGAAGTTATTAGATGATATATTTCAATAAGAACCCACATAAAAATAAAACAAATAAATAGAAAGTTGAGATATTCAAATACCCTGACTGGCAAGAAACGCCAATTAGTAAAAAACTTAAAAGGTGGCATAAATTTTATTTGAAAACCTTGTGGTTCCATATTAGTTGCTGCCATATGCCTTAATGTGTTTTAAAACTAATATACAAAGACCAGTTAATATTAGTCTGGTTGCAGTTGAAAAAACCTAGAAGTGAGGTCCACCCGAAGTTTTTTGTTGATTTCTGTTTCTTCAAGACCTACACAATTCAGATCTGCCGGGTGCCACTTTGTCACCCTTGAGCAAATTCAAATATCCAAGATGGCTTAAAACCGTATATTTTTTTAAAAAAGTTTCCTCACTGCATTTTTACGTGCATTTTTTGAGATATTGACCAAAGCCTATCATCGTTGGGTGGCTATTCCTATATTTTGACTGGATAATACTTTTCGGCCGCCATATTGGATCACCATGGATATCAACTTTATTTTTTTAATGTAAAGATGGTGTTGTGACGCATCATTTTGAACTAGATTTTTATGCTGATTACAATGCTGAAATCCGTTTTTGAAAATATGCTTTCGTTAAAAAGATACGCACAAATAAAAATTTATCCCTATACATTTCTTATGGACATTTCGTATTTTCAATATTTTTTGGGGTTATTTTCCTGCTATCTCTCATTATAATAAAGATATGTAGTTCGGTTTGGTCTTAAAATACTCAGTGAAACACCGGCTTTCATTTGAGATATTAATCTTCAACATCGGACAAGTGACAGATGAGCTATAAGGCTAAATGTAATTTAAAAATCAATTTTTCTGAAATTTGTTTTTAATCAAGTATGTATATCTCTGGTTCTAAATAAGGTATTTAAATAATTTTGATCTTAAAATATGCAGTGATATATCGGCTTTTATTTAAAGTATTGATACGTGAAATTGGTTCAGCTGTAAACTAATTTTAGGTTTAGGGCACATTACGACATAAACATTAGTTATTTTTAATTGCTACGCTTAATAGTGGATTGTAACTCACCCAGAACATGTTCAAATTAAATTATCACGATCTCATTTGAAAGTTGATATTTTACTGAGTCTTTTAAAAATATCCAGAAATCCAGACCTTTCTTGGAACTGGAGACATGAGTCTTTATATAGACGAAAATGTCTGAAAATTTTGATTTTTAATGGGTTTTAGAACCACAACTCTCCTGTAATTCAATTTTTATAAATAATTTATGACTCAAATGAAAGACTATAATCTACTAAGTTAATTAAGACCTTTACGATTTTTGAGTCTTTGGAACTAGATAAATTCTTAAAGAAATGTAAAATTATGCAAGTAAAACAAATTTATGTTAAGTGAAAGCTCATAAAGTCAGATAATCTTTAGTCCAATCTTATTGAGAGTCAACTTATTTGAGAGCTGACAGTTTACTGAGTGATTTAAGGCCAAAATGAGTTTAATACCTCATTTAGACCCGGAGATATTAATACTTGACTAGAAAAGAATTTCTGAAAAATTGATTTTTAAATTAAATTGAGACTTATAGCTCAGCTGTCATTCGTCCGATGTTGATAATTGATATCTCAAATGAAAGCCGGTATTTCACTGAGTATTTTAAGACCAAAATGAACTACATATCTTTATTATAATGAGAGATAGCAGGAAAATAATCCCAAAAATATTGAAAATAAAAAAAATATTGAAACGTCCATAAGAAATGTATAGGGATAAAATTTTATTTGAGTATATCTTTTTGACGGATGCATATTTTCAAAAATGGATTTCAGCATTGTAATTAGCATAAAAATCTAGATCATAATGATGCGTCACAACACCATCTTTACATTTAAAAAATAAGTTGATATCCAATATGGCGGCCGAAAAATATTATCTTGTCAAAATGTAGGATTAGCCACCCAACGATGATAGGCGTTGGTCAATATCTCGAAAAATGCATGTAAAAAATGCAGTGAGGAAACTTTTTTTAATTATACGGTTTTAAGCCATCCTGGCCGCCATCTTGGATATTTGAATTTGCTCAAGGGTGACAAAGTGGCACCCGGCAGATCTGAATTATGTAGGTCTTGAAGAAACAGAAATCAGTAAAAAACTTCGGGTGGACCTCATTTCCAGGTTTAGGTTCAAAATGCGTTTTAGCAACTAGACTATATATGATGGCAAGTGTATATTTATTGATTACAAATTAGTACTTGACATTTATTTGGCTAGCTTTCTCCAAATTACAACTAAAATAAAAATGAAAATGAAGGTGGATTTATAGTTTATAATTGGATGGATAATGGATTTAGGGTGAGTGCACCAGTGAATGACTGGTTAAGGACGATGTCTCATGTTAATTTGTCATTACTTCCTTATTTCATAGTCACAGTTATACATTTTACTACAGAAAGTTCATTTATTGTTTAAGGATCAAGCAATATTAGTTAAATGCATTCATTTTGAAGGGCGGACCGTAGTCCCATGGCGCTTCAGCCGCGAGGGCTTGTTGCGCACCAGTAGTTAAATGCATTATTTGATGGGAATACTGACTGTAATATTAATTAAAAGGCAACTATATCAATGCTATTCTGATTCTGATTCTGATTATAACAGAAAACATACCTGGGTCTAACTGAAAAAATCAAAATAATCAGATACTACCTCTCAAATAAAATACATTCATATATTATAATCATCCCATCGTAACAAACAATGAAATCACACAAAATGGAGAGATTGAATAGATAAAATTACAAGTTGGATCCTCATTTCAGCATTAATAAATGAGGAGTTGTGAATTCAAGAAGAGACTATCAGGAAACACCGATGACTATCCATAATCAAGAGTCTGTTCTCAATGAAAAGCAGTTTGAGTGTTCCGCAAATCTACATACATTAAAACATATTAAATTTGTTTCGTGGGGTTTCTATACATAGACCAATAATTCCTAATTAATGTTAATCTATTTTTAGATAAACTTAATAATACAATTGGATTTTTTTTGTATTAAAAAAATACCAAACTAGTTTGAATCATTGTACATTATAATATGAACCAGAATACACCAGCAGTAAAGAAAAAAACTGCCAATGCTAGGATCAAATATATTCTTTAAAGTAAAGAATTAGCCTATATGCCATATGCAACTTTCCAACTTATTTATTTGATGGATTTAGCATTGCAATGATAAAAAGTTGTAAGATTGTTCAAAGTTAAAAAGTTGTGTTTGATGAAATATTCTTTGTAGATATATGAAGATTAAAGATTCTTCTCAATGCTTCTATTGTGCAATCTAAATATATGTACTGATGATGATAAACTACCTTTGACAAATTAAATCAGAGCTCATTATTGATGCAAAATAAGAGTGATAAACTACTGTCTGTGTTGTGGTACTTTTGATTTGTGACAATGATAATTTTGAACTATCAATAAAAATGGACTGTTCATGTAAGAAACACTTTTCTGAAATGTTTCCTAGAGATATGAAAAAATTAAAAAAAAAATTATATTTCATAACACATGATAATTCCCTCCTTGTACACTCTGAATGGGTTAAAAACCTAACTCTTAACATCTCTGAAATGCTGGACATTTTTCATTTGTTTTAATCATTGGATGTACTTTTATAGTTTAAGCTAGCAACATTACATAGCAGTATAACTAAAGACTTTTCAATTTTTCATTTATTTTAATTTTATAAATTTAGTTTTAGAATAGTTGATTAATTTTTGTACCGTACATAAACTTGGAAAATATTCTGGATTATATACTGGTTACCGGTATGTATTGTTTAACTGATTATGTAGGCCTACGTGTTATTTTTAATATCTTCAATCCAAATCAAAATATTGCAGGGTAAAAAAATTTTTTTTGAAGACAGTAAATTATGTGAAACATTTTGTATATTAATAAATTTAATATGTTATATAAATTTAATACCCCCGTTGCAGTAGACCTGCATACTCAGCGAATTTCAAATGCAAAACAACATATTTCGATCCAACGTAGCGAGATTTGACATGTTTTTGTAAGCCCTATAAGAATAACATGGGGAATGAGTATGCAGGTTTGCTGCTAAGGGTATATTAAAACTGGGTGGTTTTAATTCAATATTTAGTAGATCTGACCTAGAAGAAGCCATTTACCAAGTTTTACCAAGATATGTTGAGAAATAAGTGAGATATAGAATTTTTCTTATTTTCCCATAAGGTTAACATTGGGATAACGTACTGTGTTTACCACTTTCAATATCTCGGTAACCAATGGACATAGAGCAGTGATTCAAAATACTAAATTGTTTGTTTTTTTAGCTGAATTCAATGGTGTTAACGAAAATTTGATAATTTTTATTTTTACATCTTAAAAACTCAAAAAACCCATTTTTGGGGGGGTTTACCCCCCTTTACCCCCCCTTCCAGTAGTCCGATCGGGCTGGTTTACGAACTCGTCCGAATAATTACTACTTTACACGTCCATGCCAAATTTCATTAAGATGGGACCATTTTTACGCGAGTTATCGTGCTTAAAGACACACATATATATATATAGATATATAGATATATAGATATATATATAGATATATATAGATATATATATATATATTTATGAAAATGGACGAATAGTGTTTTTGGCATCTGGGGACCTCAAAAAGAAAAGTTATGATGGTCTCGGGCTTAGGTCTTACCATGAGACCTACGGTAACAGCTTCTTCCCTATAGGGGAAATTCGCTAAAAATAGGCATTTGTTGTGATCAAGCCTCCTCCTATAGATATTTTTGGAGAGATTTTAATAATTTAAGTATTCCAAATAATTACTTTAAGGTTTTTTAGACTTTAGATGTGATTGGCAAGAGTCTGGAGTGGAAATTTTGTAAGATTTAACATTTTTCAAAGTAAGGAGGGGGAAAAGCCTTCATACCGCCACCTAAAGTTTAGTATTTCTACACATTTGTCATTGGAAATTAAATTAAAACTAAAACAGAAGAATACAGCATTATCATTTTCATCAGCAAAACAATTAACATACCCTGGATTTATAACCATTCATACATATACACAGTTCAATTATGTAACTGATACAACCATTGTGGGGGTCCCAGAATAATGGGAGAAGGCTCAAATTAAAGGTCTTGATCCCAGAGACACAACAAAATAGAGACAGCTCTAAAAATTACGATTTGTGCATTACATCTGCGCTATGGCTCCTGCACTACTAACCGGATCAAAACACCCAAACGGTTAGCATAATTTTGATATTGGTAAATACAACATAAGACATGCAGCTGGAATGTAGGACAATGTTTGTAGAAAAGTACCACCTCCCCTCTCTGCGTCTTGCTATCAGCTGATTTGGCCATAGCCACAGATATAATTTGCAAATTATTCAATATCTATCTGATATAGATTACAGTAGAACTCTGACGATACGAATCAGCGATAATCCAAATCGTTTTAAGGAGTAATACTGGGAGGCGCAACCTTTACTTCAGGTTTTTTTACGCAACCCAAGTTTAAGATTGAATGGAACAATCCGCATGGATGTACAAAGTTGTGCTCTCTTCACTAAATACTTAACATATTTTGCCAAGTATCTCTTTCAGTATTTTGTATTAAATTTGTTATGTTTATTTTCAGCTGCTGAATAGCCTGAGGGATGTTTTCATAGGCCTTACTTTTTATGTATCCCCAAAGAAATTAATCTAGTGGGGTCAAATCCGGGGACCTTGGGGGTGTAATCCCTTTACTGATAAAGTAAAATTAGGGTTGCGCTAAAAAAAAACACTTTGTATGTAGGTACCAGGTGCTATAATGAAGTGGAATTCATTATATTTCTTATTTTTATGAGGGTGCCAGCCACTGAAAAACTTTAAATATTGAAGTGGATTGACTTTCTATAGCCGTTTAATTGATGTACTACCTGATTAGTTTTGCTTTTCTTTTGCAAACAAGATGAAAAGAGGAAACAGAGCATTCTGCTCCCTCCCCACCAACCTTGAATTATGCTCTAAAGAGAGGATAATACAAGGAAGGGGTGGAAGTATTTTGGTGTGAGAGTTTAGTAGCCCTATTGGCATAGCAAACCTTTGTAAATAACACAATGAAATAGTTTACAACAGCAAACTCTGTTAGTGACATAAGTCAAACCCAGGGCCGCTGAGAGGCCAAGTCAGCCAAGTCTGAAACTTGGGGCCCGGGCTCCGAAGGGGCCCGGGATGTGCGGATTTTTTTTAGATTGAGGAAATATTGCTAACGACTTCTTAGAAATAAAATTTGGCCTAAATGTTAAAAAATAAAATGTCTAACTTTATCAGACAAAATTACTTTGATAATACAGTATTTAGTTAAGGCAAAAGCGATTGTTTTGTCTGTCCGTCTGTCTGTTTTAGCAAATTTCCCCTATAGGGAAGAAGCTGTTACCGTAGGTCTCATGGTAAGACCTAAGCCTAAAACCATCATAACTTTTCTTTTCGAGGTCCTCAGATGCCAAAAACACCATTTGTTCACTTTCATAAATATATATATCTATATATATATATATATATATATATGTGTGTGTGTCTTTAAGCACGATAACTTGCGCAAAAATGGTGCTGAATGAAATTTGGCATAGACGTGTAAAGTAGTAATTATTCGGACGAGTTCGTAAACCAGCCCGATCGGACCACCGGAAGGGGGGGTAAAGGGGGGTAAACCCCCCAAAAATGGGTTTTTTGAGATTTTTACATAGAAAAATACAATTTTTCAAATTTTTATTGGCACTATTGAATTTAGCCCAAAAAAACAAACAATTTAGTATTTTGAATCATGGCTCTATGTCCATTGGTTGCCGAGATATTGAAAGTGGTAAACACAGTACCTACGTTGTCCCAATGTTAATCTTATGGGAAATAAGTAAAATTCTATATCTCGCTTATTTCTCAACATATCTTGATAAAACTTGGTAAATGGCTTCTTCTAGTTCAGATCTACTAAAT
Source organism: Flexamia atlantica (assembly GCA_035578135.1). Taxonomy (NCBI): domain Eukaryota; kingdom Metazoa; phylum Arthropoda; class Insecta; order Hemiptera; family Cicadellidae; genus Flexamia; species Flexamia atlantica. The sequence continues at coordinate 169,859,908 of JAQJVK010000001.1, read as the reverse complement.
ATTGAATTAAAACCACCCAGTTTTAATATACCTGTAGCAGCAAACCTCCATACTCATTCCCCATGTTATTCTTATGGAGCTTACAAAAACATGTCAAATCTCGCTATGTTGGATCGAAATATGTTGTTTTGCACTTGAAATTCGCTGAGTATGCAGGTCTGCTGCAACGGGGGTATTTTATATTTGCGGCTTATCTACTAAGTCTTGAGCAGTTGTGAATTCCATAGATTTATTTTGATCGTAAGTATTATGTGATCTTAAATTTAATTCTAAGTCATCAAGCTTGTTCACCGTGTTAAAAGGGTGAACACTTGTTGATCAGCACGAGTTCTTCTGTTTATCTCAAGGTAGGACTATATTTGGTTATTGAATATCATCTCCTCAACCAAATAAAATGGTTTTACAGGAATATTTAAGTATACTCCGAGTCAAATAATGTGGCCCAGGATGTCCGTAAAGCTAATTGACACTAACATTAATGCTATGGACGGACTAGGCCTAGTTATTTGACTCGGACTAAAATAGTCTGCATATCTGATTATTGTAATGTTACTAAACTCCATGATTCAAATTCTTAAATACATACATACATAAAGGCAAGCAAGATTTTTACGATTTCTACTACAACGGTGCTGATTTATCAATGACAATATTGAAAAAATAACTTCAAAACATTAAAATGAAATTAGACTCGTGGTTGACTTTGAAACATGAACAAAGCTAAACGTAAATAACTCAATAAGCTAACCAATCATTAAAAAAATTCTAATTGTATCTAATTTCTAAAATTTCTGATTCTATCTCTTTTTATATAGTACTCTTGGTCTTAAGTTTAGCAAGATCAATGTTATATGAAGCTAAATTCTTCCAAATTTGCGTGAAGTCACTACCGTAACCGATGGTCAAATATCGATCAATGTATAATCTGTTTTGTAAAAGGACTTATAGTTTTCTGAATAAAGAATGTATCCATTTAATGAGTAGATTTATACCTTCCTGCGATATTACACTGGCGCAGAAAGTAAATCCGGACCAGGGTAGTACGCTATAATTATAATTTTGTTTGTTTGTGCGGTTATAGACGAAATGGCAAGCATTGGCCAATTGAACGAGTTCGATCCGAACGAGGAGGACGTGGGTGCGTATTTGATGAGATTAAAACATTTCTTTAAAGCAAATTCTATCTCAGATGAAAATCGGGTATCCGTATTAATTACAGTTATTGGACCGAAAGTTCTTGCAATTTTATCTGATCTTGTTGCCCCAGTTGAAGTTGATAGCAAGACTTATGATGAATTAGTAAACATTTAGATGTCGCATTTTTCTCCAAAAAAGCTGGTCGTAGCTGAGCGTTACGTGTTTTATTCACGCTGCCAAAAACCAGGTGAGAGTATTGCTGATTTTTCCGTTGCTATTAAACATTTGGCAGGCTCTTGTAATTTTGGTGGGTTTTTGAAAGAGGCATTCCGTGACAAGTTGATATGCGGGATTCAAAATGAGGGTATTAGGCAAAAATTACTTTCAGAGGAAAAAGGCTGGGAAGAAACATACAGCATGGCGATTAGGCTTGAACAGGCGGAACAGAAGTCTTCTATTTTTACACACATCAAGGAGAAATTGCAAAAATTATGTCCAGGATAACAGGGAATTTAATGGTAATAATCTTTCCAAATCATGTAATATTTCAAGAAAGAATCAAGATTCTCTTGGGCAACTTTGTTGGCGATGTGGGTTGTCAGACCATGACCCTAGTAATTGTTTTTACGTTAATTTTAAATGTCACGGTTGTAAGAAAACTGGACACTTGCTCAAGATGTGTCGATCTAAGGGACATAAGGGGTTCAGACAGGGGGTCAACAAATTTGGTAATAAATCCAAGTTAAATATTAACCAACTGGAGGATGAGGATGAGGAAGTGAGGCAATTTTCAATCTATTCTTTAGACTCGGATAAGGGCCGAAGTAAATCAATACCTCAGTCTATAAGGAGTAGTTACAAGGTAAGCATTAGGATTAACAATGTACTCGTAACAATGGATTTAGATACTGGTTGTGCGGTCTCTATATGCCCGTCTGAACTTTTTGAAGAACTCTTTGGCTATGTTGAACTAGAGAAAACTAAGGTTGGTTACGTATTCTGGTAACGAAGTGCCAGTTCTTGGTGAAGCCAAAGTCAATGTAGTTTATAACCAACAACGTTTAAGTCTTCCTTTGGTGGTTGTAAACGTGGAGAAAAGGAATCAACCAATGTTACTTGGACGTAATTGGCTTAGTGTATTAAAACTTGATTGGTCTTCTATTTTTGGTTGTGAAACTGAATCTGCCTTAGGCAGACCAAACAAAGGTAAGGGCTCGATTTCTAATATTAGTGATTCATCATCTTTACGAGGTAACGATAATGACATTGTTTTGTTAAAGAGTAAGTACGACTCTGTGTTTCGTCCTGGAATAGGAGAAGTAAAGGACATCAAAGCACATATTAAACTTAAGGAAGGAGTTGTTCCTAAGTTTTGTAAATTTAGACCAGTTCCATTCGCATTACGGGCTAAAGTTGAGGAGGAATTAGATCGCTGGGAAAAGGAAGGTATAAATCTACTCAATAAATGGATACATTCTTTATTCAGAAAACTATAAGTCCTTTTACAAAACAGAATCATTTCAAAAAAGAAACATAACATATGTAATCTATTATAGTAATTGCTGTTACAGCCATCTGAATATTGATATCATAATAACAGTTTAATTTACAGCATAAACTGGATAACTTTTTGTTTGCATACAGGAATACTCCGACTTCCGTGACAGGCATGACTCCAGCAGAGCTGTTCTTGAATTGGAAACCTAGAACTAGGTTAACTTTGTTAAAGCCTGCACTTAACGGAGTAATGTTAGAGAAGAGAATTAAGCAGAAAGAGGCCTCAGACAGATTGCGTGGGCCGAGCAAATCATTTGTTGAAGGTCAAAAGGTTTTGGTCAAAACAGTACGTCAAGAAAAGGTTTCATGGGTAATGGGAAGGATACTAGTAAAGAAAAGCCCAGTTACGTATTTGGTTAAAGTCATGGGAAGTGTAAGGTTTTGTCATGCTGACCATTTGAGATTGACCGAACTGGAAGAAGAAAAATATGATTATCTGAGACGTTGTGGACCAGAAGAGGAAAAAGGAAACATTGTAAGTTTGTCACATGGAAGTCCGTTCCAGAACACAAACGACCAAGTGGATAATTATCAATCCAATGATAAAGATGGTCCAGGAACGTCGGTTCCACAACTGGCTCCTTCTTCTCCTCAGGTGGTTGCAACGGAAAAGGAGGTCTGCCTACGAAGATCTGGTCGTACAATTAAAAGACCTCAAAAGTTAAATTTATAGTCAGAAGAGGAAGAGATATTTTCAAAAATAGAATAATTTATAATCAAACCAAATTTGTGTTGTGACGAATGTAATATATATAAACTGTTATTATGATATCAATATTCAGATGGCTGTAACAGCAATTACTATAATAGATTACATATGTTATGTTTCTTTTTTGAAATGATTCTGTTTTGTAAAAGGACTTATAGTTTTCTGAATAAAGAATGTATCCATTTATTGAGTAGATTTATACCTTCCTGCGATATTACATAATCTACGGTTGACGACTTCGACCACTCGAAGGTGATCGTATCAACGATGACGTCATGACCTGCTCTGCTCGGTATGAAATTTCGTCCACCCACTACCACGACTAGCAGTCTAGTCATAGAGTAATAATAATAACCATAGAGTAATAATGAACTTCGTAAAGAGATGGCACTCCCATGTTAACTCGGTGGTAAGGAGACAGCAGCGCTATCTGAATAATTTGCAACGAACTAAAAATATCGATGCGATATATCGATCGTTGTCGATACGATATATCGATCGTCGTCGTCTGCTTTGTTTATATTTTCGTTTTCTTGTTTTGTTTGCTAGACTTTCAATTTTAATGACTTTACCGGTTTGTTTAGATTAAGTGCGTTTGCCGCTAGTGCAAGTTGTTTCGCGAAATACTGTACTGAGTGATTCTTATTGTGCTTAAAGCGATTGATAGAAAATAAATGCGTAGATGTTTACATTAAAGCACTTAATAAAAATTAACTTAGTTAATTTTTATTATGTGCTTTTATGTAAACATCTACGTATTTATTTTCCATCAATAGCTTTAAGCTCAACATGAATCACGCAGTACAGTATTTCGCGGAACAACTTACACTAGAACAACTTTCTGCAAACGTACTTTAGGTATTTTCCCACACTCAAATTAATTCCAACTCGTTATGGTTGTGTACACGTCGCGTCGTGACATAAAATCAGGGGAAACGGAACGGGAAGCAGATCGTTATCGTCGTTCTGATTGGCTGAATCAGTGAAGAAGAAGAAAGTCATGTTTTTACAACGCCATCTGAATAAATTGCATCGAACTAACCCGCTCCAATCAAGTTTACCACTTGGCTCCATTTAAGTGTCAGACCGGTGTAATAACTTCGTTAAGAGTTGCCAGTCCCTTGTTAACTCCGTGGCTCAATCAGCAGCGCTGTCTGGTAACTAGGCAACGAACTAATCTAGCAAAAAATAAAAAAACGACGCCTCTTGTCATCTGTCGTCTGCCTTTGCCTAGCTTCATTTTATTTGTTTCCCTTTGATTTTTTATTTCATACTTTCATGGATCCGATGAATGGATGATAGTTAAGTTAGTATGAAGCGTGATATCATTTTTAAGATGAATCAACAAAGGTTATTGAAAGTTTTGATCACGATAAAATCCCCAATATAATTGGATGAGATATGGCATTGTTAAAATCTGCATAATATGTACTTTTTTTTAAAACAAACTGTAAGTATAGTGTCATAAGTTAGGTTACTTTTGTAATAGGTTAAATTGAATATGAAATTTAGTTCCCTAAAACAACAGGCTAAATGGGTAATAATAGTGGTGATAGTAGAAGTAATAAAAGGCATACACCCTACATGATCATTGTTTTTTTTTGCCTACATTCTTTACATACTTACCCTACAATCTTAATACTAGACTTCAAAGTCAACTCCTCCGAAGTAATCCCTGGATAGGCCAACCAGTCTTCATCTATGGATCAAGATTAACACTAGAGAAAATGCTAATATTTTAATTATATTTCTTGTTACTATGAATTCCTTAAAAATTATCTGACGAATAAGTTAACAGCGGACTCGCGAGGGCTCTTAGGACCCTTCTCATTGCAACATTACAGTGTCCCTAAATCCTACCTGTAGCCGTCATAATCTACCAAGTATCTAAAGTTCACATGTCCGTGTCATCTTTCTGTGCTTAAAAAAATTATAGTTCCCTAATTAATCAGTGAAGCATTGCATTAAAGAGAAAAAGGTCCTGCCCTCGCCTAAAAAAAAACTTATTCTTGAACTTGGTTCATTACTTAGCCCATCTGCACAAAGGCTGCTTTTTTCTTTAAGTCAGGGAAATTTCTTGATGCGTCCGATAGATTTTGACCATCAGATTCAAACCTTATTTCAAAAAGGCCATCACCTAGGTGACACCCTAATGTGCAGAGAGTATCTAATTGCTTGAGTCTAATAATTTAATCATTTTAGAAAGCCAAAATTTTGTTTTCAGACTGCCAAATCTAACCTATGTATAAACATCCCAGGACCAACTCGACTTGTTTTTGTTTATTCTAATACAGAAGTAGAGGGGACGGAAAAGGAAGTTGGCATTTTGCTGTCGTTGCTCTGATTGGCTGTCGCTCTGAAGAAGAAGAAGAGCCCTCTTGGACAACGACATCTATCTACTAGGCGGCGAACTAAAAAAGCCGTCCATTGCGTTCCATAAGGCTGTCTCTGGGCTGGTCTAGTCTAGCAGTGTCTCCACCATAACCGACCAATTTTACCCTAAATTCTTCAGAAAATTACCCTAAAAAATTCTCAAATTACCCTAAATAAAAAAACATCTTTGAACAGATTAAGATATAATTTAGTCAGTGGCATACCGAGGGGGGGCGGGGGGGGGGGGCGGTCCGCCCCAGGTTCCAAACCAGCATAGGCCCCCAAAAGGCCAAAAATTAGGGATGATCGGGGCCCGAAATTTCGGGAAATATTTGGAAAAATTAAATTCCCGATATTCGTGCGGGATTTTTATTTACTTCGGGAAAATTTCGGGACGGGATCATTTTAGCGATCGATACCAAACAGCGGGTGTAGCTTCGCAAAACTCGCGATCACCCGCGGAAAACGATCTCGCGTATTTTTCGATCGCAAATAAACGGCAAATCCAGCTTTGCAAAAACTAGAAAAAAGTCCGCTAAAAACTATATTGCCTATTTTCCGATCGTAAATAAACGGCAATTGCGGCCTTGTAAATTTCTTGATCAGCCGCGAAAACCATCGCGCGTATTTGCCAGTCGCGGATGAACGGCAAAAATAGGTTTGCGCTATTCGGGAACGGCCGCGAAATACGCTGGCTCGTATCTGTCGATCGCGGATTAACGGCCGATGTAGCTTTACGAAACTGCGATCGGCCGTGAAGAACGATCTTGCCGATCGCGAATAAATGGCAAATCTAGCTTTGTAAAATTCGCAAGCCATCGCGCGTATTTGCCGATCGCAGATTAACGGCCGATGTTGCTTTATGAAACTCTCGTTTGACCGTAAAAAACGATCGTACGTATTTGCCGATCGCTGATAAACGGCAAATTTAGGATTGTTAACTCGCAATTGGGTGTGAAAAGCAATCTTAGGCATTCACTGATACGGTTGATCGACGGAAATTACTTGCTATAAGGCGTGACTGTGATGATTGTTCATATTGTAGCCCACATTGGTCTGCTACAAATTGTGGTTTTGCCTATTGATTTAATTTTCTAAACGAATTCAAATGTTTTTGAATCCTTGTCAAAAGTATGATATTTTTCATAAATAAGTAAACAAAATGAAGATAGTTGACAAAAAAGACTTTTCATCTTTAAACTAAATTGATTTTTAATTTTTTACCGTAGTATAAAGTGCTGGAAAAATTACGAGTTTTTTTTCCTAAAACGCAAGAACTTCAAAAAGTTTATAAAAATACAATAACATCTGTTTACTGATTATACATGACAGAATATTGTCAACATACAATAACCACTCTTGTATTTTACTTTTAGCTTTTTGGAAACCAAACATTAAAACAAAAAGCAAAAACTTAAAAACTAAGTTATTATGTTTCTATCAAACGTTAAAAAATGTATATTATAATTCTTTACTCCTTATATATCATTAATGTTTTTCAATGCATTCAAATAATTAGAAAGAATAAAAATTCAAATTCAGTAACACATAATAATAAATAAACAATAAATTTAACTGCCATTTTATTTATAATTAACAATTTAATTGAGTTACTAATTGTTTTTAAATGTGTTTCTAATTTTTGCTATTTTGTCAATTGGATAAGTTAGTATTTTCACTTGAATTTATTTACTGAATTCAAAGAAATTCGTGAACAAATATTTCCTGAAGCTTTAGGGAAGACAAAAATCCCGTCTCGTCCCGTCCCGAATTTAAGAGGGAAGAAAATAATCCCGTCTCGTCCCATCCCGAACTATAAATCCAATCCCGTCCATCCCTGCAAAAAATACAAATAAATTAAAAAAATTAAAAACAACTTATCAGGCCCCATGACGGCGAAGGTCTTAAACGAAGGTAACCACGGTAACTAGAAAAGTGGAAGGTAACTGACTACTGTAACGCGAGTCAGTAGTCCCTCACAAAAACAGAGTGACGGAGTGACGGTGAAAAGATTATTAATGTTACTAAGTGGATTGTTCATCACGATATATTAAAACCAACCATATAAACTAGAAATGTAAAAAGTTAAAAGGAAAAGTTTCGCATCATTACATGTCTATAATTTAGCCTAACACTGAATTATGAAGAGAATTTTTCTAATTATAATATATATATACGGCCCCCTCATCTATAGCCGCCCTAGGCCCCCAACTATGTCATTATGCCACTGAATTTAGTGTTTCAAGTTCACGGTGTTGCTACTGATACTATTATAACCAAAATTATTTTTTGTGGAATAATAATGACTGTTTAATATCATTAAACCCTTTAGCGCCCAGTGTTGCCTTTTGGCAACGCCATGTATCTGTAGATTTTTCTCTAAAATTATTTTTTTGAACCTCAAAAGCCCACAGTTGCTTTTTGTCAACACCCTTTAGTTTAGAAAACGGCCACTAGATGGGAGCTTAGTCCAGTTGTCTTTGCATTAGAGAATTTTCTTTACAGCGACCACAGCATGGTTTGGAGATTAGCGGTAAGTTGTGCTTTTTTCAAGTGATCTTTTACTATAGTTCTAGACATTTCGTACTGTGGGAAAAAATATCTTATCAATCCTCAGTTATTCTAGTTTATGTTTCTAGTTTCTAGTCTAGTTTTATAGTTCTAGACATTTCGTACACTGTAAAAACTAATGAGTAAGTTTACACTTAAAAAGGTGGCAGCTGGGATGCCACCCCAAAGAAGGTAATGTTTCACTTTATGTAGAGAAAGGTTCATCTCTAATTGGTGGAAAGTTTACTCTTAAAATTGTAAAGTTACACCTTTAAGATTGACTTTACACTGATAAAAATGGAAGACTCTTCCAGGAAGAGTTACACTTTCTGTTGTGTAACTTAACCAGGATTGCAGTGTGAGAATGCCCTTTTAGGAGCTAAACCTTATGCCTTTGAAGGTGTCACCTAACACCATTAAAAGTTAAATTTCACACTTAAATTAATCTTATATAGTGTAAAAGTAACATTTCCAAAAGTGTAACTTTGCACTATTTTAAGATATAACCTTCTCTTAACAGTAAAACATTCTGTTTAAGGATGACATGCAGCTGCCAACTTAAGACTTGCAATTTTTTACTATTCAATAAAGAGTCAGTACTTGTACATAAAAAAAATTAAAAATAATCATAATGAGGATAAATTAATTTAAAATTAAATTTCACAAGGAAACACCCTTGCCTCTTAATTTGTGATGGTTACACTTTGTAATGTTTTACTGTAAATTGTATTTTTACTTTGATTTGCAATGCAGGTATTTGTTAGTAATAAGGAGATACTGCAATACCTTACAAACAGCCCCCTAATGAGGTTAGGCTACATAGGTTTATCATAATTTCAAAAAGGCGCAGATCGTCAGGTTTTATATGAGCGATGAAGACTTACATATAAACTGACAAACTGTAATGTTTATTAACGGTAAATATACATTTCCAGTAGGCCTACTGGTGTCAAAATTGAATCTTTTTTCGAAATGTTCGAAAGAATGTGCTGATTCCGGAACTATTATTTTTTTGTCGGTCATGGCCGGAAAAGCCCGGAAAATCGGAAAATGGAAAAATATTTGTTTTCCAAAATTGGTCATGTGGGTGGTCAAATTAACCGGGAGAGCAATCGGAACACGAATATGCAAGGATTTTTAAGATCCGACCAATATTAACGGAGTTACGGCCGGAAAAGCGTCGGAAAACTCTCGGAAAAGTAAAAAAAACATTGTCCAAAATATATCATGTGGGTACTATAATTAAGCGTAATTGCAAGCTGAATAAGAATATGTAAGGATATTTAGGATCTAACGTACAGTAACGGAGATAAAGCAAAAAGACATCGGAGAATTGTAAAACTACTTATGGTTTGCCTAGTATGAGTTGTATTTATGTAGAATTCATTGAAATAGGTTGTATTAATAATTTTTATGTTAGTTTAGGTTGATTAAGGACAGGTTTAGTTAAGTTAGGTTAGGTTATGGTATGTTACGTTTGTATTATGTTAGGTTTAGTTTATAGCCATTGATTCAGCTAACCATAAAGTTCATGGGATTGTACCATGAATATCAGAACACAACCAAACATTACCAAACTAATATCAAACCTTAATTGCTCTACTTAACCTAAAATAACCTAACCTAACAAAACATAACCTAACCTAACCAAACATCACCTATCAAAACTACCTTATCCACCACTTATCACCCCAATATGTTCTAACTCTAACATAAAATCTCATCCTTACCTAAACTACGAAAATATGACCCAAAATACCAATAACTAACTCTAAATATACCATTATAGACGATTTTCCTTGATTTCCGGCGCTTTTCCGGTTATAACTCCGTTAATATACATCAGATCTTGAAATCTTGCAAGTAGTGGCGAGGTGGCGTTTCTGGCCCAACCAAACTTTGACAACCAGTCAATTTTTTGACAGCTACTTCCGGTCACGTGACCGGAAGTGACGTCATCAGCTGTGACGTAGCTGTGACGTGTTGGTGGTGGGTATTTAAAGTTTAAATGCCCTGCTGTGCTGGGTATTTAAATTTTAAATGGCCGGAAGTGTGTCAAGGTCGTCCGGGGATGTTTTTAAAAAAGATCTTGCATTTTCGGAAAATCCGAAAATGCAAGATAATTTTTGTTTCTTTTTACAAACTGTTTCTTAATTGTTGTTTTGTTGATTGTCATGTCTGTTAAAATACCATGTAAAAAATGGAATTGACAAATTAACAAGAAAATATCCTGCTACAAAGTATCCAAATAAAGATGCAATTACATAAACATAAACTTTAAAATATAGCGAATGTTCTTCCTTTTTATCTGTTAGCATTTCCTGAACAAGGTAACCAAAATTGTAACCACATAAAAATGAAAGTAGGCAAATAATAAATTTCGACGGGTTCACAAAAACCAAGTTGTAAAGTAGCGAATTTCTTTCTTCCTCCATTGTTGAATTTTTAGTCGAAACCAATTAATGATAACATTATTGCTTGCGCATCAGAACTAACAGTTGATGAAATTTCATTTACTTGTAGACTTGTAGTAGTTTCATTTGTAGTAGGTAATTGTTCGGAAGTTGGTGTAGATGTAGAAGAAACAGTATTATCTTGAAGCTCAGAGTCCATGTGTGCTCGGGTAAAGAGCTGAAGCTTTAATGACGTGTGGTAGCCGTGTCCTACTGTGCATCAGGAGTTGTTGGTGGTGGGGGGTCGTTTGGTTCATGCACTGAAATGTAGATTGAATCATAACTTTCTGGAGGATGTACTAAAATTTGTTGTATAGGATCTGCATCAATAGGAAAACTTTGCGTTTCAATGCAAAGTCCATCTTTAATAAAAGAAACATATAAAACAGAACTCATGTTTATTTAGATGTTTACTCTGCGAGTTCTACCAGCAAACTGATGTGTCAGTAGTAGCGCTGCAACCTCCCTTGACATGTGCAGCCCGGAACATCTGCTGCACACCTGCCCTCCCCCACCACCATGAGAGACTCCTCGCAATTTTTGGATTTGTAGTGTTAGTTCTAATGTAGGTGTTGTAGGGTGAACATCTCAGTACTAAACAATTGTTTTTAACATTTGGCTTAAAATACTTATTTAACTTTGTAGGAGTTACAATATTTTTAAAGATGCTACTTTATTATCTTTTCTTAATACTTAGTTAAAATATTTAGTTGAAGAAATGCAAAACTAAACTACACTTGCGATTAAATATAAACTCTGTTTCTTAACATTTGGTTTAAAATTGAAATGTTAGGGCGATGCTACATATGTTGCACACCTGCCTTCCCCCACTACCATGAGAGACTCCTCGCAATGTTTTCGATATTTAGTTTTAGTTGTAATGTAGATGTTGTAGGGTAAACATCTCAGTAGTAAACAATTGTTCTTAACATTTAGCTTAAAAATATTGTTTTGAAATACTTATTTAACTTTGTACAAGTTACAATATTTTTAAAGATGTTACATATTTTAATTAATATGTTTTCAAACCTTATCATGCGAGTTTAAAAAACAAACGAAAAAGGCGAAATTAAAATAAAACCAAGGAATAAAACCAACGAAACTTGCGTTGAATGAAACGCAAAAATTGGCAACTTTTATTTGACATCATCACTGGGCCGGGTTTATTATCCTGGTGACCTCGCATGCTTTCGCTTGCTGCCGACCTTGTTGCGTAACGGTTGCGCAACAGCGTCGGCCGACCAGTTGGCAATACAAGCTGTTGACCTTGGAACATCTGCTGCACACCTGCCCCCCCCGACAACAACGCTTTGGGACTTAGAGGTACGTGGACCCCTTGTTAGTCACCAAGGGTTGAGGCCATAAATTTGAAAGTTTCATGGTGGTCCTTATAAGGACCGTTTTGCCACCAGGGTGGACTTTTGGAGGAGGAAAAGGAAAAAGGGTTTTTATTTTGTCAACTTTATTTTGATTTTGTTACCTTGTTTTATAAGTTCAAGGTATTTTGGATTAATATAAATGGAAAGATGTTTAGGTAGGGTAACAATATAAATTTTGGTTTTTTCCTTATTGTATAGGTAAAAAATATTGGATTCTCGTTTGATGATGTGATATTTGGTGTTTAGTTTTAGTCTTTTTAGTAATAGTTTCTGCTGGGGTAATTGTGGTAAAACAGGTGAAAGAGGTGGTTCGGTGTTGATTTTGATGCCTGTCAGAATGTTTTTTCCAACTGGCTGAAAAGGATTTAGAGCAATTGTAGATGTGACATCGTACCAATCACGATTGTTATTGGATTGAAGAACTCGATACCCCAGCAGTTGTAAACGTGAAAAACAATTGTGCCAGATTTTGAAATACTGGGAGCGGTTCATGTTGAAGCAGGAGTTGTTAGGTTGGTGGCAAAGCGGAGAATGAACTGTAGAGTGAGTAAAGCAATCAAGGATGTGACCACCTGCTGTGTCAGCTGACGCAACAAGGTCGACCAACCGGTTACTAGCGGAAGCGTGCGAGGTCACCCGAAATAAGAAGGTGGCTTAGTGATAATGTAAAATAAAATTTGTCAGTTTTGCATAGTAAAATTTATACCGTTAGTTTGGTTTGTTGATCATAAAATGTTGCCAGATTTTTTGTTAGTTTTTGGGTAATAACCTTTATACCGTTGGTTTGATCGAAAAATGTTACTGGAGCTTTTTTGTCTGTCTTTTAATTCCGCGTAATTTGAGTACCCGCACGATAGGTTTAGACCATTTTTGTAATATCCACTGCCACCGTGTATGGCGACGCAGTTCTAAAGTTGAACGGCAATGAGATCAAGTTGGCGACCCCCCCCCATCAACATTGGTGGGGCGACCCCCCCCCATCAAAATTGATGGGGCGCCCCCCCCCCGACAACAACGCTTTGGGACTTAGAGGTACGTGGACCCCTTGTTAGTTACCAAGGGTTGAGATTTAGAGGTACAAGGACCTCTTGTTAGTCATCAAGGGTTGAGGCTTTAGCGAAAGCCCCCCGCTATTGACTCAACCTTTGGGACTTAGAGGTATGTGAACCGCTTGTTAGTCACCAAGGGTTGAGGCTTTATCGAAAGCCTAAATTTGAAAGTATTAGGGTGGCCCTTAAAAGGGCCGTTTTTTCCACCAGGGTGGACTTTTAAGGAGGGGAAGGAAACAGGTTTTTTTTTTAGCTCAAAAGATTTATTTTCAACTTGTTATTATCCTTTGTTACTGTTAGTTGTTTTGTCTTTGGAGGAACATGCATTGTTTTTGGGAGGTTGATGATAAAAATTTTATTCTTTTCTTCGTTCAGGATGTAAATTGTGTTTTTTTGGTTTTTTTCAATTTTGTATACGATATTTGTTTTGAGCCGGTTGATTTTCAATTTTTTGGACGGTAGTCTTTTATGTGGTGCGGGTTGAAATGGGTAGGGAATTTTGACGATTAGTGAAGGACGCGGAGTTTCTTGATTGTTGGATGAATGAGCGGGCAAAGACAGTGGAGTCGGTTTAGCGGGCGGAGACAGTTGAGCAGGTGAAGTCGGTTTAGCGGGCGGAGACAGTTGAGCAGGTGGAGTCGGTTTAGCGGGCGGAGTCTGGCGAAAAATAAAACATTCGGACAAAAAATCTTCTTTTTCAAAATCTTGTTTTTCTTGAAGTTGATTTCTTATCGTAGTTTCAATTTCATTTTCAAGCAAGCTTCTAAGAATAACAGCATCATGGGTGGATGAGGAGTTCATAATGGAAAATATAAAAAATGTAAAGAAATATGTAAAAGAAAAAATGACGGTAGCAAGTGGCAAGTGGCAAGTGGCAAGTGGCAGAATGACACGAGGTAGTCAAGTGGGGTTATTATAGGCAGCAGCAGACACGGCAACCTTGTAGTCAAGGTAGTGTAAGCGGAAGCTACCGGCTCGGCGTCCAAGGTGAACTAGGTGGCAAAGTCACGGCAACGCCCCCCCCCTTCGGTCATCGACCGCGGCGCGGTTAAGGTGAAGGTCCGCCTCCGACCCAGCAGGCGGACATGTCAACCTTCAAGTCAAGGCCGCCCGCCTTCAGCTCGATGATATAGGCGAGCGCGCAACGTTTCGCTTTAGCATTACGGTGAAGGTGTAACTCGTGCTCTATGAGCAGGGTTATGCTGTAACGTAATGTTCGCCATGGTGTGAGGGATGGCTTATGTCTAGCTCACATCGCGTTCGGTTATTGTAGAAGAGGCGCCCTTCTATAATGATCGGCCGCAATGGCAATCCAACTACCTTTCCATTTCCTGCGTGGTTTAGCTATCAGGGGTAATATTATGGTGAGGTGTGTGGGATGGCTTATGTGTAGCACACACCATAACTGTAATATTACGTAGGATAAGACAGGGGTAGTATTATGGTGAGGTGTGTGGGATGGCTTATGTCTAGCACACATCGTAACTGTAATATTACATAGTATAAGATAGTATAAGATAGAATAGGGGGAACGTTAGGTAGGGGTTAAGATATGATAGGGCGGTGAGGTGTGTGGGATGGCTTATGTCTAGCACACACAGTAACCGTTGCATGTTAGCATTTAAGGGGTAGCATAAGATATAATAAGGAGGTGAGATGTGTGGGATGGCTTATGTCTAGCACACATATCCCGTTAGCATAAGATATAATAAAGTAGTATAAAATAAAGTAGGGACCCCACGCTTCCCCACCCCCCTTTTTTATAAATTTTAAATGACCTTGACCTACATTTGGTTGACCTACTTTTTGGACTTTAAGATTTTTAAATGACCTTGAAACTTTAGTTTTCGCGTTATAACTTTTATACCGTTGGTGTTATGAAAATGTTACTGGACTTTATTGTAAATAAAGTTAGATTATTTTGCGTAATTTGAATACCCACCTGATAAAATTTGGAAATATATTAAGATTTTGTTTTTTTAGTTTTTGCGTTGTAACTTTTATACCGTTGGTTTGATCGAAAAATGTTACTGGACCTTTTTTGTTTGTCTTTTAACTCCGCGTAATTTGAGTACCCGCACGATAGGTCTAGAGCATTTTTGTAATATCCACTGCCACCGTGTACGGCGACGCAGTTCTAAAGTTGAACGGCGACGAGATCAAGTTAGCGACCCCCCCCATCAATGTTGATGGGGCGAACCCCCCCCCCCCCGTTGATGGGGGGGGTTTAATTTTTTTGACCTTGACCTTGACCTTGACCTTGGCCTTGACCGCGGTGGATGACCCCCCCCATCAACCGGGGGGGGGTTTAATTTTTTGACCTTGACCTTGACCTTGACCTTGGCCTTGACCGCGGTCGATGACCAACCCCCCCATCAACCGGGGGGGGTCGCCAACTTGATCTCGTCGCCGTTCGACTTTGGAGCTTCGTCGACGTACACGATGGCAGTGGATATTACAAAAATGCTCTAAATCTATCGTGCGGGTACTCAAATTACGCGGAATAAAAAGCCGAACAAAAAAGGTCCAGTAAAATTTTTTGCTAAAACTAACGGTATAAAAGTTATAACGCAAAAACTCAAAAAATCGAGGCTATAGCCTTGGGCTCACAGTATATATAAGGTGTGCTGCAGTCTTGTGGTTATATTTGCCATGGAATCCCTCATGATCTTTGGTGCTGTGCACAACTTTGTTGAAGCCAAAAAAGTACTATGGTACATAAGAACGTTTCATAGCAATCTGAAGTGTATCAGTGGAGTACTTGAAGCTGTTAAAGCAGACGGTACGTAAATCTGTTGCACTTCGGATTCTATGGATTACGAAGGACTCGAAACATGGGTCCTTTATTATGTACAATTTTGTACAAAAATTCACATCAAAGTTGACACGGACTAAAGGGGTTTTCTAGGAGGAAAGAAAAGAATAGATACCAACAATGCATGTTGGTAGCTATTCTTTTCATTCTTCCGCTAAGATTTAAATGACCTTGACCTACTTATGGACTTTTTCACTAAGTTACAAAGAAAAGTTTCACTAAGTTACAATTGACCTTCAAAATAAGTAGGTCAAGGTCATTTAACTTTAAGCGGAAAAAAGAGAGGAACAGTGTTATTAATTAACACCGTTCCTCTCTTTTTTCCTAAAAGGCAGGGGGAGAAGTTCCGTTAATGTCTACTGTTATGTGGCAGAATCATATCCATCATAAAAACGCGCGGGGACATGCAACAACGGTAGACCTACGTTACTTCGGCTCTCCACATTTACGTGTTTAAATGAGGTTTTAATTGTGAGTTTAATCAATTTGCCTGTTTCTTATGATTTTTCTATAACCGTGGCTCACAATTACATGAGTTTTTATTTATGACTGTGTTTTAAATCTCTTAAATTCAGTGAAACTAGTGCACGTTAGTGAACTGTGAGAGGTTAAGTGGAGCAGTTTGGAGGTCACTCAAGGTTGCGCTCGTAGTAAACAAACTGTCATCTGTCATCTCTGCCGACATGCCGCCCCCGCCGAACACAGACAAAGTTCGTACTAGATCTCATAGTGATATGCAGGCTATTGAGGAAAAATTAGACTTAATTCTTTCTGATATGGCTAAAATAAAGGAGGACAATACATCAATTAAGGAGGATATTTCTTTGGTTCGGAGTGATATTAAACAGTTCAAGCATGACGTGATAACGTCATTGGATTCGTGTTTTGAGTTTATTAATGAACTGAAAGATAACGTTAGCAAGACTAATGCAGAAGTTAAGACCCATCAACAGCATATTGATACCCTTAAAAACGAAAACTTAAAACTCAAACAAGAGGTGCTTAGTTTTAAAAAGCGACTTAATTCGGCTGAGCAGTACTCGAGGAGTAATTGTTTAGATATTCAAGGGGTTCCTGAGATGCCATCGGAGAATGTACTCGACATTGTTACTAAGGTGGGCCAAGTTATTGGGTTTACACTCGAACCTTCTATGGTGGATGCTGTGCACAGATTGGCCGCTAATTCAAATAAACCTAACACTCCGAGAGGAATCATAATAAAATTCTGTCGCAGAATTGATATGGAGGATATGAGACGGAAGGCCATTCGTAAGGGTGGTTTCTCTGCGTCTAATCTGGGCTTGTCTAATGAGCACACGGTGTATGTTAACTTATCTATGACACGAGAGACACGTTTACTATGGTCCGAGGTTCGCAAATTCAAAGCCGCTCACCAGTATAAATTCGCCTGGGTTACCAGCTCTGGGAAGATTTTTATCCGAAAATCGGAAAGTAAACCAGCGGTCTTGATCGAAAGCTTATCAGATCTCCAACGCCTAGAGCCATCTCGGAAGACAGCAGCAGCCGGAGCCGGGTCAACGCAGTGAATCAACACAGGAGGCTGGAGACAACCTCTAACTCTCATCCCTATTCCACCCATGGGACCAGGTGTGCCACTAGCATACATTGGATTTTTTTTTACTATAAACAATTTAGTGATCTACAGTTCTCTTGTAAATACATCATTTTTGTTCAAATATTATTTATTAATTTATGCATGTTGTTGGTTAGGCTTATAAATTATTTATTGTTATTTATTTATATAAGTATTAAATTAAATTAATGCTTGAAGGGCTAACATTATGCATGTAAAAAATAATAGTAAGCCTACGATAACTAACAACAAAAATATAAATATTTACTATCAGAACGTTAGAGGGCTTAGAACAAAAACAATGCAGTTCCGGTTAGGAGTAGCTGATAGTGATTATCATGTTATCGCCCTCACTGAGACATGGTTGAATGACTCAATTATGAATAGCGAAATGTTTACAAATGAGTACGAAATATATAGGAGGGATAGGATTGGTCAATGTATCACAGGTGGTGGAGTTTTAATAGCAATTAAAAACTGTTTTAGGTCTAGTAGGATAACTGATCTAGAGTCAGAGGGTGAGAATATTTGGATTAAAGTTGTATTTGCAAATTCCTTTTCAGTAATTTTAGGCTTAGTTTATTTCCCCCCAAATTCACCTCTGACCACGTACAAATCTTTTTATGAAAAATTAGAACAGTTTCGATTTAAGAATGAAAAAGTTTTAGTTCTTGGGGACTTCAATTTACATATTTCTGGGGTTAAATTCAATTTATCCAGTGGAGGTGAGTTATGTAAAGAGTTGTTATTTTTTATTGAATTGTTTGGTCTTAGTTTAAAAAATAACATTTTAAATTTCACTGGCAGGACTCTAGATTTAGTGTTGTCTGATATAGACAATTTATCTGTTTATGAAGAAGCCCCAATTGTGAAAATAGATCGCTATCATCCAGCCCTAGGTATTGATTTTATTTTTGAGGTGAAAAGCAAAACCATAAACGTATCAGATTTTGGCCAGAAATGTTATAATTTTAAGAAAGCTGATTATTTACAATTATATAATTCCATAAAATGTCTTAATTGGGATACTGTAATTAACTGCTCTAATATTAATAACAGCGTTGACCATTTTTATAGTTTATTATATTCCAGTATTGATTTGCACGTACCACTGTTAAAATTTAAGAAAAGTAAGTTTCCTCCTTGGATGTCTTACAATACTGTAAAAACTATTAGGAAAAAGGAGAGGATTAGACGAAGATATAAAAAACAAAAAGTAGAAGTATTATTATATGAATATAAACAAATTAGAGCTGAGTCCAAAAGGTTAATTAAACAGGACTATTTGAATTACACATCTCACTTAGAAAATAATATTGTAAACAATCCAATGACATTTTGGAATACGATGAGGAGGTTGAGGTCGAACGACGGTTGTTTGACAACAATGACTCTGGATGGGGAAGAGGTGGAGGGGGAGGCCGCGATCGCTGAGGCATTTGCTTCTTATTTTAAATCGGTGTATGACGTCACCACTCTAACCTCTGAACAGCTGATTACTGATGCCCTACGCTCGCCCATTCATTCCGGCATTTCCTGTCTTACTATTGATTCAATATCAGAGGAGGAAATATCTCAAGCAATGAAAATGCTTAAATCTAAGCGTTCATTTGGGCCTGATGGCATTCCACCATTTATTTTTAAGGGTTGTTCTGAACTGTTTATCAAACCACTCTGTCATTTGTTCAACTTGTCACTGAATAAGAATTTCTTTCCTGACTATTGGAAGTTGACTAAGGTCGTCCCCATTTTCAAGAAAGGTTCTAAGACGGACATAAAAAATTATAGGCCCGTTGCTCTTTTGTCCACGCCATCCAAGATTTTAGAGATGATTTTATACAAACGTATATTCAATCATGTTAAGAACATCATCACACCTCACCAGCACGGGTTTTTCCCCGGAAGATCCATTAATACAAATCTTCTTTGTTTCTCTGAGTTTTGTATATCTTCTTTAGATAGAGGTGGACAGGTGGATGTCGTATACACTGATTTTTCAAAAGCTTTTGATAAGGTAAACCATTTGGAACTTCTCAAAAAACTTAATTATCTCGGACTTTCAATTAGTGGAATTAAATTCATATCTTCTTATCTGTTTAACAGAAGGCAGATTGTAAAATATGCTGGTAGTTCTTCTAAAGAATTTTTGGTTCAGTCTGGCGTTCCGCAAGGCTCGAACCTTGGACCTTTACTTTTTTTATTATTTATTAATGATATCGTTAAATGTGTGAAGTACAGCAGGGTTCTGCTTTACGCTGATGACATGAAAGTCTTTCATGAGATTAACTCTACAGATGATTGCCAACAGCTTCAGGAGGACCTAAATAATTTAGTATTGTGGAGTCAGCATGGTTTAAATTTCAATGTAGAGAAATGTCATGTTGTTAGGTACACCAGAAGGAAGCAAAACATCATTCAATTTCAGTATTTTCTTGAAAATAATTCATTGACTGTTAAAGACACTTTTAAGGACCTTGGGGTGATTTTTGATGAAAAGTTTTCTTTTTCCCTTCATATTACTGAATTATGCAAACTTGCGTATCGAACTTTAGGATTCATTTGCCGCTCAAGTTATATTTTCAAAAACAGATCAACAATAAAGCTGTTATACTTTTCATTGGTAAGATCTAGATTAGAGTTTGGTTTGCACATATGGTACCCGCATCAGTATTACTTGATTAACATGATAGAAAAAATACAAACAAAGTTTCTAAGACTATTGTACTTCAAAGAAACTAGTGTGTACCCACATTTCTTTTCCTGCACTCAGTTATTATCTTGCTTTGAGATGGACAGCTTGCAAAAGCGTCGTGATATGGGTTTGCTCATTTTTCTTTATAAACTGGTCAATGGAGTAGTGGATTGTGGAGAGTTGTTGGAGCGGCTTACCTTCTTCGTGCCACGACCTGCATCCAGAGCGCGGTACTTATTTAGTCCCCACTTTGCCAATACAAGTCTAGGGAGCCAGGCTCCTCTCAATACAATGATGCGGATTTACAATACCCTCCCACAAGATATTGATATCTTGTCGTCGACCTTGACCTGCTTCAGCAGTAAAATAAAATTTGCTTTAATAGATCCATTTGCTGATCAGCTGTAAAAATATAGTTCCTCAGAGTAAGTTGAAGTCATATGCACATTTTTTTTATTCCTCATTGTTTTGTTGATTGCCATTGTAATTTATTCCTATATCTGTTTATATGTATTTTTCCTTCTGTAGTTTCTAATATTTATTACCGAATGTTCTAGTCATTATATATTACTATTTATCCCTGCAAATATCAATTATTAATTATTAATTATTATTTATCTAAATATTTATGTACGAGCTTTATGACATTGTAATGTTATATGTAAGATGCTGCAACATAATTGGACTTTTGTCTGTTTTGTAGCATGAAATCAAATAAATAAATCAAATAAATAAATAAAAATAAAAAATCATCATCTGATTCATTTTGAAAGTTGATGTAATCTACATCAACCCAAAGATAATGGAATCCTTGTTCAAAAGCCATAGTATCAATGTATGTTTCAAGTGTTGAAAACCAATTCGAATCTACCAAAGGGTTGATGGTAACTAATAAACGTTGATATGTTAAATTTACCATTCTTTCCCCAGTAACATTAATCGTAAGAAAATTAACATTCTGGAGGACATGGATTAAATTTAACATAAATTGAATATGTTGTTGAGGAGTGCAAAAAACATTGTAAAACATACGGAAACTTTCCATGATGATCGGTGAGGGAAGTGATGCCTCTTCACATAATCCACGGTTTATATATACATTTTCCCCACCATAAAGTTTTAAAAGTGGGTCAAGGTCATCTGAAGATACCCTATGAACGGGGAACAGAGCAGTAAGTGGTTAGACCACAAACTGCTCTGTTCCCCGTCCCTATTTAATTTCTCATAATTATATGTGTTTATAAACACATACAATTAATTTCGTATTTCGCCAGGGGGAAGAAACCGCAGAGATGTCATTTTTCTTGAGGTGCCGGCATTTGTAGTTTATACCCAATTACTCCGCTTCTATAAGCAATAGTTCTATAAAGCTCTTCCCCCGGGCCGGCAAGAGGAAGCGCCTGAAAAAAAATTATTAATTTAAAGAAATTTAAAAAAATAATATATTTTTAACAAAAGAAAAAACAATGCAGTTAATGAAAAAACGTACCATGTGACATATGGCACATATTCTGCCAACATTTGGCCCTTCAAACCAAATTTTGGTTTTGTAGACGCATCGTCTTTTATGCTCATAAATGAGCTCTCCTTGCAAAATTGGCGGCAGCGGCTCTGACACCCTTCTGATATGCCGGAGCATAGGGTTATCGGTGCAGATCCGCTGCAGACACAACTCGTACAAGGAGCTCATAGTTATGGTCTGGCTATGCAAACCTCAAAGCTTTAAATACGTACCAATCACCTTGATGGCGAAGGACCCCCCCCCCTTCCCCCCCTGGGTTTTCAGTATATATTGAGCGGATAAAAGCTTTATAGAATTAATAGTTTGCTACATTTTGAATCAACAAAACGTTATGGAATCTTTCCAAAAATACCTGATTGATCAAAAATTAAGTAGAAACCGAAGGGAACGAAGAAGACAACACAGATTAAAAAAAGCTTTTGAAAAATTAAAATTAGTTGTACCGGAAAGTCAAAAACAAAAACAAATTAACAGACAATCTATAATTCAATGCAATAGATTACATTAAAAAATTGGAAGAAGACTTGAAATCACCAACATTTAACTTAGAACAACAAGAATTTGAACAATCCGAACAGAAATTTGTACAAGAAATAGAAGAATTCCAACAATTCGAACAGAAATTTGTACAGGAAATAGAAGAATATCTTCAAACTTCGCAAAATTTAAACCAAGACATTTATGAAATTTTGTATCAACCTTTTGAAACTGTTTCCTTGCCAGTGTTAGAAAGCTTGGATGAATATTTTTTTGAGCTCGAAAAGTAGAGGGGGTAAATGGTAGGGGGCTGTTATAAGGGCAAGGTAAACAGAGTAATCTTTACTTTCTTAGGATCCAGCGCTATGGCAGGTACTTCGTCTTCGTCCAGGTCTTCTTCCTCGTCATCAACAACATCATCATCATCTGTTGTTTCTATTGTAAAACAAAAATCTCCTTCTCCAAAAAAATCTTCACCGAAAAAATCTCCTTCTCCAAAAAAATCTTCACCGAAAAAATCTCCTAACAAAATTTCTGAAAAACTTCAAAAACTTCAAAAATTAAGAAAATCCTGTTTTAAGAAAGAACAATGTGCTCATATTTTAAAAAAAGGAGCGAACAAAGGTGAAAGGTGTGTGAAATTGTGTAGTGTAAATGAAAAATTGTGTAGACTGCATAAAAACGTGAACCTTCCGAAAAAGTCAAAATTCAACCTTCTAAAAAAGTCAAAATTCAACCTTCCAAAAGTGAATTGCCAGAAAAAACTGAACACTATTAAAGAATTAGAATTAACAGATTGAAATTAAACCACAAATATGTTTTTGTAAAAAAGATCAGTAATAGAGATGTTGTTCTTAGATGTTGTAATGAACTCTACATGCTTAAACTACCAGGACATCTTAAAATTCCAAATATCAGTAATGTTCATTATTATTTAGTAAGAAAATCTCCATCTGATAAAATTAAATGGTCAAAGTAAACACAAGTGAAAAAGACAAAAAAATTGGAGCGGGGGAATAGACCACTTTGTAATTCCAAAAGAATTACTTAGCGGTCTATTCCCCCGCTCATAGGGTATTTTTGAATGACCTTGACCTGTTTTCAAAATTTAAAATGGAGGGGTAGTATCTTATAAAAGCGGGATAACAGAATGACTTTTTAGGATCCAGCAACATGACAGGTTCTTTTTCATCATCCAGTTTTAGAAAAGAACAATGTATATATTTTTAAAAAAAGGACCGAAAAAAGGTAAAAGATGTGTAACAATGTGGTTGTGAATCAAACATTATGCAGAGTGCACAAACAATATTTTCATTTGTTAAAATTGTGAGGTTAATGTAAAAATAATAACAACAACAAAAAATAGGAGCGGGGGAATAGACCACTTTGTAGTTCCAAAAGAATTACTTAGCGGTCTATTCCCCCGTTCATAGGGTATTTTTTGGTGACCTTGACCTACTTTTGACACTTAGAAATTTTCGCTAACTTTTATTGACCTTGAAAATAAGTAGGTCAAGGTCATCCAGAACTTTTAAAAAAAAGGGGTGTACGGTTTTACAGAACCGTACACCCCCGAAAACCTAACAGAAGAAAAGCTATTTTACAATGCAACTTATATAAAAATGACCTTGGGACTTAGAAATTTTCGCTTACTCTTTTGTTGACCTTGAAAATAACTAGGTCAAGGTCATTCAATAATTAAAAAGAAAATGGTGGTGTACGGTTTTACAGAACCGTACACCCCCGGAAACCTAACAGAAGAAAAGCTAATTTACAATACAACCTGCCTAGAGTTTAAAAAGAAAAATAGTTAGTCAGCGCAGCGTTGCACATAATGATTACAGTGTGAGCTAGACATAAGCCATCCCTCACACTTCACCATAAGCGCACAACGCTGAGCTAAAAAGTAAAAAATATCTAGTCAGCCCAACGCTGCACAGAATGATTACGGTGTAAGCTAGACATAAGCCATCACTTACACCTCACCATAACCGCACAACGCTAAGCTAAAAAAAATGTTTACAAATATGTTTTTTATTTCCTAACACTAAAGGAGCCAGCGACTAACCATAAGGCGCAAATCAACTGGGGTCCAGCGAAACTCCGGGGGTAAGCGAACTTCCCATTCAGCACGTATAGAGGTTGTAAATGACCCGGTCTTCTGGCCGTAATCATTACAAAAGCGGAGTCGGTCTACCATAAATTAATTGGTCTTCCCGTATTCCAAAAGAAAGAAAGGAAAAAAGGAAAGGAAATTGGAATTGAAAGGTGTCCCTAACTAAAAAGGAATACAAGAGAGGGAATGCCCTCAACAAGCTTGTTGGAAAAAGGAAATTGGAATAGAAAGGTATTAAAAACATATCATATAACATTCTTAAAAAACAAAAATATTACTTTAAATTTAAACATTCCAGGCAGAAATATATTGTAAGTAAAAGAAAGATTTTAAATTAATACTAACTACCAAACCAGCAAATTAAAAACAAACTACAAACCCTAGGGTATCTACAAGCACAAACAACTACCATGCTTAAACTACCATGCCTTAAAATTAATCAGTCCTACGTCAAGATGTTATTATACAAATAACACCAAGATATTTTCACCAAACAGCAAAAATGATAAAATGTTCAGGGCGCCTTCTGAACATGTTACCACCTCACTGTCTAGCGAGCAACTGATGCCGAACCACACGCGCAGATCCCGGACCCCAACTCGGCTTGAGGTCATCCCCCCTCCTCGCTTACCCCCTCTCAAACCACAGGACCCTTGCTGCGGGTTTGGTTTCCATCATTCTTTTGCCATTGTTTCAACAGGCAACAACATTTCTTCCTTTACTTTACATTGGATTTGTAAAAATTTTAAGTGTTAAAACTTCTCAATATTTAATATTTTAGGACTTTGAACAATTTTCAAACCTATCATTCTTTTGCAACTGTTTAAACAGGCAACAACACTTCTTTCTTTATTTTACTTTACATTGGACTTGTAAAACTTTCTAATAATTAATACTTTCGGACTTAGAAAAATTTTCAAACATTTGCTTCAACATTTACTTTACAATATCAAGTTTCTTTTATAATGCCTCCAACAGACAACAATTTTCCTTTTGGATGTACAATTTGTGAAAAAATATATAAAATGGTTGAATGAAGATTTAACGGACGACGAAAGTATTTTTGAAAATAGTTTGATTCCAGTAGAAGATACATCTGATGCTACATCCGATGTTACATCTGATGCTACGTCTGATGCTACAACTGATGAAGAAAATATTTTGGAAGTACCAGTAACAATAGGCGAAGAAACACCGTTAACACATGTTGTAACTATTGACTATGATCCAGTACAATATATACATGCTCTTGTTCGGCGACGTTTGTTTCCGGCATCGGACACGGAGGAAGATGAAAGCGATAACGATTTGGAAATAACATATTTGGACAACAGCAATGATGATCACACTTACGACGCATAATATGTATTATTTTAAACTTAAATTATTTGACCTTGGCACTTAGATTTTTTTAAAACTTCCATTATTTGACCTTGAGACTTAGATTTTATTTAATACCTGCATTATTTGACACTTAGATGTTTTTTAAACTTGCATTATTTGACCTTGACACTTAGGAGTTTTGAAATATAAGAAATTTAACTGTTATTGACACTTTTTGTGTTTAATACAGAAAAAGTGGTGGGGGTAGTGCTATAAATAGGGGTAGTTTAAGAATGGTTTTTATTATTACTGCAACTTTTGTGGAGAGCACACCTACGTCATGTATTACTGCATCAGTTGCGAAGAATCTTTTGAAAATGAAAACTTACTACAAATACACAAAGAAGTTTACCATAACAACGAAACAAACCAAGAAACAAGAAACAATGCAGAAGAAGAAGATTTGGAAGAATTAGATCAAATGCTGGCTACCCATCAACAACAACTAAATTCAAGACCAAGTGTTATTCAATACGCACCCGGACCATCTTTGGATGTGGAATTATACGCCCGAGCTTTACCAGGCAGTGTAGTAACTCATTTTAAGATTGACAATGCTCAATTGCAACTAGCACAATTTATATTGAAAGCAAAAACATTAGTAACAGAAACATTGAAGAATGAACTAAAAAGATTAAATTTTATAAAGTTTGGAATATTATTAGATACTGTATTTACAAATGTTCAGAATGAAACATCACTAAGAGGATTTTTAACTAAAAACAAAACCATCATGTTTGCATCGGATATAAGCTCAATTGTGGATGATTGTTTTGAAGAACTTTTAACAAAATTACAAGAACATGAAGGAAGAGGTTCTGGATGGAGTTTGTTAAGTATAACAAGCTTAGATGTGAGAGTTCATAAACATGGATATGGAATGAGAGGTAGTAGTTATATTGCTTTGCCAAGGAAGATTTGAGTAACCAAATCAATGCTTGCAAAATATGTAGAAGATCATGTGGAACGACCGAGTAGAGCATACGATGAGGTTTGCTATATGTATAACTTTCAAGGCATGACTTATCCTGTTGCAATTCAAGACATATCAAAATTTGAAAAGAAAAATCGTTTTGCATCTGTAAACATCTTTGGCTTAGATTCATCCAACAATGGCTATCCCTTACGTATAACACCCACCGAACGCAGAGATCATACTGATTTATTATTTATAACTAAAGGTGATATCTCACATTATGTATACATTAAAGATGTTGAAGGTCTAGTTTGCAAACAGTTATCAAAACGTGAACAACAAAAAACAACTTGTAAAAGATGTTTCTGTTTTGTAAACAAACCTTTAAGAAGAGGAGGTTCAGAATGGTTAACAGAACATAAAAGATTATGCAATGGAAACTATGAAGTAAGAATTAAATTACCACACCCTAGCAGATCACAAGTAAAATTTGATAAAGTTATCCAACAATACAGAATTCCCGTTGTAGTGTATGCAGATTTTGAATCTTCATTGCTTCCACTTGAACAAGAAGAAGGAGAGGAAATTATAAGCAGAACAAAGTATCAACTTCACAAACCAAACAGCTACTGTTTAATAGTAAAATCCACTCTGCCTGAAGAACATCTTCAAGAATATGGTTTGACATCTACACCAAAGATCTATCGTGGAGAAGAAGCAGCTCGATACTTTGTTGATGATTTATACGACATCGCTGGGAAAGTGGAAGCAATGTATAGCAATGTGGTTCCTATGTCACCTATGACACCGGAAGAAATTTATCTTTATGATTCGACAACAACATGCTATTTGTGTAACAATCAATTTACAGAAACTAAAGTTAAAGTTCGCGACCATAGCCATCTGACAGGAGCCTACAGAGGTGCAGCTTGCAACGGATGTAACATCAACTACAAACTACCATCTTTTATTCCCGTGGTTTTTCACAATCTTAGCGGATACGATGGACATTTTATCATTCCCGAATTAGCAAGAGACAACGGTGAAATAGACGTTATAGCACAAACTATGGAAAAATTTATAAGCTTTTCAAAAAAGGTGGGCAAAATTAAACTTAGATTTGTTGATTCTTTTAGATTTATCCTTCCAGTCTTATGAAACTTTCTGAAAATTTAAGAAGACAAAATTTAATAGAAACAAGCAAAATTGTACCTGCAGAAAAAATGGATTTGGTTCTTCGGAAAGGAGTTTTCCCGTATGATTACATCGATGGACTACATAAATTTCAAGAAACGTCACTTCCTCCACCAGAAGCTTTCAAAAGTAAACTTACCGATTCGGACATTTCACCTGAAGACTATCAACACGCATGCAGAGTTTGGGACTAATTGGAAATGAACACTCTGGGAGATTATTCTGACTTTTATGTAAAACTTGATGTGACCCTTCTCTGCGATGTGATGGAAGAATTTAGAAACACCTGCTTTGAAGCTTACGGAATAGACCCTCTTCATTCTTATACTTCTCCAGGACTAGCTTGGCAAGCTATGCTAAAAGAAACAAAGTGCAACCTTCAATTATTAACAGATATTGACATGGTGTTGATGATCGAATCGGGCGTTAGAGGTGGATTGACCCAAAGTGTTACTAGACATGTTAAAGCTAACAACAAATATCTTCCAAACTACGATAAAGAAAAACCATCAGTGTTCTTAGGATATTTCGATGCCAACAATTTATACGGATGGGCCATGTCTAATCCACTTCCTTTTGGAAACTTTGAATGGGTTAATCCAGACTCTATTGGTGATATTTCGCAAATTTCAAAAGACGGAGACACCGGATACATATTGGACTGTGACTTTGAATATCCAGAACACTTGCATGATCTTCATTACGATCTTCCGCTCCTTGCAAAAACAGAAGTTTCACCAATTGGCAAACATCCAAAATTAATGATGACTCTTGAAAATAAACAAAGATACGTAGCTCACTTTTGGGTTATTCAACAAGCACTCCAATTGGGTTTACGTATAACCAAAATTCATAGAGTTTTAAAATTTTCCCAATCTTGCTGGTTAAAACCGTACATTGATTCAAACACCAGAAGAAGAGCAGCTGCAACATCAACATTTCAAAAGGACTTTTTTAAATTAATGAATAATGCGATATTTGGAAAAACATTGGAAAACAAAAGAAAACACAAAAATGTTAAATTAATTACAGATCCTATAAAACTAGAAAAACTTGTACAAAAACCAAACTTTAGAACATCCGTTATCATCAATGAAAACCTTGTGGTAGTATCTATGAAAAAGACAAGCGTGAAAATGGATCGTCCGTTGTACGTTGGAATGTCAATCTTAGATATTTCAAAAACCCACATGTATGATTTCCACTACAACAAAATGGTCGCCTTCTACGGTAGAGATGACATCGGAATCGCCTACATGGACACGGACGCTTTCATTTACTGGATTCTTACTGAAGATATGTATTTGGATCTTCGAACATTTGTTCACAAAAATGAATTTGATTTTAGTGACTATCCAAAAGATCATTTAAATTATGACAATGATCGGAACAAAAAGAAACTTGGAAAAGTTAAAGACGAAGCAAATGGAATTTTACTGGAAGAACTTATTGCACTAATGTCAAAATTGTATTCACTACAATTGCATAAAGAAGAAAACAATGTTATTAAAAAAGCTAAGGGTGTAAAAAGTTTGTATCTTAAGAAGAATGTAAATTTTGAACACTACAAGCAATGCTTATTTGAAGAAACGACTATAACTGCAAAATTCAACACCATCAGAAGTTTCAACCATCAACTGTACAGCGTAACAGAAGTGAAAAAAGCACTCTGCTCCAATGATGACAAACGACACATTCTTCCAGACAAAATTCACACTCTACCATTCGGCCACTACTATCTCAATCCTATCAATGAGTAAAAAGAAAAAGAAAAAAAAAGAAAAAAAGAAAAAAGGGGAAATCAATGCATGCTCGCTGTGATTTCCCCTTTTTAAAAATATGTTGAAATGACCTTGAACTATAAAAGCGGATGCAGAAAAAGAAACACTCAATACTAACTTGACTTTGTTAGTAAAATCATCATGACAGAGTTAAAGGAAAAGATTGTTAATGAACTTCATAAACCTGCAAGAATAAAGTTTCCACGAAGAAATACCGTTGTAAAAGGAATAAATGATTTATATCAAGCAGATTTAATTGAAATGCAACCGCATAGTAAAATAAATAAAGGATTTAAATACATACTTACGATTATTAATTGTTTTACTAAAGTTGCAGATGCTTTGCCATTAAAAGACAAAACTGGTAACAGCATAACAAAAGCTATGGAAGTAGCTATAAAAAGAGATAAAAATAAAATTAAACATTTACAAACTGATGATGGGAAAGAATTTTTTAATAAACCTTTTGCCTTGTTAATGAAAAAATATAACATAAATCATTATTCCACAAATTCTGAGAAAAAGGCAGCTATAATTGAAAGATTTAATAGAACCTTAAAAGGTGCAATGTATAAAATGTTTTCGAAAAGAGGTTCTTACGTATGGGTTGATATCTTACCAAAATTAATAAGCGATTACAACAACAAGTTTCATAGAACTATCGGTATGGCACCTAACAAAGTGAATAAGAAAAACGCTAAACTAGTTTTACAACGAATTAAAAAGAATACACAGCCAAAAGCGGAACAAAGAAAACCAAGAAAATTTAATGTAAATGATAAAGTTCGAATTAGTAAATACAAAGGAGTGTTTACTAAAAAATACCCACCCAATTGGACAAACGAAGTTTTTACAGTGTATAAAGTACAACCTACTGTACCAGAAACTTATATTTTAAAAGATAACAAAGGAAATTTGTTACAAGGAGGTTTTTACGGACATGAATTTATGACAAATTTTTCCCCTGAACGAAAATTGTCACAAAGGAAGTTTGCCACAGACGACTCAGCCTACAATTGCTGGGCTATTCCAGGGTTCGCTGGCTCTCAGGGACACGCAGACACTCTGCTGATTCAGGTCCGGCTCATACAAATCAACAACAAAACAAGTGCAACGCACACGAGTCGTAATCACGGCCAAACCTGAAAGAGGGGGGGGGTGCACCTATCAGCGTGACGTAACTCGGGTTCACGTGGGTCTCCTCAAATCTCCCAAGCACCCAACCATCTACCCGAAGCAATACCGGAACACGCGACGTATATCGCCCACAACGTCTTAATTTAAACTCGGGGCCTATAACCCACACGGACAAAAGTCTTACGCACGCTAGCGTCGCATTGCGCAAGTCAAACAAAATATACAGTAATTAAAGTCTGTAATATTTATATGACTGACCTACTGTCCAGACTGTAAATATAAAAGCTACTGACTCTACTGATCGGATATACTGAAACTACTTAAGCCAAAACACGTTCCAGCTGGTCTCAAACTACCAAACTCAAACTGCTCAAACTACCTAACATGTTGGCCACAGTAAAATTATTTTACTAAAACAAATATTCTACCAGGTTGAATTGGCAAGAACAGAAATGTAATAAAATAATTCAGTTGACTGTTGATATAATTACATTCATTAATTAATCAATCAATTACAGTCGGACCTCTAATTGGCCACGTGCAACTTCTCTTGTTAAAACAGGTCTGACGCCGTCAGGCCTCTACAGCTATCAGTCACGTCTAAATAATCAAAAATAGATATTCACCAAAATATTCTATTCTGAACTTTGATTAGAACTTTTGACTTATTAAACTCTGATTTCAGTAATAATTAACCTTGCCTAGACGGCTCTCTAATTAATCATCCCCTACACCAGAACGTGTCTGGGCAGGGTCTCGAGACTATTAAAAGATTTAATATTTCAATTAAAATCTCTCGACTAAATCTGTCAGACCGTACTCATAAATGAATAATATTATTATTTAATAATAATAAAGTAAACGGTGTCACTCACCAAAGCGGGTCACACTACCCAACTCAATCCACTACCGTCGCACTCGACACCGCACGTACGCCACTCGTACACTTCAACCACGAAAAGACCGCTCGACCCGTACCGTACACGATCTCAGGACGAACTGACCTCTCCGGCCAGGGTCGTGGCCAACCCAGGCGATAAGCCTTATCGCCGGGTCAGGGTGCAGCCACCACCGATTGCAGCCAACCTGCGTCACTGGGACAGGTCCGCCGCCACCGCCGCAACCTGTCCGTGTCACAGCCACCGCTTGCTGCCCGCCGCCGTTGTCGCTCACCAGCCGGCCGGCGACGAGATCACGTTGGTCTTACCCCCTCAAATAAATGACTCGTTACAAATTGTTAAAGTCAACAGTAGGCGATGACTATCTTGTTGAAAAGGTGTTGCAAAGGAAAAAAGACCAAGTTAAAGTACGTTGGTTGGGGTTTGACAAAACTGAAGATTCGTGGATACCTATAAAAGATTTGATTTAGTTTTAAATCAACTTATTTACTCTTCTGCCTTTGGATAAGATGGAGATTGTTCACCATAAAGATAAATTTAATATTAATAACATTGATGATTTAACTGTATATAACGTTAAAATCAACAATGGTAAACACGGCAGTTTATTTCCAAACACTGTACGATGTATAGTAAGCGGTCCTTCAAACTG
The DNA here is from genome assembly GCA_035578135.1 of Flexamia atlantica. Lineage (NCBI taxonomy): Eukaryota > Metazoa > Arthropoda > Insecta > Hemiptera > Cicadellidae > Flexamia > Flexamia atlantica. The sequence goes on along the minus strand of JAQJVK010000001.1, from coordinate 169,827,523 downwards.
TGGCAAAACTAACGTTGTGTTTAACTTAATTACAAACACAAAAGGATTGCGATTTAATAACCTATATATTTTTTCAAAGTCCTTACATCAACCAAAGTATCAATTGTTGGAAAAGATCCTGACTGATGTGCCTGATGTTAACTATTACAAATTTAATGCTAGTGACAGTGTTATGCAACCAGACCAGGCTAAGCCGTATTCTGTATTTGTATTTGATGATGTATCTAGTGAAAATTATGATACTATTAGAAACTATTTTGCCATGGGAAGACATAATAATATTGATAGCATATATATCGGACAAACATATAGCAAAATTCCAAAACAACTAATTAGAGACAATGCAAATATTTTAGTTTTATTCAAACAAGACGATACAAACCTAAAACATATATACAACGATCGTGTAAATGCTGATATGTCATTTGAAAAATTCAAAGAGCTTTGTGGAAAAGCTTGGGCGGAAAAATATGGATGTTTGGTAATTATGAAAGATAAAGCTATAACAGATGGTCGTTACCGCATAGGTTTTGATAAATTTGTTTTAATACATTAATTAACAACATTATCGTACAAGTCTCAATGGTGTAAACATGGTTAATCAGGAAAAGCTATTAAAAGAAATAAAATCACTTAGTGATTCTATTAGACATAAAAACAGAGCGTTAAGATTAGGAATAAGTGAAAGAGAGAAATTTCTGGAATCAACATTTAAACCTATTACTGAGCCATTAAAACAATTAGGACAAAATGTTAAACATTCAACATTTAATTTTTCCGGAGATGCTATTTTACCCATTTAAAAATTTGAACAAAAAGAAGAATATGAAGGTGATACAAGTTTTACGCAACAAGGTGAAACAACTGAAGAAGAAAGCGAACTAGGTGAAGAAACGGATGTTTTAACAGAAAAAGAAGGTCTTTCTACAAGCGAAGAACAACAAGAAGAAGAAGAGCCTATTAATCCATCCAACTTGAGCAAATTGGGCTCGGATATTGCGTATAAAGGGCCGCTTGCAAGACAATTTGTATTAAAAATGTTACATTCTGCACAACCAACTCGAAAATATCATACTTTTGGTGCTAGAATAGAAGAAAATGGGCTAATGATTGGAGATAGCAAACTTGATGTAGACGAACATGACAATATTATTATAAATAATAAACAATACAAGGGTACAAAAGGATTGTTTGAACTTATTTTTAAGCCGAAACCTAATAAATATACTAAAAAGGATTTAAACATTTTTAAACAAATATTGGAGGATACAAATGCGCATAAGAAAAATTATTCTAAAAATTTCAATGTTCATAGAAATGCATCAGAAAAATATAAAACTATTATTGCTAAACTTTTCCCACCAAAAAGAAGGGAACCCATAAAAAGAAAATCATTATCTTCTGCTGAAATAAATATTTTACGTAAAAGAAGAAAAACAAATCAATCAAGTTTATCAGGAAAAGGATTATCAAAAAACTTGTATGATACTAATATAATATACTACAACGATATAAACAAATTGGTTGACAGAATGAAGTTGATATATGAAGCTAAACAAGCCGGACACAGTGGTTTAGGAAATGAATGGGTAGCTTTGGTCGGCGAACTGCGAAATCGAGGAGTAATTGCATAAAAAATATGAGTATATATAATACAAGTATAACTGATTAAATATTCAGTATAACCATGAGTGTGGATAAGTTTGGACGGTATTCCGAAACTGGAAGCAAATCAGGATCTTATGGAAAAAGAGGTGGTTTACCACTAACATCCGATGGAGATTATGATATAAATAACAAACGTTTAAAGTTTGTAAATGATCCAAAAGATGATAATGATGCGGTACATTTTAAAACTTTAAGAAGTGAAACATTACCTAGCTTAAAGCTTCAAAATGAAGTGTATAACGCTAATTTTTATAGAATTGTAAATCTTCCAAAACCAATAGATAAGAATGATTCGGTAAATAAAGAATATTTAATGTGGTACATAAACCAAACCTTACGATATGATCCTAGGAGTAATAATAAAGTATATGATGCAAAAGATCTTAGAATAGCCAATATAGCAGATCCTATTAATGATCAAGATTCAGTTACAAAAAAGTATTTACATTCAGTCATCCCTGAAAAAACAGATAAATTTTCCTTTTACAACTTTGTAATACATGATATTGGAGACCCTAAAGATATAAAAGATGCTGTAAACCTTCAATATCTTACAGATCATTGTATTACGCATGATATTAATACAATTGATTGCAAAAATAAAGTGTTAACTAACGTTAAGGAAGGAACTGCAAAATCAGATGCAGCTACAATAAGTCAAATAATGAAATTAAAAAATAACAAATGGAATGCGGATGCAAAAATAATTACTAATGTTAAAAAAGGGTTGGATGAAACTGATGTAGCAACAGTTGGACAAGTTCCTGTAATAAAACAATATGAAGACGGTAAACAATACTTTGATTGCAAAGGGAAACCACTATTCAATGTTGCAGAAGGAATAAGAGACAGTGATGTAGTGACAGTAGCACAAATGCGTGAGAAGGGAAACATATACTATAATCTTTTTCTAAGAAAAGATTTAAATAAGCAGTCTTTTTTTTGTGAAGACTTGCGATTGACTAGCTTAAAAGACCCTATTAATTTTACTGAGGCTGTTAATGTAAATTACATTGTAAGACTCTTAAGTGTAGTATTATATGATATTTATAACACAATAAACCCCATAAAATCTGATCAAAAATTAAATTGGGTTAAAAAGAATTTTATAGAAAAATATTTTTTAAATAAAGAAACTAATACTTTAAGAACTTCTAAAGATGATGATGATGAAGAAGATACAATCCTTCCACAAAACTGGAAAAAAATTATTTACCCATAAACAAACATACTTATAAATAAACAATGTCAAAGGATAAGTGCATCATTCATTATAAAGCATTTATAAAATAAACAAGTATCGGCATTTCCTTTCACTATAAAAGACCATGTTGAAAGTTCAACGCATCAGTCATAATCGACACGTTATAAAGAGAGGAAGAGGAATAGCATCAACAGCACTTTCTCTTATTACTAAGCCGGTTGGAGCTATAGTTAATAAAGCTATCGATTTATTACCTGTAGAACTACATTTACCAGGAGGTTATCAATATTGTGGTCCTGGAACAAAATTGAAAAAAAGACTTGCTAGAGGAGATCTTGGAATAAATAAACTTGATCAAGCCTGCAAACAACACGATATAGCATATTCAAAGTTTGCAGATACTAAAAATAGATCAATAGCGGATAGAGCACTTGCTGAAAAAGCTTGGCAAAGAGTAACATCCAGCGACGCTAGTATCGGTGAAAAAGCAGCAGCTTTAGCGGTATCAGCAGCAATGAAGGGTAAAACGATGTTTGGAGGTGGAAATAAGAAAGGAGGTGGAAAAAGGAGGAGAAAACCTGCAAAGAAACGTGGAGGAAATATAAGAAGAAAACGACGATCCACCGCAGGTAAAAATAAAAATAAACAAACAATATGGTCAATGATAAAAAAGGAGGAGGATTATACCTAAGACCGTATCGTGTGTATTAAACAGAAAAAAACAATTACTAATTCCAAATAAAGAATTAACAGATAAAGAATTAATTACTTATGTTTCTTGTTTAAAAATTCCATTTTTTAGAGGAGTGTTTATGAAAGATGCATTACCTGTTAAAATTTGGAAAAATGAAACCGGAATAGTAAATTTAGATAATAGTAAAGGATCAGGCACTCATTGGGTATGTTATAAGAAACTAGGATCAACTATTTACTACTTTGATAGTTTTGGTAATCTCCCACCACCAAAAGAACTACAATATTACTTTAAAACAGCTAAAAATGTACTATACAATTATAAAAGAGAGCAGCCTGATGATACGGTAATCTGTGGACATTTAAGTTTAGATTTTTTAACAAAAAGCGTTAGTCAACTTTAAGATGTCTTCCTATACAGTATCATTAACTGGAACTTCATCTACTTTGCGAAGTGTTCTTTTCCCTGCGTTACGTTTGGAAAAAGATAAATTATGGGAAGCCGCATTATTAGATATAACAACTTATAATTCTATTCCCAACGTTACTGAAAATGTTAATGACAAAATACATTATTACAAAACAAAAGATAAAAATACAAACAAATATTCAGATATACAAGTATTTAGTTTACCCACTGGAGCATATGAAATTGATGATATAAATGAAGCGATACAAAATCATATGGGAAAAGATAATATAACAATAAAAGGAAATAACAATACTATGAAAGCTGAAATTAAATCTAAATATTATATAGATTTTAGCAAAGAACATTCAATTGGTAGTTTATTAGGATTTCCTAAAACAACAAAAATTTTAGAACCTAATATTAACCATTCAGGTGCTAGAACTGTGACAATAATGAAAGTTAACAGTATAGATGTTACATGTAATATTATACATGGTTCTTATAGAGATGGTGAAAATACTCATATATTGCACACATTCTATCCAATGGTCGCTCCGGGTTTTAAAATTGTAGAAAAGCCACAAAACTTGGTGTACACCAGTTTTATTTCAGACATTGTGGTGAACATACTAGATCAAGACGGAAATAATATTGATTTTAGAGACGAACCTATAACTATACGAATACATATAAAATCAACCGTATAACAATGGGGTTATCATTTAAAAAGAAAGAGCTGACTGGTAAACAAGTCAGTAGCACTTCAGCTATAGAAGGATTAACAAGTGATAACATTCGTTTTCTAGAAGAAATTGGATTAAAACTTATTAATAATGGAAATATTGGATATAGCGCAGGGTCCGACATTCGACGAAACCTTATGGGAAAAGGAATATCATACGCACAACCCTTACGCTTCATCAAAATTAAATAATAATGATGAAATTAGAATTCCCATACAACAACAAGATATTTATACACTTCCATGTGAAAGTTATTTGTATATCGAAGGAAGAGTAACAAAAAAAGATGGAAACACTGCAAGTACTGTTCCGTTCATAAATAACCCCATGGCATATTTGTTTGATGAAATAAGATATGAAATTTCCGGAGTTACAGTAGATTCAACAAAAAAGGTGGGAATTACAAGTACATTAAAAGGATTAGCATCTTTAACACCGAGTGAAAAAAATATGCTGGCCGCCGCAGGATGGGTAGCGCCCGATTCCAATATAATCACTCCAAACAGTTCAGGCAATTTTGACTTTTACATTCCTTTAAGATTACTTTTAGGCTTTGCCGAAGATCACCGAAAAATAATAATAAACGTAAAACAAGAATTAGTTTTGTTAAGATCATCAAACGACAAAGATATTATTATGGCGCCTGATGCAACAACGGAAGCTACTTTAGAATGGAAAATGCAATTAGACAAGATTGTTTGGAGAGTACCGCATGTACGGTTAAACGATCAGAATAGAATTTCATTATTAAGAACTTTAAAATCAGATCGTGATATCGTAATACCATTTAGAAGTTGGGAGTTTCATGAATATCCGGTTTTACCGGAAACACAACGTCATACATGGACTGTAAAAACTTCTACTCATTTGGAAAAAGCAAGATATGTAATATTTGGATTACAAACAAAAAGAAGAAATGAAATAACTAAACATGCTGGTGAATTTGATCATTGCAAACTTACAAATTTTAAGGTGTTTCTAAACTCTCAATTCTTTCCATACGACAACTTCAACATAAACTTTACAAAAGACAGGTTTAGCGTTTTGTACGATATGTACGCAAGATTCCAAAATTCATATTATGGAAAAACAAACACACCTTTATTAACGCCAAACCAATTTAAATCTAACTATCCGATTGTTGTAGTTGATTGTTCAAAACAAAATGAATCTGTAAAATCTTCCAGTGTAGATATAAAAATATAAATGGAATTTGAACAAAATGTACCCAAAGATACATCTGCTTATTGTTTAATTTTACATGATAAAATTGTTACATATTCACCTTTAACCGGAATTGTAAAAGCAGTTTTGTAAAATGAAAAGAAAAAAAAATACCCCCACCACTCGGTTATAAAAGCAGGAGCGGGAACGAAAATTGTTTAGTTTATTGTCTACAGTTGTATGGGTAACATCGTCTACAGCATTATAAACAAAATGAGTTCTTTATCAGTTGTACAAGGCGTTTCCGAAACAGCACCTTTATTGGAAAATGATGATAAACATTTTGAAGAAAATATTGTAAAGGAAATTGTTGACTTTTTAAAGTTTGGAAAACAAAATAAAAAGTTGGAAAATAATAAAACAAACGTAAGAAAGAAAAGAAAACTTGAAGAAAATATTCCACCAAACATTTTAACTGAAGTTTTTCTTTGCATCTTTTATCCTATTTCATCTTGCATGAGTAAAAGTGTGTCGATAGGATTGGTAAAATCATTAGACTACTCTCCCGCAGTAATACTAAGCCATGGAACAAAGATGGTTTTATTTTCAGAAAATGCTTGGGATTCTTTTTTAAAACATCTACATCTTATTGAATGTTATTTAGCCAACAGTTTCTTTGGAAGAAAAACTAACATTCGACTTTTGGATTGTGACAATGAAATTGGCATTATTAAACATCGTGGTCAATAACAAGTAAGAATTAGAGACTCGACAAAATTTGAAAATAAAATTCTTCTAACACGTGAAGAATTTTACATTTTAAACTATGCAACATCACCTATTACCAGGTATATGAAACAATTAGTATTTTCAAGCTCTGTTATTAAGGAATATCTGGTAGATGCATGCGAAAAACAACCAGAAAGCACTTTACAATAAGGACCAATAGATACATCCATCTTTAATAGAATACCTCACGAAGTGGAAATGTGGAGGCAGTTAAGAAACTTTGAACCTTTTACTGAAGTTGCAACGGAAGCTACAGAAGAAGAAACCAACAACAACAGTACAGAAGAAGAAACCAACAACAACAATAATACAGAAGAAGAAACTTTGCTAGGTTAAAACTACAATGTAATTTAACAAAAGAATAAACCGTGGGGTAGGCCTACTGGGGATGGTGCCCACGTTAAACATACACCAACGCGCCTACAACTGTACGGCCTGGTTTATATATCTAACCTACCGTGGTGTGGAAAACAGTTGATCAGCAGACACCGTGATGAGCAGACAGGATGAAGAAATGGCAGCAAAACCTTGTGTAATTGAATTTCAAGCATTTCGCGGAAACGATGATAGATTTATCATAAAAGAATTGGTAATTTTGGATTTGCTTACACAAGTAGCATACCCGTTTTTATTTGAAGCACCGTGTTCTGTCCATGAACTAAAGTCAAAAGCTAAAATAACAAACAGATGGCTAACAAATAATTTTCATCATATCCATTGGTATGAAGGTTTCCTACCGTACAACAATGTACACAAAATTATGTTTCATTTTTGCAAACAATTTACACACATATATACCAGAGGATTGGAAAAAAAGAATTGGATACGACAATACACAAACAAAAAAGTTTTAAACATAAAAGTGGACAAAACATTTCACTTTGATGCTAGAAATATTTGTGTTTCTACAATAAATCCGAAACACAACCAATCTCAATGCGCATTACAAAACGCGTATCACTTGGCTGCTTACTTACAACAACAAACGGAAGAATGTAGTGGGGGTTCCGAAGGTTATATAAACGAAGAGGCAACACACCCCGAGTATCAGTCTAACTCCATACTCCGAACAGACAACATCTCCTGTGAAGGATGGCATCACGACAGTTTCTCCAATGTTTAGTTGAACAATTCAACTTGCATTCAAAATCAAATACTCTAATTATCAAGAAATGTTCAGAATTAAAAGAACAGAAACATTACATTGTTCATGAAATGAAGAAAATTGATACAACGCATGGAGACGCAGTCGTCGCATCTTTATCCGAGGCACCATATACACCGGGTGATGAACCAAAGTTTCAAGTATATCTTCCAAAACGATTCGTCCAGTTGCTGCAAAATGAAGATCTGCGGGAAATTCAACCAGGATCATTATATTTGGTGTCACACGGAATGAGCGGAAACAACTCTACGGAACTAACTCTGCACATCGCACAAAAATAACATTGTAAATATTGTAAAAAAATGTTTTAAATAAAAAGATAAAAAACAACTTATCAGTATATGTTTTTATATACTGATATGTTGTATTTTTTTAAAACCTCAAACGGATGACCTTGAACTTTTAATCGATAGTATTATTCGATTATTTTATTCGATAGTATTATTCGATTATTTTATTCGATAGTTTTATTCGAATACTTTACATAAATACGAAACTTTAACGTTGAGAGGCTCAGTTCTGTTTAAGACAAGCTACAACCAACATATCATCCAAAAGAAATAATCTAACACTTATAACTTATTGTTGCAAAGAAAAAAGGTTTTAGAATACCTGAAGATCAAGTTGACGGAAAAGCTTGTACAAAATGTAATTCTTTCTGCTATTGTAAATGTAGTTACAAAACATATCAAAAGAACCGGTTGGATAAACTAGAAGAATTGCAACATCGACTCGGTCTATTGTGGCAACGATTAAATTCAAAGTGATTAAACAAACACCTGCCATTACCCCCACCACTACCCCCACTACCATCGGAGGTACCCGCAGCACCGACTTTGCAATAGTCATTCCTGCTACACCTCTCGTCGAGTAAACAACTCTAGTCATGTCTCTCAACATTCGCGGGATTCACTACAACACTATCAATCTTACAACCTACAAGGATTTGGAAATTTTTAGTGAAGAACTAAAACAACTTATAACCACTGGGTTTGGTTTATCTTTAGAACTTTATGCAACAAACAATCAAAACGAAAAAAATGTGTTTTTGCCAACTTACAACAACAAGAAGAATGAAAATAAACAAGAAATTTCAGCACCGACAACAACTTACTTTTCAAATTTGGGAGCAAACTTTACTAACTTGTAAAATAATACTTTTGTAAAAAAAAAATAAATAAATAAAAAAAGAAAATATCTTGCATTTTCGGATTTCCCGAAAATGCAAGATCTTTTTTAAAAACATCCCCAAACGACCTTGACACACTTTCAACCATTTAAAATTTAAATACCCAGCACAGCAGGGCATTTAAACTTTAAATACCCACCACCAACACGTCACAGCTACGTCACAGCTGATGACGTCACTTCCGGTCACGTGACCGGAAGTAGCTGTCAAAAAATTGACTGGCTGTCAAAGTTTGATTGGGCCAGAAACGCCACCTCGCCACTACTCTTGCATATTCTTTTTCAGCTCGCTCTCCCGGTTAATTTGAGTACCCACATGACCGACGTTCAACTTTTTTGGGAGGTTTTCCGATTTTCCGGGATGTTCCGATCGCGACCAAAAAAACTATCAGTTCCGGAATCAACGCGTTATTTCGAGCATTTTGAAAAAAAAATCAATTTTGACACCAGTAGCCTACTGATGGAAAATGCATATTTATATGCATTTTATAAATATGCATTTTCCATCAGTAGGCCTTAATAAGTTTCTAGTTAATAACTAGTTAATCATATTTGAGACATTTTCGAGACCTTTGTTTGCTATAATTCCTAGAAGAGTGCGATAAACTGACCAAACTTAATACAAGGTTGCTGTAGAAAATGCTACTTTGATCAACTACAAGCTACATAATGTAGACCTACTACATCCACAGGAATAAAACAGTTCTAAAGGTATAAGTCTCATCAAGTGCTGTAATGCCTTGCATGGTTAAGTGTGTACAAAAATAGTTATTTTATGTATTAAGAACGTAAAGAGAGTCTAAATACAAAGATCTAATAGGCATAATAACAAGAACACCGCCATTGTAGCTAAATGTATCATTTTGAGGTTATGTCCTTCCATTGCCAGACAACAATACCTCTACTAATGTCCCAAGCGAGCGAAAACGTTATCAGCCAACGAGCCAGAGGGAGCGAAAGACTTACGCTTGCTCTGGATCACTGCTTAGTAAGCAGCTGTTTTATGAGTAGTTTTCAGTACGTAAAGCTACAATTTTCGCGCAGATGAAGGAAAAGAATATTTATATTAGCATTAGCGTGACGATTAAAATTCTCTAGGTAATGGCAAAACAAATTTGTTTCACTCTTCCCTAGGGTTTGGGGTTATCCTTAACCCTTAACTCTTATAACTTAACAAACCTCCTGTAACAGAAAGGTTAGAAGACATAGTACTTAGAAACAGTTAGATAGCTTCATAAACACACCTTCTGAAAGCGGAAGAAACTCATCCAAAAAACACTAAACACAACACAACTAGATAACAACTAGATAAACACAATTAAAAGTTTAAACTGCATTTCCCACCAGGTGTGGGTGTGTGTGTGTGTTGTGAAGGTGGACGGACAGAGAGAGAAAAGAAAACCGCGCAATCCTTGAGTCCCGCAGCATTATGGGTCTCTTTAGGCGGTTATTTTAAATACCGTGTTGATTTACACGGCTAAAGGTGCTACTCGGTCAAAGTCTACACCCTTTTACTACTAATTCGCTAGTAAGTTTAAACTAACACCTTTACTGCTGTAAACGATCGCTAAAGCCAGTGTAAGGTTAAGAATGGTCTTTTATAGGTGAAAAGTTGTAACATATTAAGTGTAACTTTGTACCTTAGTTTTTACAGTGTACAGTAGGAAAAAATATCTTATCAATCCTCAGTTATTCTAGTTTATGTTTCTAATAAGTTTCAGTAATTTAAGCGAGTATTTCCATGATTTATATAGGAAAATCGCCGTGTTGCCAAAAAGCAACCATGGGCGGATGTGACATTAAATTTCACTAGTTAAATTCAGTTTCTCCATATAACCCCATGCTAATATTAAATTCATTTACAGGTAATATGTTGTGTTAATTATATGTTTTTTGGCCATTTTGTATAGGACATGATCTAAACTTCATAATGGACCAAGAATAATATTTGGACGAAAATTAAATAGAACGGTTTTTATTAATACCTGATGACAACGTGTCCGAAGTGGGGGACATAGGGGACATTGGCAATGGCAACCTCAAGGGGACATGGTAACCACAAGTGCCTGTAGTTTCTTTTAAGCAACAAAAATTTTTGTTTAAGCCTGTGAGGGAAAATTTGAAAAAAAAACATGTTTAATGTGTTATTTAGACCCTAAAAAGAAGAAAAATAGGAAACAATTTTTTCTCGGTGCATCATAATTTGGGTTTCAAAAGGTTAATTGTTTCTGTTGTGTAGATTTATTATAATTTTTTTTATTTTATGAACTAAAGAAAGGTTTTCATGCTAAATGTAGGGAGGACAGAGGATACTAAAATAGTATGTTTGATCCATGAGCAAAAAGCTTTTTATAAGAAAATAAATTAAGATGTTTACATTCCTTACTAGTAGTCCACGCGGGAGGATAGCAGGCCCCGCCCCCTTTGGTCACGTGACAGGACACGTGACCCGCCCCTTTGTTCTGATTGGTCCCCCACCCCTCCTAAGCCCCGCTCCCTTACCCCCACCCCTCCCAAGCCCCGCCCCCTTACCCCCAACCCTCCTTAGCCCGACCCCTATGGAGGTGGTAAAGATGGCGTCTATCAAAGATGGTGTCCATCAAAGATGGCGTCGTCTTTCGCGCCGAAATTCCTAACCTCACTCTTCTCCCGCCCTCTTCTCCCGCTCCATATTTACTCTATGGACTGTTAACCTCTATGTCTGATACTCTATGGAGTTATTTTATCTATGGATTATATTACCCAATGAATTATATGAATGTCTTACTCTATAGAGCTATATTATTTCTTTACTTTTTGAAGTTATATTAATTTTCTTATTTTGTGAATTACGTTATTTCTTTTTTATATAGATTATGTTACTCAATGGAATTATACATTATACGATATTTGGATCATTATACTCTATGGATTATCTTACTCTATGTTGGTTACTCTATGAATCATCATAATCTTTTGCTGTTGCTCTACGGTGGGAAGGTAAAATGCTGTGCTGTGATTGGTTGGAATAAGCGGGCTTCCTATTGGCTGTAAATAAGCTTTGTTCAGATGATTTTTTAAGTTTGTTCGCTCCGTTTACACACCACGGTAAGCCGGTAGGCTAGGCCGTATGAGCGTCGGCGTGTTTTTTATTATAGTGAGTATCCCGAGTAGGCCTATTCTCACTGGGGATAACCACTTTTTTAAACACTGCCCCAACCAACGCAGTGGCTCGTGGCAACCATTCCATAACAATTTGCTGCCTCCGAAATATTTTTTTGTATTTTATATTTTTATATATTTTTTGGCCCTCTGTTGGTCTGTTCATTTTGTATGGGGCATTTAGCCATTTACTTGGACTGTGTCCTTAATTTTGGCTTATAACCCCTCCATTTACTTATACAAAAAGAGGATTTTTTAATTTTTATATTTTTTTGGTCTCTTACTAAGGTAATCCTAAAGATGGGTAGAAGGTACTAGGGGAAACATTTCACGTTTTATGGCGATTAAACCAACCCTTATTATGTTCACCCTTGTCTTACAGGTTTTATGCCAGCCTGATGGTGAACACTGTACCTTAAAACATTCATACTTGGTGATTTGCTAGAGGGAAACATTTCACGTTTTCTAGGTGTTATCCAAACCTCTTTTACTTGCCCCTGGTCTTACAGGTTTTTACACCAGCCTGTTGAGCAAGTCGCAATCTCCCACACACACACACACACACACACACACACACACACACACACACACACACACACACACACACACACACACACACACACACACACACACACACACACACACACACACACACACACACACACACACACACACACACACACACACACACACACACACACACACACACACACACACACACACACACACACACACACACACACACACACACACACACACACACACACACACACACACACACACACACACACACACACACACACACACACACACACACACACACACACACACACACACACACACACACACACACACACACACACACACACACACACACACACACACACACACACACACACACACACACACACACACACACACACACACACACACACACACACACACACACACACACACACACACACACACACACACACACACACACACACACACACACACACACACACACACACACACACACACACACACACACACACACACACACACACACACACACACACACACACACACACACACACACACACACACACACACACACACACACACACACACACACACACACACACACACACACACACACACACACACACACACACACACACACACACACACACACACACACACACACACACACACACACACACACACACACACACACACACACACACACACACACACACACACACACACACACACACACACACACACACACACACACACACACACACACACACACACACACACACACACACACACACACACACACACACACACACACACACACACACACACACACACACACACACACACACACACACACACACACACACACACACACACACACACACACACACACACACACACACACACACACACACACACACACACACACACACACACACACACACACACACACACACACACACACACACACACACACACACACACACACACACACACACACACACACACACACACACACACACACACACACACACACACACACACACACACACACACACACACACACACACACACACACACACACACACACACACACACACACACACACACACACACACACACACACACACACACACACACACACACACACACACACACACACACACACACACACACACACACACACACACACACACACACACACACACACACACACACACACACACACACACACACACACACACACACACACACACACACACACACACACACACACACACACACACACACACACACACACACACACACACACACACACACACACACACACACACACACACACACACACACACACACACACACACACACACACACACACACACACACACACACACACACACACACACACACACACACACACACACACACACACACACACACACACACACACACACACACACACACACACACACACACACACACACACACACACACACACACACACACACACACACACACACACACACACACACACACACACACACACACACACACACACACACACACACACACACACACACACACACACACACACACACACACACACACACACACACACACACACACACACACACACACACACACACACACACACACACACACACACACACACACACACACACACACACACACACACACACACACACACACACACACACACACACACACACACACACACACACACACACACACACACACACACACACACACACACACACACACACACACACACACACACACACACACACACACACACACACACACACACACACACACACACACACACACACACACACACACACACACACACACACACACACACACACACACACACACACACACACACACACACACACACACACACACACACACACACACACACACACACACACACACACACACACACACACACACACACACACACACAGGGCTGTTCAAAGGTGTAGCTTAAAACCTCCTCGGTTCTAAGCTCCACAGTCTACTAAGCCCCACACATTCATTCCCATCTTGGATATACCAAAAATGTATGTAAGAGACTTATAATACTTTCTCAGCATAAAATTGCGCCGATTTTAAGGTGCAATTCTCGCTATTTAATTTATGTTGCTTAGCTATACAATCTACTGTAATATCTATATACAAACTTATGCATTATCTGCATTATCTATATACAAATTTTCATCAATCTCTAGTACATTATCGTGAAACTGTCTTAAAAATTTTGCCTTTTCCAGGCCTTTGGTGTAAATAGCCCCAAATGGCCTACACAAATTTTCAATCAATTCCTTACTATAATGAACATTACCCTCCTCCCAACTAAGGTGGTGATAATGGCGAGAGAGCCATCTGGCTGTTCGCTTCATTTTACTATTTAAAATATCATAGTCAAAAGGAGGTTTTAACAAAAGTTGGGCTCTGTAAGATTTCCCAACAATAGCAAACTCTTTAACTATAAACATATTATTATTGTCTTTAAACCCCTGAAAGTGAACTACGGCCTCCACCATCTGATTGATACAAGTAAAATAAAACTTCTCTGTTTAATCTTTCCACTATGTGGGGAGGTAATAATTCAAAATAGTTTTCGAAAATATTGTTTATTACAATATTTTCAATATAATCATTGACAAGGTCTTCTATATAAAACAATTCCAAGAGGTCTCGACTGATGAATTGGAGATTCAATATAAACTGATCCAACTCGTTATGATTTAGTGAAACAGTATGCTCTCCATCAGTTAAATAAGCATGTTTTCTGTTAAGAATGATGCATGCAACTTTAATTTTTTCCTCACTTTGGTTTTCCTTCTCAACTATACAATCTTTTTCATAGGAGAGTGATAGTGTTACATCGTTGAAACGGTTGAAAAATTGACAAAAAGTATCGTAAGACTACCAAACCCAGCCTCTCCTTCCTTTAATCAAAATACCGACACTGTTGTCTCTGTTTTTGAAAACACCCGTGATAATTAACTCTGTTCCCTCCGAGTTTAAAAAGTAAACTGATTGTAAAAAACTTCCGCTCAGAATATTTATAAGCTCCAAAGGCTTTGGAATAGGAACAGCTGCTACATTCGCTCTTGTCGAAGTCATGTCTGCTACTGACTGATTCCTTAAGCTAAAATACCCTCAGCTAGAACCACCCCCTCCCCCTCTTCCTCTGATGAGAAATATTCGTCAGAGGAGGATGATGAATAAGACGATATGCGGCCTGTGGTTTGCCATTTTACTAAAATTTTTTGAGCCCCGGGAGGAATAGAAAATTTTCCCTCTACAGGAGCTAGGTAATTACTGTCTAATTAATGTTTCTTTACGAAGCCCCCGTTTGAAGAGTAAAATTTAATTTCAATCCACCCGTGACGAGACATGATGTTACCTCTTCCAGCGCTGATCCCAGACTAACCTCTAATCCCGCATACATCTACTCCCTTATCCTCATGCTTAATGGGTGATGACTCTTTGTCAGAATAGTTATCAAAAATAGGTCTTAATTCTTCCCCATCCTCAGAGTCGTTGTACCTCGAATTACATAACTGTATGACCACACTTTCAATATCGTTCATGTTATAATTTCTTAGGTTGATTGCATATTCATTTAGCCCACGTGTGATATGTGTACTTTGACGTGAGTTAATATCCCAATCAAATTCATGCTTACAAGCCCAACAGTCGATTTTATTAATTTGGAAAAATAGTTAACTTTATTAATATCTACGGGAAACCCGCTGAGTTTAATGGCTTTACAAGACATAGGTTCAAGACGGATCTGTGTAAAATTATAATTTTCTTTAATGTTCAAACGCAACGGATATCCATGATATTCAAATTTTTTAACCACCCTATCATCTCTGAATAAAGTTACAAAAACTGCACCGATGCTGTTTTCTGATAGAGCCATGATGTTTACTCACCGAGAGCTAGCTACAGATTGATCCCCGCATTCACCTTCTATTATTTCTATCATAGCTTTGTAGTGATCATGTTTACGTTATTTTACAATAATTTTAAAAGTACCGGGTGGAGCTTCGAAAGTTTATCACCATAATCTTTAAGAAAACAATCAATACATAATCTTACTGTATCAAGTAAAGTGTTTTCTTTATCATACAACTCTATAAGCACCCAATCCATGTGACTGCTGGCCTCGAACTAACCAATTTCCTCCTACCCAGTAACCTTCCTTACATCCCCAGTGATGGGTGTGTACGAATAATGAGCGTCGTGAATTATTAGACAATAAGCAGTAGTACTAGCTGGGAAGGCATTTTTAGCTTGAATCTCAAGTCTGACATCTACTGGGCCTGTTTTAATTGAATCATCTTGCTTTGAGCAGTCAATGAGGTACAAAGGGCACTTTGTTTTGAAATCATCAAAGTTTAACACAGGTGAACCAACCCTACCATAGTATGAACTCTGAAAATTTGCATACATATCATAAAACAAGCAGGTGTTCCCGCGTATGTTATCATAAGGATAAAAATTTGAGTTTAAGTATAGTTTAACATCAAGCAGATCGCAAGCATCAAATTGAGACATATCTTTAGTTAAATCATTTTTTCTATCGGTTTGGAAGGCTAACACAATATACCGAGGCTTTTCAGTCTGATTACTTGTTTTTAGTGCCCAAGAAATTGTATCAGTTGTTGGAAGAGTCGGGTACTCAATCAACTCCCACTGGCGAAACGGGATGTGTATTGCTGCGTCGTTTTCAATAAGCTTAAACATTTTAAGTTTTTGGCCATCGTTAAGTGTGACATGAGGTAGCCGCCAGTACATTTTTTCAATGTCCATGGTTAAAGTACCAGCTGCTGTTGTTATAACTGCATTTTCATCTCTAGCCGAGCGCAAAAAAACAACTCTTGTTTAACATTTACCATTACCTTCTTGTAATCCTCAGCAAAACCAAGTAAAAGTCTTAGTGGTATGGAATATGTAAATTCTATAGTTTTATCGGTCTTTTTGCCAGGGCCTAGCCAGCAAGCGTTAATTAAGGAGTTTTCTCCTCTTCTCGGATTGAAATAAGATTTTAAGATTGAAATAAGATAAGTAGTTGACGCGTAAGGCTGATATGTATGAAATTCCAGCCCAGTGACAGAATCATCGTACAAGGCCTTGTTGTCTATTGATAACATGACCATTTTGAAATACTTTGAAACCAAGAGAGCGGAGAAACTTAATATTTTTACAACTTAACCCGGCGGCTTTCTGAGCACCACTGAAGCTACCCTCTAGGGGTGTATCCCTAAATACTAGACCCATTATTGCGTCTAAGATGTAGTCTCACTGAGATTCTCTCTCCGCGAAAATTAACTAAATCTCCGTCTTGATGTTTAAAGACACTGTCAAGTTGTTTATCCTCTGACTTATCACAGGCAAATAGATTACATTTCGAGGTATCTCAATAATTTTATAGCCAGGTGGATCTGATGGATAGAATTCATGTATTACATGTCCCTCAATACCGTTCAAGTAAGACCCACGTGTGACATTACACTCTACTCGTATCGAATTGACTCTGATTATATCCACGGGTAATTCAGAAACATAATACTCATTGGCTATATACACTTTTTTCTTAAAACCCAACATTTACCCCAACTTTTCTCCTTTTTCAAAGTCTACAAGCTCAGAGCAAAACAGTTCAGACTGTAAGGTATTATTATTAGGCTTTAATGTAAATTTAACATTTTTTGGAAGTTTGGAGACTAAAAATTTTTCATTATCTTCGATTTCATAGGATCCTTCAGGTATGGTTATTTTTTGATTATCGCCATAATAAAACTCATCATTAATACCTTTCCCAATGTTTGGTATAGAGTTATAAGTTGTCAACTCTAGTAAACCCATTTCCCAGTCCCCACTGCTTACATCAATTGGAAATGTTAATTCATGAGATAAAATACTAGTGGTCTCTGTGAGACAAAACATCATTGCAAAGGCACTTCAAGCACAAATGGCCACAAATCACTGAATCAAAACTCTGTTGTCTCTCATAATTATAGTGAATATCACACCCAGTCAGATACTTGGTTATTTCAAGTGGTGGTCTCAGGTTCCCAAAACTATCGTAGTAGTAAACCTTTTTATTGATATTTTTATAACATACCCAATGGGTTCCTTGGCCTAATGAACTTTCCAAATTAATAATTGCTGATTAAAATTTCCTCGGGTATTTAGGCAAACCGTCTCGCATGTAAACCCCTCTAAAATGTGGAATTTTCAAGTTTTGCATACTTGATCAAGTCATAGTTGGTAAGAGGTTTTATCGGTATTGAGAAGCTTTTTTTTCTTCTGAGGTCTCTTCTTCTTCCTTTTACCTGCACCTTCCTTTCTATATGGTCTTAAATAAAGTCCTTTGCCTCTTGATCTTTTAACACCGCGTTTCTTCCTATGGCCACCGCCAAATTTTGTCTTTGCTTTCATGGCTGTTGTCATGGCCCAAGCTGCTGCTTTCTCTCCTACAGATGCGTCTGAGGCCTTAATCTTTGCCAAGCCCGTTCCGCTAATTCCTGATCTGCCTGTCTTCGACTCTCTGAATCTTTATATCTTTAGTACGCAATATCATGTACTTTACAGGCTTGGTCCAATTTATTGATTCCTGGGTCTCCTCTAGCTGATCTCTGCTTTAATCTAGTACCTGGCCCGCAGTACTAATAGCCCGGCAGGTGTAACTCTACAGGCAGCAGGTCAATAGCTTTGTTTAAAACAGATGAAATTATACCTCCTCCTCGTTTGATTCCTCCTTTGCATATGACTTGTTTTCTCTTAGTCTTAGCCATTTTTTGCAAATATCTAATCACCTCATATAGTTTGGTCAAGAGTGTCTCTTTAATGCATGGGATTTGCAATACCTCAAAAGCAGTAGGCACCGTCAGTGTTACAGTGTTTGTGAACTCATTAAACTCCAAAACACCACTGTCAGTCATAAAGTAAATCATGCCATTTATATATTTGAAAGCACCATTAACTTTGACTAGAATACCATTTAATACACTTGAGATCATACCCATAAATGATCCGGCAAAGCTACACTCATTAATTTCAATCAAGTAATAGTCATTTATCATCATAAGGGTTTTTGCTTGGTTTGTAGAGACAACTGCGTTAACTTTATAAACCTTCCTACCAGCAACCGTATTGGCACTATACCTGACTTTAAGTGAGAGTCCTGGGTATGTGAATAAATAAACATCACTTCCAACGAATAAGGCAATACTTCCATCTGGTCTTTGGTAAATAGCAGATATTTCTGTGAAATTTGATGGAAGAAACTCGAGCCAATCAGTGATTTTTCTCACCCTTGTGAATTGTTCAGGGGTTCTTTCAGTAGGATTCAAACTTATAATCCATACATATTCTCTATAGAAAGCAAATATTTTACGGTTTACAACTAAATACTTTGTAATTTGATTGTTTTTAAATCACAAATATCCCTTTCTTCTTTAAGTTCAGATGAATCAATTGTAGTGGAGGGTGTTTCAGTGGTAGTAGTAGAAGTTGAGTTGGATGTCGTAGTTGAGGTGGTTGTTGTTGTTGTGGTGCTTGTACTAGTAGTCTGAGGTTGACCATACAAAAATTGAATCGCTAATATATCGTCTCTACTAAGATCGAGCTCATTAAAGTTAGCAATACCACTTGGTGTTTTCGAAGTTGGATACATGACTGATTTTTCAACACTAGAATGTTCTAAACCTAAGGCATGACCAATTTCATGTACCATAGTATAAAAGAATGATTTGTTGTCCCCACGGGGTAGGTTCATTGTAAAGTCCCATATTTCTTCAGAGTCTAAATGAATATCAGTTTGGTTATACCTAATATTTGGAAGAAAAGCATGAGCCAACACTCCTGCTGGACCATCGAAATCATAATAACATATATCGTTTCTAGAGTAAAACATGTGCTTTTTGTCATCTGAAAATGAAATTATTATTGTAGGGCTGTTATGGTCTCTTTTAAAAGTAGCATTTATATGTTTTCCCCATAGATTAAACGCTTTTTGTATAAGGTCGGGGTGTTGTGGCATACCATACTGGTACCATATAATAACTGATTTATTCCAAAATCTGCCTGGTAGGGCGGTGAAAGGTCTCGTATCGTCTTAATTGCCACATCTAGGTAAAGCCATAAATTCTAGAGTTGCATTATCTAAAAACCCTGTGGGCTCAAGTCCAAAGGTCTCTTGTAATTGTATCAATGCCGGGGTTAAGTCTTGTGTTAATGACATGTCACTCATGTATCCATATTTTACCAGTTATTCTATAGATTTGTTGTTGCATAAAGCAACCGTTTTAATTGATAGAAGTAGAACCAACATGTTTAAAGGTTGAATAGCTTCTGCTGATAAACTCTACTAGAAACTCAACTTATAAGATTAAATCCTTCTATCTCTGTAATAGTCTGTATCGTCACCTTCCTGTAATGGGAGATGTACATCAAGTGGTAGTCCACCAACCGGTGGTGGTGGTGGTGTTTCAGATGATATTTTAAACAATTCTTCCCAATTTAAGTAATCATTTACGCCATCTTGCGGTAAAATATATGCTCTACCGGTCTGTTTTTGATTAATATAATTAAATAGAAATGTTCCAAATTTTCTCAGTTGCTTATCATGATAATCTTTGTTAGATATAATTAACCCTTCACATTTAGCCAGTCCGTTATTGATTTCTGTACTATCGGTCATTTGCTTAGCAAGGTTAGTAGTTAACGGTGTAATATTTTTGGTATAGGTTTGATCAACATATCGTTTGGTAGCTACATCATTCGATTCAGTGGGTACAGCCACATTTTTTATTTGCTTTTCTCTAGCATCATAGCCGCCACTGTCTTTTGTCAATATCATACTTAGTTTATTAAAGCTACGTAAATTTACAGCATCAGTAGGTTCTTTTAGGTCACCAGTATTAGAAACGTTTTTCTTTCTCATATCACATTTTTCGTTTGTAAAACGAATATATTTTCCATCTACATCACCCCTTGTAACTCCATCCGACGGTTGTAGAGGTGGACCCACATTACATATTCTTTTAGTTTGTACATCATAGATACCGTCAGATGTTAAATTGAAACCTTCGCCCTTAGGCCCTTTTAGGGCACCGCTCTTATACTGGACTTTTAGGCTACGTCCAAACTTGTCAATAGTCATGTTAGCAATGCTTTGAACCTACTATTAACTGCTCCTTCTATGTACCCAGCTCCTCTCAATTCTTCTATAATACTTAATATTTCATTAGCGTGTATTCTGTTACCACTCTCAGTAGACATAGCAATGTGTTTTAATATTTGTACCAACTCGTTTGGATCATCCCAGTGTATAATATCATGGAACTTTGTTGTTTTCCATTGCAATCCTTTTCCACTGCTAGAGGGAAACAACGGTTTGATAATTTTTGTATATTTTGTACTTTTACTAGCTTTAATCCTACCATCAAACCTGTATCCTTCCCTATGAGCATTTGTATTAATCATGATACTTTTATAAGTATTTAAATCATCACCATTGAACACTGTACTATCAGGGACTCTTTTAAAAATAAGTTCATATAATCCAGGTGAATTCCATACCTAGTACCGCCGATAATTATATTCCCATCGTCATCAAAGTCCAACTCTTTACTTCCAATCATTAGTTTGTCATTTTCATAACGTGGACCAAAGGTGTAGTCAATAATTTTCTTCGGACTGGCATCTTTTATAAACCAAGTCATATATTCCTTTGTTATAGGATTTTGAAAATATTCATCAATAAACTGGGTAGTCGTGGCAAAGTCTTCTTCATTAGATACGAAGTCCGACAAATCCCCCTGAAGGTTGGGTGTCGAAGCTCTTGATGGTACAAATTCCTCTCTTGCTTTTGGTGTTGATTCAAATGATTCGTCTTCTTCAGAGTCATTGTACTCCATTGGCTCTTCCTTTTCCTGTTTAATACTCCTTTGTTCAGTCTTAATGTCCATAGCATCTTGTGGATTACTTTTCCTAAGTTCTTTTGATAAGGGCTTATACTGTCTTTCTAACATTATTTCATTTTCTTCTGTTCCATCCTTGAACATTTGATATTTGCGTTTTATAGCATTTCTTAGCTCAATGAGCCGAGCTTTCAAATGTTTATCACTCTGCTCCATAACTGGAAATGATATTTTCTCAGCTGTGTGCACAGCTTTAAGACATTTCTACCTGTCTGAAGAATAAAGCCTGTTTCTTGTGTCTTATTAAGAAATTTATTATATTCAATAGTGAAACACCGGCCCTAACATTCAGTCCTCTATAGTATCTCTCCCCTCTAATATCAAATCTTGGGATCACATAGCGTTTTTTTAACCCTCTCAGGTCATTATATTCATAGATCCTAACCATTATGTCTCTGTTACAAAAGTGTCCATTCCAATTCGATACCACCTTCCCTTATACGGATCAGAGGTCTTGTCAATCACCAAGAACCCAAAGTTATCCTGCCAGGCCTTGGCACACAGTTGTTTAAACTTATCGAAAGACATGTCAGTAGTGATGTGATCATTATAAATATGTTTTAAGTTCATTTCGTCTTGTTTGAATAAAATAACAAAATTACAATTATCTCGAACCAATTGTTTTGGTATGGCACTGTATGTTTGTCCTAGGTAAAATGTATCAATATTTTTATGCCTTGCCATTGTGAAGTAACTTTTTATGGAATTATGTTTTTCGCAAGAAATATCGTCGAAGATCATAACTGAATTAGGCTTAGCTTCATTAGGATGGATAACTAGGTTGTTGTCGTCAAAGGCAAAATAACCTACTTTTTTTGGTAATACTTTTTTCAAGAACTGATACTTTGGCTGATATAGTGATTTTGAAAATACATAAATATTCTCAAGCCTCAACCCGTTTGGGTCAAATGATAAATTAAGTAAAACATTTGTTTTACCAGATGAACTCGGCCCACTAATTATACAACGTATAGAATCGGGCAATAAAGGCCCATGTTTATTCTTTTTAACCATGCCTGATCGGATATATTGGTCAAAGTTTTGAACAGGAAATTCAACTTCCTGCTTCTCAATCCGCATCCTAACTGGTTACTCAACGTTGATTACAAAGAGATATATACTTCTCAAACGCTGACACCCACATGAGTCAAACCAAGTTCTTGCTATCAATCCAACTGTCTTGGCTGCTATCATATCCCTTCCACCTCACAAGTAACTTGGAACCCTTTCTCCGTAGCACTTTTTCTACCAAATAAACATCACCAGTCTTAGACTTGCTAATTTCTTCAGCATAAAATTCCCCTTTAAGAACCTCTCCTCTAGAGTCTTGAAGAATATATGTAACTGGTTTTGCTGGTTTAATAGCATAACTTTTAAATGTCTCATTTGTCCAGTTGGGAAGATAACCCTTTTTAAAAGTCCTTTTATTTTTACTAATCCTTACACTTTCCCCCAACTGAAATTTTGGTTTTTGAATTTTTGTTTCTTAACTTTATTGATTCTTTTTAAAATATCTTTAACATGTTTTTGTCTGACATCTTTTGGTTTCATACCTATAGTTCTATGTTTAGTGTTGTTGTACGACTTGACAATGTCTGGAAGTATACTAATCCACTCACAGCTACCTCTAGCGGTAAAAAGCTTGTACATTTTTTACTTTAATGTGCTGTTTAATCTCTCAACAATACTAGCTTTGAGTTCGGAAAAGGTGTGATAGTGATTGATTTTATATTTTTTCATTAAGGCATTGACGTGTTTGTTAAACCACTCTGTACCCTGATCTGTGTGAAATTTTTTCATTTTATATTTAGCTAAAATTGGCTCTAACGCCTTGGCAACTGCAGGTCCCGACTTGTCCTTTAGGGGAATAGCAAAAGCAAATTTTGTTCGACAATTAATCATAGTAAGGATATACCTGTACCCCTTATTTATTTTGGCATGATGCATTTCAACGAGATCAGCTTGATAAAGATCATTGAGTGATTTTTAAGTAACTTTACGCCTAGGATAATTTCTCCTAGCTGGTCTATGCAGCTCTTCAGCTATAGCTTCCTTTGCATCCATTTTAGTAATGATGCAATTCATTTCTCTAACATGAGTTTTACAGAGTTATTCAATACACTCACATCTGTAACACGCATCAAATAAATAAACATCATACTTGCGACAAGTATAGCTAGAACAAAGAGCTTGTCTGCTAAAGTTTTTCAATCATACAAAATGCCATACTTACCAACCCTCTGGACTGTAGCAGCACTCAATCTATACTGAGCAGAATTGTGTTTGCAGTTGACTAACCACCACCTTTTTCCTCAGGTCCATTATGTAGTGTTGAAGTAATATTGTGTTTGCTTGAGTGGGGTTTGAGACCACTCGTGTTTACACACGCAGGTTAAACATTATTCCATACATGAGCCAGTCCAGAAAAGCTGGTTTTCACTCAGTATGAACTAATGTCCTCTCCCTTTGAGCAAACCAAGGAAAGAGTTTTTTTATTAAATAGTCATAGCCCCACCACCGCTATGACCTGTGAAGGCCTTCCAAAAATTAGATAGTTGCCTCCTCCATGTTTTTACACAATAATTAATTCACCCCACCGGGCAATTTGATTGAATGACCCAGGAGCCAGACTATCAACTTTGCCCTATCATTCAGGTTTACGGGCTTTTACACCGCGCCATGGACCTTCATTCACTCTGGGCTGTTCAAAGGTGTAACCTAGAATTTTCTAAGTTCTAGGCGCCACAGTCTACTAGACCCTTGATCCACATTCACACCGGACGTCAAGTCCTTGTCTGTGGCAGACGTAAGAAATCATTTTCTAAGGTAATTAAGCCAAATTGCCATCCACATATGGACTTACCAGGGGTTAGCCCTGCCAAAATGTGGGTGACTGTCCACAGGAGAAGCTTTCAAGACTCAGCCTTACTAACTTCTCACATACACACTCACATTCACACAGTGGGGTACTTTAATTATGTTTCATGATAAGTTCAATTACATTTACAAAGTTGTATGGAGTTAATACATTATTAAAGGCAGTCTCATAGTACATGCCATTGTTGCCCATGAATTCCTTTGCTTTATTTAAAATGTTATACCATTAGGGACAGGGGATCTGATAAAACAAGGCACAAAGCCCTCATTTTTTGCCTTTTTTAGAGCTGTTTGGAAACCTCTCTTTTCTGTGCGGATGCACTTGTACTCACACATTCCATGAGTTTTTTGAAGGGTGACTCTAATCAAAACACAAAAAACATGAGCTAGATTATCATCAGCAGGGAACACGGCCACCTTTGGTGTCTGTTCTTTTAGAGTTTTATTAAGAGTTAGGTTTTCTTTACAAATCATCATTAGCAGCTTTCATCTCAGAGTGCATTTGATTAAGTTGATAGTTAGTTTGAAGAGACTTTGAAAGAGATTGTAACAGTTCAGTATTTTCCTGTCTTAGTTTATACTCTCCATGTTTTCTAATAGAAGGTAAAACCTCTTCAAATACCCAGTCTTGAAATTTTTCCGCATTTTGAAGTTTGGATGAAAAAATTAACTGATATAAACCGGGTTCATTAATAAACACTGTATGAGGTTGGGTATTCAAAGGGAGCACCGAATCGGTGCTCCCTATTTCCGGTGTTGTCTTACAGTACTTTTATTTGACATGGTCATTTATTGCTTTTCTAGGTCTAGCATAGCCAAGAATTTCAGCTACATCTTTCCCTATGAACCAGGGGTTATTTTCCCTATCAAATATCACCATTACTGGTTGGTTGTTAAATACAAAAGCGGTAATGCTAGACATTTTCAACTATGAAATTGAGGTTATGGTAAAAGAGCAGAGATGTCTTACCTCAGCGAGAGCAGCAGCCAAAATGGCCACAGTAATGCAGTAATAGAGGTAGCTTAAATTTTTCAAGGTCACTAACTAGGTAAAATCAGTATGATTCGTTGGTACAATCATACATGGCCTTTAGAAAATCCTCATATGAGTAATAAGTCTGAGGATGAACACATAAACACCATAGTTCCTTGTACGGCATTTTAATTTGACCTGTCTCCATTAGCCAGTATATTTTTACAAAATATTCAAATAATTCTTTAGCTAGGTTTAAATGAGCCATACAATTAATACTATTCCAAATATTCAAAGTAAATTGATCAAACTGAATGTCTTGAGAAGCCATGTTTACAACTATTTCACTTACTGTAGTCTTTGAATTTTATACCCAAAGGGAAGAGTGTCACACTGACCCTCGAGTTTCCTCTTTGGACCTGTAATTTTGAAAACTTTGGTCTCATTAATTGTTACAATATTTCTATCTTTAGTTCTACGGATTCTAGATTCGTTGATTTCTAGGGTCTGCCTGGTTTAACTTAACACCATTTCTTTTAATTTTTAAAAGTTAAGAGTCTGAGAGGTTTTAAAGTTAAGGGCTAGGCCTTTAATCTTACAAACGGGAACCAGAGCCTGCTCGTTCGTTGACCAGACAAGATATGCATAGGTCTTTGGCCCCCCAGATACAAATTCAACAATGAAAGATCCAGGCCCGTATTCGATCAGCTCGTCAGTCATCTCCCCGAGGTAATCTCCCGTGGGTACCCGGTACAACCCTCCCTTCAAAATGTACAAGACCGAGTCTGTGTCGTAGTAATGGACCTGACCTCCAAGAGCATCAAGGTGATCATAGAGTTTCAATCTAGCCTGAGCTGTTGTGTAGGCCGCAATCACTACATTTACATTACTCAAAGGCTCGCCAACTTCTTCCAAGTACTCCCAGCTTAAAACTAGTACTTCTTCATTGATAATCTGTTATCTGTTAACTTGAATCTCCGGTGTAGTTAGTATTCCAAATAGTGTTTTTGAGTCTCTGACAATAGTAGCCTTGGTCTGGTTTTCACGCTGTCCAAATGTCCCCCAAAATGAATTTAGACTTGGCTTTGCAAGTGATCTGAGCCCTCCATTCTTTACAATGTTCTCCTTTTCCAATTGTATGCCCTCATGTGCCAAATAGCCTGCTTCATACTTGTTCTTATCCTCTTCTGTCTGACATCAACTGGGGTAGCCTGATGCCTCTTGTTTCATTTTCAAAAACTTGTTAATAAAATCAGTAAAAAGTCCGCCTTTCTCATAAGTGACTACTGGATACTCCCACAGCTCGTACATGTCAAGGATAACATATCCCTTCTCTACAGCCTTTCTGATTTCATCCATGGTCCAAGTTCCTACTAAGGCTCTGTCTTGGCTCTCATGGTCACAGTCTTCTTGGTTCATCTCCTCCCCACAAGTGCGGCATAGTACAAACATCAACTTATTGTTCATCTTAGCCGGGAGTACTGGGTGGTAGAGATCCCTAGGGGGCAAGACTTTACACTTTAGCTTACCATCTACTTCAAGCCCCCTCTGTCTGCACTCATTATCCCCAACATAGATAGTTGGATGACCTAGAGGATATTTGTCATACTTACACACATACGGAGAGAGCACACATCCACATACTGTATGGTTTCTCCCTCCTCACATTTATGGTAAGTCTTTGCATTGCTAGTTCTGCCTCCAAAGAACGCTTGCTTAGGGTCAAGGGGAAGGTTATTAAGAATCGGGAGGGAATCCAAGTGTTTAAACTTTTGCTGTTTCTTTATTTTACGAAACTCACACTCCCACATCTCGACTACCTCGTAGTCTTCGAACTTTGCGATTTTAGACTTGGTTCTTTCAAACCTCAGGTGAAGTGAATCAGAGGGATCCTCCTTCAGAGGAGCCTCTCTGTTGTAAGGAAAACATTTGGGACATCCATGCCAGTAGCACCCGTGGAACTCATAGATTCGCTCTCCGTCAAATCCATCGACTTTTGAGCCAGAAATCCTAACTTCTTTTCCTCGCGCAGCATGTTCAATTCTCACTCCACGCTTTTCTTCTTCCCAGCTTAGCCACTGTATGGCAGCAGCCGACTGGTTATCCACAATACGGTAGCCGTTCTTTGGGATGATACCAATAGTGTGAGGCTTTAAAAAGTTTCGGCGGAAGGCCAGGTTGCAAGCACTAGCAATGGTAACAGCCTCAAGAAAAGGATCAACATTACACTCTTGGAGGAATACTGATCTAAATTTAAGGCAGGCTTGGGCTAGGATTTCCACATCTGAGATGCAGTACTCCAACAGTTCTTTTTGAAAGTCAAAGACATAGTTTTCTGAGACTTTTTCATTGTACCAGTTTTCAAAGTCCTTGTGGGACTTCTCAAACATCGTCTCAGGGCAATAATACTGTTTGTCAGGCATAGGGCCCTCGTAGTTCTGGTTCGCAAGAGTGTTGAACAAGTGGGGAAGGGAGGCAGATCAAAGGCTTTGGGGAATGCAGAGAGGGCCATGGGGAAATAGCTTAGTGAGTCCACAAACCTCACATTGTCCAATTCCATCAAAATAATTTTAGAACCCCTCATAACCAGTTCAGGAGTGAACTTCGTTTCCTCAAGCACATACTTGAGCAAAAACTGGAAATCAAAGCCTTGACCATTGTGGGCGATTACACAAACATGTTTGAATTGTTTACGTACCTGCAAGACATATTCCATGAACTGCTGAACCGGGTTAGAGTTGAAGACTCTCGTACGGTTCTTACAAGCCATGCAAAATTTTCCGTCAATACATTGGTAGCAAAACTGTTGGGAAACACACAGATTTACTTTATGAACTTTTTGTTCTGGGTCAGAGGGGAGGGACTCATCTTGGCGAGTCTCCAGATCAAAGAAAATAAAAAGAAAGTCTTTAGATTTTGGTTTGCCATCATTACGCCTCATGTAACATTTATGGTTGGAATCCATGTATGTTCCACAAGGCTTACAAAAAACTTCTCCACACTTGTGGGGTGTGGACCTTTCTCTGTAAAAATCAGTTTCCCACAGTCAAGACATTTTTTCAAAGCTTTGCACCTATCAGCCTGATGGGCGAAAAAGCAGTGTTGGTTTCTCAAGGTCAAGTTACATTTTGGGCAAGTTATCCCCCCATGCTCCTCCTTACAGGGAGGCGAGATGGTTTAACAATAGGGACAAAGATTAGAACACCTATCATAACCCTTATGTTTATAGGGGACATGACAAGCTTCACAAAAATACGTACATGCAAATGCAGCAGTTAGACTTGTAATTACATTGTAGTGGCCATTGTGAAAGATCAAGTTGATTTTGAATTTTGGATTGTTAACCCTACCTTAAAAGTAGACATCACGGCCTTTATTGTCGTAATTGTGCACAGTAATTTTACAATCTTTCAACAAGTCCTGAGATTTTTCCAATTCTGGGATACCTGCACCTTGGCCTTGCTACGGGTTAACATGTTGTGAGAATTTTGAACAGAATTGTTAGTTATTACCCTATTTGCTGACACTTTATTTTCCCTGTCTTTCAATTCTTTGTTTAATATTGGTAGCCATACTGGCCTTATTTCGAGTGAAGATTGACTGATTGGTTGGTCTGCTAGTTTTATGTATGAAGCTTCAATTAGTTTTCTTTTGAAAAAATGAGGTTCGCGGTGTACTATTTTTACTTCGTCAAAATTCATCTGGTGATTTTCAGACCAGCAGTGTTGAGCAATTTTTGATTTATCCACTAAGCTCTTCCTCGTGTTATCTTTATGCTCTTTGTCGCAAAAATCATAATCAAAATATAAAATCACCATCATCAACAATGAATTGACGGATAGCTTTGAATAGAGGGTCTTTGTTTGCATGGGCAATCGCTACCGCCAAGGCGCGGGGGAGACACAAGTTATCTTTGTTTTTAATGACTACAATACCCTTCCTTGCCTTACACTCTTCCTCAAAGGTGTTGTAGAGGCCAGGCCGGTTCCTACCAGAACCTACTTGGAGATTCACTCGGGTGCATTCTACTTTAAAAGTATCAGCGGACTTAATATTTTCAGAATCTGATTGGACTATACCCCCAAAATTTTGCCAAAGGATATCCTCATCAACTTCCCCAGCAGGGCGAAAAGCAACGTAACCCGGATATTTACTTTTTAAATTTAGACTCTGTAAAGTAAACCCAAGCTGGTCATTTTCATGGGCTTGTTCTTTCATTTATTTCACAATTTCAGCAAAACCTTGTCTTAGCCAATCAAACTCACTAGTCTCAGGAGGAGGGTTGGAAAATTAAAAATGGTTTTAGTACCGTAAAGCCTAAACCTTTTGACATGAGTCTCCTCCTCACTAATTATTTCAACAGGCTCAACAACATGAGTCTCCTCCCCCATCTTAGAATCAGTTTCTCCCTCAATAATTGAAGAACTAGGCTCAACCATCTCAGAATTAATCTCATTCTCAATAATTCAGGGACTAGGCTCCAAACTATCAGCCATTTTTACAGGGACTTAAAAATTTAGGTTATGATAGCCAACAATTATTAAAAGTACTTTAAAAATTAATTAAAATTTAAGTTTAAATTTTCTAAGTTCTTTTAGCAAATATCTAAATTAGTTATTTAATTTAAAATTTTCTAAGTTCTTTAAACAAAAATCTGAATTAATTATTTAAGTTAAAATTGTCTAAGATCTTTTAAAAAATCTGAATTATTATAAATACCCACAGCAGTACTGCACAATAGAACACACTAGAACAACGCAGCACAGACACCACTGAACAACTCGAAAGCCAGGAACAGAGTGATCGAGGCAAGATGTAAACCGATGGAGGTAAACCAATCAGCCAATCAGAGCGCGGGACACCTATTTACAGCCAATAGGATGCCCGCTCATTCCGACCAATCACAGCGCAGCATTTTACTTTCCCACCGGAGAGCAACAGCCAACGATTATGATGATTCATAGAGTAACCAACATAGAGTAAGATAATCTATATAAAAAAGAAATAACACAAATCCCGGATGTTGTACCGATAACACTTTTCCTCCGGAGTCATGTGGTTTTCCTCCGGATGTCATGTTGATAGCCCGTTCCATTACCCGGAAACCACATACCACCTTATCTCACCATGTTGATTCCAAATGCGTACAGTAATGTATAGCATTTCTATCGTGAACTCGATAAAATCACTTTTAGCCGTAATTTTATTTTTTTAATTTCTCGGATGGACCGGTCCAGATAATCCGGGATCCGGATAGTGTGGGGTCCGGATAATCCGAGGTGTAATGTAATTGAAGTTAAAAATTCAAAAAATTACGTCATCTTTTGACTGATGGATCACGTAACAGATGCAGATCACGGGACTGATGACGTCACGGTCCCATGACCGCTGGCACAGCTGATGACGTAATTTCTGCTATATCTCCGCGATCCATATATCGTATAATGTATAATTCCATAAACATAATCTATATAAAAAAACATAATTCATAAAATAAGAATATTAATATAACTCCAAAGAGTAAGGAATGATATAGCTCCATAGAGTAAGACATTCATATAATTCATTGGGTAATATAATCCATAGATAAAATAACTCCATAGAGTATTAGACATAGAGGTTAACAGTCCATAGAGCAAATATGGAGCGGGAGAAGAGGGCGGGAGAAGAGTGAGGTTAGGAATTTCGGCGCGAAAGACGACGCCATCTTTGATGGAAACCATCTTTGATAGACGCCATCTTTACCACCTCCATAGGGGTCGGGCTAAGGAGGGATGGGGGTAAGGGGGCGGGGCTTGGGAGGGGTGGGGGTAAGGGGGCGGGGCTTGGGAGGGGTGGGGGTAAGGGGGCGGGTCTTGGGAGGGGTGGGGGTAAGGGGGCGGGGATTGGGAGGGGTGGGGGTAAGGGGGCGGGGCTTAGGAGGGGTGGGGGACCAATCAGAACAAAGGGGCGGATCACGTGACCTGTCACGTGACCAAAGGGGGCGGGGCCTGCTATCCTCCCGCGTGGACTACTCTTGCTATGCTCAAGTACTCTGCGAGCTAATTAAAATAAATAAATAATAAATGACCAGCTAATTTATTATTACTAGAGATCGCCAGTGGTCGAAAATTCGACCAATTTTTAAATCAAGACATAGGGATGGCTAATTTTGAACTTTGCATACACCAATGTGTTTCACAATACATTTCATATAGTACACATTTTCCACGTAAACACATAATACTGTAGAACCAAATGGGAACCAAAAGCAAAAGAGAAAGACTCAATCTTTGACTAATTATTTTGCCTCGCCACTGGCACATATCTATGACATGGTTTTTAGTAATTAGTATTGTACAATATTAAGATTCCATGTTTATTTCTTTAACACTGAGCTGGTTATTGATTCAGAGGACGGTAAAAATTCAGTGATCAAATCAGTTTATCCCATACACCCCTTACTACAGCTCTCACCCTCATTCCCTCCATTAATTCCTTCCCTTACTCTCTATGTACTTCCTTCCTTTCGACCTTCTTTCTAACCCCTTTTCTCCTTCATCCTCTTCTTACCATCTCTCGTCCCTCCTTTCCTACCTTTTAGGTTTGAAATAATAACACCTAACATTTATGTGCCTAGTTATTATTTGAGTCCTAAAACTCCCCTTCAAAAGTTTTTCTCTCCTTCCTTACCCTTAGGACATTTTCCCCTCCTCCCCTCTCTCCCTAACATTATCACTAAAATATTACCTACACATATTTTACGCATTCTCTACCAATAAAACACACAATTTGAATGTTCAATGTCCATCTGTACCGCAGTTGCACAACGGTACATCGGATGGTGGAGACTCAACTTCATGTTCTTTTTTCTTCCCTTTTTATCAGCTAATTTTTATCTCTTAATCTTACTGAAGTGAGCAAACTTTATTTGAAACCCATTCAATCTTCTCTAAATAGCCCTGGATTTCAATAAAATACTCTATTATTACTCCATGCCCCAATAAAACATGTGGCTTGAAATTGTTTAAAAATAATAATTTGGATTTTTTACTGGACAAATACTACTCGTGTCATTAATGAATTCCTTACATTTGTTTATTACTTGATAAAAACTTATTATTGTTTGGGTTTTATATCTCATCAGATGACAGAAAAAAACAACGTAAATGTTTGCCCACTTTTCGCCCTCACATAATATTTCTCCATCTAATCTTTACTCTACGAAAAATAGCATGTGATAACAGCTACATATGATGACAAAAGCACAGTTCTGTTTTGTTTTTCTATCACCAAAACAGCAACTCATAAGACCAATGTTAATTTTTTTGAAATTTTAAATTCAATTTTCTACTTGTCTAAAAGACTAATATAAATTTCAATGGGATTCTGCACATCTACAGGAAAATACAATTGTATCGGTGTGCTTAGATTTTCGCTACGATGCACACTGGCTGAGACAAAAGGAGTACAAAAACCTTATGGAAAAAATGCTTGTCTATTAATATAAAGATGTGCCGAATGATCTAGACATTCCAACATGGTTTCTGTTGTCTCGCTTAAATTGTTTTATTAGTTCTGAGTGTAATTGTGTATTTTGTGTGTTTAATTCGGTCACAGCATCATTTAAGATGCAACAGCGATCCGAATGCGTAGTGTTATAAAGAACACAGCATCAATTAAGATGCAACAGTGTAATAGTCCAGCAGCTGACAGCACTTCTGTGTGCAAACTTGCGTAGGCTGAATTTTATTGCTGGACCTGTTAGTTTATTACATGGGAAGGTTAAAAAACTTGGGTGGACATCTCTTACCCCCCAGGTTTTCCCAGGATGACGTTTTCAAAATGGCCGCCAATTATCTGTTTTTCACCATTAAATTTATAAAAATCATGACCATCGCCCAATCTATGGATTTAACATAACAAGAATTGGTGAAAATTACCACTTAATATATACCTAACGATTAAAATCTCGTTTTCAAAAGTTGCATCACTACATGTCCGCCATTTTCGAAATAATCCGCCATTTTGAATTTATGTAAGCTTTTAATTGATCAATCATAGTGAGGCTCAAAACCAACGTAGGATCGTGATTTTTATTTTATTTTAAAGCCAATTAAATTTTTTACAAGAAAATTACAGGTGGAATACAGCCAATTAATATAACCAATGTGTAATTTTAATGTAAAACAAGTCCCTAAAAAATTGACGATGTAATTTTCGTGTTTTACGGATCATTTTGCTAACAACGAAACCTACGCCTCCACAGAGGAAATAAGGAACTGGAATGTACTAAACTAATCTCAAGGCATATGAATAACTATCTAAGAAAAGATTTCATAATACATTCGCTGCTTGTCGGTCTTTTTGGGAAATAATTCGCTATTTTGTATTTATACTAGTTTTCAATTGCCAAAGCGTTTTCCGGCTAACAGTTGCCGTAAACAGTTATATTTTCAATTTATTTTACTCTTTGATAAAGTTCTTACGAGAAAATGTAAGGTGGAATGCATCAAATAAACAAAAACAATACGAAATTGCAATGTAAAAGAAGTATTTTAATGATTTTCTAATAGTAGGGTAAAAAGCAGGCCATAAGATGTCTTCTTCGTGATTATGTAGGCTATGTTTTGCGACTGGTGGCAACCATGTTTTTTGTTCCTTTTGACCTATTGAATGCAAACTGTAAGTTTGCCACCTTCAAATTTGGTGCGGGGACCAGGAATCCAAGATGGCGGACAAAATGGCTTATTAATGTCGTAGGCTTAGTTTTTTTTTACCTTTCCCTCGCTACATTTGATGTCAATTCGGCTGTATTAACAAAGAAAAGGTTGGGAGAGGGGAAACACTTAATGTTGGTTACATTTTCACATCCGGTCACCATATTGGATCCGCCATATTGGATATAATTTATTTTTTTGAAATGTAAATATGGGGTTGTGACACATCATTTCAAACTGCTTTTTTGTGACAAACTCAATACTGTTGTCCATTTTTCTAAATCTCTGTCCGTTCTCAAGTTGTTAGTAGATTATTTAATAATCTATTTTTATTTATTCTATTTCTCCTAGTCCGTTTGCCCAACGATATGACCTTGAATTAAGGTCCAACTCACACTTTGTGATCGATTCTCGTACTATTTGATAAATTGAACAAGATTATGAGGGGTTCCAGAGTGGCACCCATGGAAAATTTTGAATAACGATGGTCAAAGTTACAGTGCCGAAAATACAGAAACAAATATTGAACAAAATTGTATGTATGACAATCGTAGGAATGTTTTCCAAAATATCGATTTGAAAACACCACCAATAGTTGCTGGTTGGTAAATACTTAATTTAAAATGGCAAATAGCTTTTAGCAGCCATGCACGTTGGATCCGCCATATTGGATATAACATATTTTTCTTAAATGTGAATGTGGTGTTACACATAAAAACAATGTTTTCACGCTGATTACAATGCCGCGACCTGTTTGAAAAAAGTACTGTTTCGATCACAAGATATAGAGCGCATTTTTTTGTGAACACTTTTGGGGTCTCTTAAACTATAAGAGATACACGGAAGGTTAAAGTAGCTAAGTACTGCGTAATCTAAGAACAGGTAAAATGTTGGTGAGCAATAAAAAATATTCGACTAACTCGTTCTCCACGCTAGAAAAACTATAGTTGCCCATAACTAAATTTGTACTAAATCGCTCATTTTTTAAGATATGAGGCTGTATGAGGGGTCAAATTTACATTAAATTTTTTTTATTTTTTTACGGTACTATTTATGGTTTTTTAGAATAATGCCCAAGCAAACAATTTTAAATGCCCAACATGTAAAATTTAAATTTTCATTGGAAACATATTTTTCCCAGAACTATAAGATTTTTATTATCAAATGTGTTTGCAATCAAAGAAAATATTTTTGGTATAAATGATAATGGGTTATAATGTACTGGACTTTTCATTAAAATGAAAAATATGGAAAACCGCTGATTATTACTAAACAGCTGATTGACTGAAAACAGCTGATTGGCAGCGAAAAACTGTTTTTATGGACAAATACTTTACGCACCTTCACTCAGAACAGCTGATTTGTTTGTAATTTAACTTTTACTATTAATCATCTGTTTCTAACTAATCAGCTGATGACTTTAAATCAGCTTTTCCCCTTTTCTTTATTTTTATCAGAAATTCAGTACATTATTATAACCCATAATCATGTACAATAATTAATAAACATAAATATAAACTTATTTTTTATGTTTAATGGATTACTATATTGGATTCATAATAAAAATAAAGAAAAGGGGATTAGCTTATTAATAGTTATCGGATAATTGACTAAAAACATCTGATTGACAGTTAAAAGGTAATTTACAATCAAATTAGCTGTTTTAAATGAAAATAAGTATTTGACCGTCAAATAGCTTTTTCGCTGCCAATGTGCTGTTTCCACTCAATCAGCTGCTTAGTACTCATCAGCTTTTTTCCATATTTTTAACTTTTATGGAAGTTCCAGTATATTCTAACCAATATGGCGGGTCCAAGATGGCGGCTGAAAACTATTATCCACTTTAATTAATCAGCTTTTTCCATATTTTTAACTTTTATGGAAGTTCCAGTATATTCTAACCAATATGGCGGGTCCAAGATGGCAGCTGAAAACTATTATCCACTTTAATTAAGTATTTACCTTCCGGCAACTATTGGCGGTGTTTTCAAATCGATATTTTGGAAAATATTCCTATGAAGGTCATACATACAATTTTGTTCAATATTTGTTTCTTTATTTTCGGCACTGTAAACTTTGACCATCGTTATTCAAAATTTTCCACGGGTGCCACTCTGGAACCCCTCATAATCTTGTTCAATTTATCAAATAGTACGAGAATCGATCACAAAGTGTGAGTTGGACCTTAATTCAAGGTCATATCGTTGGGCGACAGGACTAAAAGAAACAGAAAAAAATAAGAATATAATTATTAAATAATTTACTAGTAATTAACCTGAAAACAGACAGAGATTTAGAAAAACTGATTACAGCGTTGTGTTTGTCTAAAAAAAAACAGTTTAAAATGATGTGTCACAACCCCATATTTACATTTCAAAAAAATAAATTATATCCAATATGGCGGATCCAATATGGTGACCGGATGTGAAAATGTAACCAACATTAAGTGTTTCCCCTCTCCCAACCTTTTCTTTGTTAAGACAGCCGAATTGTCATCAAATGTAGCGAGGGAAAGGTAAAAAAATCTAAGCCTACAACATTAATAAACCATTTTGTCCACCATCTTGGATTCCTGGTCCCCGCACCAAATTTGAAGGTGGCAAACTCACAGTTTGCATTCAATAGGTCAAAAGGAACAAAAAAACATGGTTGCACCAGTCGCAAAACATAGCCTACATAATCACGAAGAAGACATCTTATGGCCTGCTTTTTACCCTACTATTAGAAAATCATTAAAATACTTCTTTTACATTGCAATTTCGAATTGCTTATGTTTATTTGATGCATTCCACCTTACATTTTCTCGTAAGAACTTTATCAAAGAGTAAAATAAAATGAAAATATAAATGTTTACGGCAACTGTTAGCCGGAAAAAGCTTTGGCAATTGAAAACTAGTATAAATTCAAAATAGCGAATTATTTCCCAAAAAGACCGACAAGCGGCGAATGTATTATGAAATCTTGTCTTAGATAGTTATTCATATGCCTTGAGATTAGTTTAGTACATTCCAGTTCCTTTATTTCCTCTGTGGAGGCGTAGGTTTCGTTGTTAGCAAAATAATCCATAAAACACGAAAATTACATCGTCAATTTTTTAGGGACTTGTTTTACATTAAAATTACACATTTGTTATACTGATTGGCTGTATTCTACCTGGAATTTTCTTGTAGGAAATTTAATTGGCTTTAAAATAAAATAAAAATCACGATCCTACGTTGGTTTTGAGCCTCACTATGATTGATCAATTAAAAGCTTACATAAATTCAAAATGGCGGATTATTTCGAAAATGGCGGACATGTAGTGATGCAACTTTTGAAAACGAGATTTTAATCGTTAGGTATATACTAAGTGGTAATTTTTACCGATTCTTGTTATGTTAAATCCATAGATTGGGCGATGGTCATGATTTTTATAAATTTAATGGTGAAAAACAGATAATTGGCGGCCATTTTGAAAACGTCATCCTGGGAAAACCTGGGGGGTAGGAGATGTCCACTCAAGTTTTTTAACCTTCCCATGTAATAAACTAACAGGTCCAGCAATAAAATTCAGCCTACGCAAGTTTGCACACAGAAGTGCTGTCAGCTGCAGGACTATAAGCCTTTATCTGTGAATGTAAGTGTGTTTAATTCGGTCACAGCATCAATTAAGATGCAACAGCGGTCCGAAAGCGTAGTGTTATAAAGGACGCAGCATCAATTAAGATGCAACAGCGTAAGCCTTTATTTAATTTGTGAGTGTAAAATGTAGAGTGCCACTATAATTGTATGTTTTCGGACGCAGCATCAATTAAGATGCAACAGCGTAAGCCGAAGTGTAGTGTTAAGATTGCCCCGCCAACGGACAGTCGAGGCTAAACAATCTTCGAATGTTAGTGTAATTACGATAGCCTTATACTCACCAACTCGATCAACCTTTTTGAAACTTAAAAATATTCAATCATTAAATGAGGAGAAATGGATATTTTATGACACTGACTTTTATTCTTTGTAGATTATAAATGGATTTACAATCTAATAAATAATTAAATTAAAACTATTATTTGGTGGCTAAGTGCCTTACTACTGACAAATCATAATTAATTGTGGATACAGGAGACTACTGTTCCAAAATAATAAAATCGGGCACCTACTGTCTACCCGTTACTGCTGGAGATGCAACAGTGGGCACAGAGCGCTCACAGCATCAGTCAGCTATTGAGTCGAATCTGTTTTGACCGGCGGCAGTTGCCCGCCTTTTACTGCACCAATCAACTGGGGATAATAAAAAGGTTTAAAATACCACGTATTCCGTGTCTATGTGTTTATGTGAAAAGTTTTATCTTCTGACCAACTCATCCACCGATGAGATGAATTTTAACACCAACATTCGCCACCTGATGATGTACTCCTGAAGTACGAAACAGCTGTAGTGTTAAACTACAACCAAACAACGGATCAAATTGACGCAACAGGTATTTTAAAACCTTTTTATTATTGCAATACTTTGATCCAGAGGCTTACCAAGGCGACACTAAAAAAACAGGCCGTAATACTTAAATTCACTTACAGATTGATTCTCGGTGCCTGGCGTGTAGGGAGGGAAGTGTGCGAGAGAGATGGAGAATCCCCTACCACTTTTCCCCTACAACGAATGCGTACAGTCAAGGCGATACTCAAAATTTTTTTAGTGTCGCCTTGGTACAGTCAACTCTAAAATAATCAGCTGTCTTTTGAAGAAAATTTTAAATTTCACAGACCAAAAAAAACCTATCCATAAACAACTAAATTTATAAAGAATGTGTTATATATTAATGTATGTTTTTGAATCGCTATAAGTTTTTTATATAAAATCATGATTAAAAATACATATTTTATTTACTGTTATAAAAAAATCCATAAACACTAGAATAGTAAATAAACCACCATCAACGTTTTAAAAATCATAAACCTAACCAGGAGCCAACAAAGGCCATGTTACACTGCCGTGGCGTCACGTCCGTCTAATATATGCGGATGGATGTTTTAAAAAGTCGTAAACTATGTTATCAAATAAAACAAGTCATAGTGCCGTAAACGACGACGTGGCGCCGCGTCCGTCTCGTCCGCGGACGTCGCGGGCGTCCGACGTTGCGGCGGGAGCGACTCTTGAGAAACGTCGCCGGACGGACGGTGGCTCGCGCATGCGCATATACTACCTCCCTAGGTACTGAACTCCCTCTGTTTATTTGGCGAGGCCTTTTAGTATCCTAGAGATACCAAGCGTGACAAGGACGATCGTCATAGATGCACCGCATGGTGGATGCCAGGATGCCGCTCTGTCGCGTCGTCCGTGTCGTGCGATCTTTACTCACCTTTACCTTTACCATCGATAAAAACATGTCTTTACAATAAAAAAAATCAATAGCCCAAAGTATTTTTAAGAGGTGGCGATTAGTCTGGGTGGCACCTCCGATGACTTTATGTTGGGCTGATACGCACCGCCGGCGCCGAGCCCAAAGCTTAATTTTACTTTTTTCAATGATTAAAAGAAAAATCTAATACAAGCAGATATACTATGTATTACAATGTCAACTTAACAGGTGTATACTAAGAAAAACTAGAGTTTTGGAGGAAAAAGCTATTAATTATCACAATATAAAAACAGATTTTGTGGTTGCTCACATTAAAACTCCTCTTATGTCACAAAATTAATAAAAAATATATTTTCAGGTAATTGTAATGACACATACGATGAAACAGTTCAGACTGCAAATCAATACTTCAATCGTTACGGTTATCTCTATTCTGTCTTCCTATGTCACTGTTACAAAGAAGGAATCTTGATGTAGCCTCATCCTCATTATTCACGCCAATATAGGCCTAAATTGTGTAGCAAGGCTTCTCAAGCAACTTTTTATGTTTCTACGTATTTTCTGTTTTTTAATAACATCGCACGACACCAATATTACAAAATCAAACCATATTTGGACGCTACCCTCCTAAGATACAACAACAAAACGTTTATTCTGTTTCACTATCTATACTTCATATTTTCGTTAGTGTCTTCCAATTAATATTCCTTTCCTTGAACTTAAACATGATAGGTATCACTTCGGGTCCCTATCTATCACCTCGGGTAGGCGTGTCTTCGGGTGATAGCTTTTTCGTTTAGTTAGGCAAAATATACTAAAATAAAAAAAAACATAAACTAATGAAGGATGCAAAGTAATTAAATTTTAAAAGGTGCAAGCATTTTGCACCAAAAGAAATTATTACGTTGTTGGGAACCTTTTCGTTAAAAAATCTCGTTGCTATATTTACACATCAACAAAATAACATAACCTAAATAGTCACAGTAATAAAAACAATATGTTTTGACAGATCATGTTTTGACAGATGGCAGACAGATGACAGTTTCTTGAGCTGACTGTATTAGGTCCTGTGGTGGGGGAAAGTCATCACTGCGCATGCGCAGACGAGACGCCCAGCACCGTGAATCAATCTGTATGATTGTAAGCGATGGCTATGACGTAATGAATCGTTTGTGATCAGCTGCTTGCTCCTTGATCAACGTCAGTCTGAACCATGAAGTGTCATCGTAGCTGTTGTGTAAACACAAAAACGGATTCACGTGCATATTTTATACTCAACCCAAGTGTTTCTAAATTCAAAATTGACAGATTTTCCTACTATTACCCAAACCAAGGTGTCTTCAAATAGGCTAACAATTTTATAAACTTTTTAATAGTTTGTTCCTCGGTGCATATACATTTAATTATTAAGTCAAAATAAAAACATGTCCAAAAAACTTTACAATTGTTTTCTCTAATTTTTTTGTACAAGCTACCTATTACTGCTAACGTCATTTTTTACTCTTCCGTATACCCACTAACAACACAAAGTCGACCATTTTTACGAAAACAATACTTTCTCTAAATACTATGTATAGAGGGGAGAAAGTGAAAAAAAGAAAACATATTTATTTACTCACCTATTTAAAAAAAATTTAAATCCTATTAAAATAAAACAAACTATTTTGCTTGAAACAAATTTTTACTTTTTTATACAAGGGTGGATTAAAATCTATTCTAATAGTCTGGTTCAGAGCCATTCAGAGCCATGTGACCTTGAAGCAGGGTCCTAGTACTATTCTCTATTATACTATTCTATATACTACTATCCTAGTACATGATTCATTCTAGTACTAACTATTTGATGTACTGAACAAGAACTCTTTTTCACATTCGTATTTAATTAAATATGGCTCAAATGAAAGCTACATCAGATCACTTGAGTGTTTTAAGACCAAACGAATAAAGGGACATATTTAGGACCTAAAATGTTAATCTTTTCTCTCCCTTATAAAATTTAGCAGTGATTTTCTGTCCATGATTGTTTATGAATGAACATACATTAAATAGCGTTAGTTTTTTAGGTACAATCTTAATTCTAAATAATTTTCAAGCACCACACACGCATAAATTTTCGGCGAATCATTTTCCGCCGAAGTTATCCTGGAGAAGATACATTCTGGCGCTGTTGAAATTGAAAATACATCATTTCTTCTTGATGCACTGATTTCCGCGGTCATTTTCGGGATCCAATTCGCTTCAAGTTCACCGAATCTTACGACTTCGTCATCTATTTCGTTGTCGTTTTTTCATCCCAGCTCCACTTTCAATCTCTGTGTCACAACTTGCAGACAGCTCTGATGACGATGGCGATGGTTCATTTTTAAAGCTAGAGGGAACCGCATCATTAAGTTATCTTTAGATGATCGCGTTTGACAGTACAAGTAGATCCTTCAGAACGACTGATTACATTTTCTCGATCTATATAACGCTCTTCAAAACAATGAATGCCTACCACTGATCGTTTTGTTGGCTGAAGCTGGAGCGTGGAATCGAATTCAACCACTGCTGTTTTCGTGTCTCGTTTTTAGGAACACTGAAAACTGAAACACTAGAGTAGTAGTAGCATACAAGAGGATGAAGGCATTTCCTACATCAATTGCGAATTAGCTCTGACCTGATTTTTTCCAAACTTCTAAAAAGGTTATGACTTTCAGCAGATTATCAAAACAAACAAACAGTTATATACAAACGATTATAATTACGTCATAGCCATCGCTTACGATATGTGAATTTGAGCATTACGGCCTGTTTTTTTAGTGTCGCCTTGGGCTAACCCATCATGCAACTGGGGATGATCACATGACCACCCGTCAGCCGATGCAACAGTTTACTGTTCACTGTTACAGTTACAGGATTGCAACCATTTCACATCGTAATGGAAATGCAAACATTCCTTATACCTGCTTTTACAATTATTGCTATTAAATCGTTAAATATGGATTTTTCTACCTTAAAACTAATAAATATTAATTAATATACAATACAAACAAAGTATTTACAACTAAATAATGAAAGTATACTCTGTGTCCTTATTTATAATGACAATATTGGATAACCTAACCTATACGGTAAGTTAACAACATTACATTTCTTCAACTATTTCACACTTTAAACAAATTAGACTGAATTTTAAAACTGATTATTTCTATTAAATGTTATAAAATCTTAACTTAGGCCTACATAATAAACAATCTCTAGCTCAAAA
Organism: Flexamia atlantica; assembly: GCA_035578135.1. Classification (NCBI taxonomy): domain Eukaryota; kingdom Metazoa; phylum Arthropoda; class Insecta; order Hemiptera; family Cicadellidae; genus Flexamia; species Flexamia atlantica. The sequence goes on along the minus strand of JAQJVK010000001.1, from coordinate 169,783,674 downwards.
TATAATTATCTACTGTTAAAATCTTGGTTACCTAGACTAAGCCTAGAAATGAAACATTGCATTTTCCCCTTAATTTGTATAATAAAACTAAATGAATATGTACAATTTTTTATACAAATTACCTGGTGCTTTATTTACCTTTTCTTATCTCATCACTTATATGAATGAAATCAAGAGTGTTTACAACATCTGAAACAAACAAGTAAGCGAACAACAAATTAAAATGTTTAATTAATAAATAACTAAGTCTCCTTATCACTTCACAAATTTCTTCTTCACCTAGAACTTCAGCTTTCTTCTTTCTCTTCTTCCAGTTCCTCTCTGAGGCAAGTTTTACTTCTTCCTCCACAACAGTGCCCTGCAGTTCGCTGTGCTCCATCTTCCTCTCTTCATTTTTCTGACTTGTCCCTTCTTTATCAACAAACTCATATTTCAGTTGATCAGCTTGTTTGGCAGATAATTCAGTTATGTTATTCACTGAAACTTCTTTTACAGTTCCTTTATTTTCAATTGACTCAAACTTCTCCTGTGCTTCACTATTCATCCTTTCTTTATTATCTAACTCTTGATCAGTTTTATGCATGTCACTATTTAAATCATAATCTTTATCTGTTGTTATAAGTATTGCTGTGTGTAACACACCACATTTTTCATCTTGCTTCAAACTGTCTTGAAAGTAAATAACATATTTTCATAATTTTGTACAGTTTTTACTGTAATCAATGATCATTTTCAGTTCCTGCACAGTATCATTTCCAATGACTATCTCTTTAATTAAGTTTGGTACAATCAAACATTTTATCTGGACATTTACATTATTTATTCTTGCATTTACTAAAATAATACTCTTAATTCACTGAGATTTCTGATTTACTCGTTTCTGATTATTGTGGTATTCGTTAATGGAAACTCTTCATATTTTCCTAAATTATGTTTATTTTTGTCGAACCATTCTTGCCGCATACAAGTTACTGAACTCCCAGTGTCTGTGATACATTTTGTACTGATTCCCTCAAAATTTATGTCAACTTCTGGTACATAATAAGTATTTTTATTATTATTTACTTCAATAGTCTCATCCATTAAATATTGTTTGTCACATAAGATATTGTTTATAGGCCTATCATTTTCTATTTCATTTTGCACTGGAAATTTACTGACCATTTATTCATCAGGTAATACAAAATTTTACTTTAGGCCTACTTTATTTCCAGTAGTGCTAGTTAGTTTAAAGGGTCTTCCTCGGGTCTCTCATTCTCAAACTCATTTTGTTGCCGCTGTGATGGCTCCTCGTCATTTGTACTTCTATTATTCCATCGAACCTTCATTTCCTGTCATACTCCTGGCCATAGTTACCTCTTCTGTTATAATTATCCTTTCTTTCTTCATTCTATTTTTCAAATCTATCCCTTCGGTTGTTGTAGTTTTCTCTTCCCTCATTCCTTGACAGATATCTCCTGTTGTCATTTGACTTGTTATTCCCATAGTTTCTAGACTATAATAATAATAATAATAATAATAATAATAATAATAATAATAATAATCTTTATTTGCATGTGACAATTTAACAATTGTATTGCATTCGTAATTTATTACAATTAACTAACGCTAAAATGTTGCCACTCATGCTACATTCATACTTACAATTCCTTCATGCACCCGCTTCCCATTCATTCCTGATTATCCATGCCTCCCAGTCCCGGTACCGTGTTATCTAGTGTCCTACAATAATTTTGAAACTCTCCGACACTGTAAAAGGCTCTTTCTGTCAAAAACTTTTTGAGACGAACCTTGAAAACCTTGGGTTTGGTTTCGCCTTTTAAGGAATTTGGAAGGATTTTAATCATTTGAACACCTTTTCCTGTGATGGCAGGTGCTCATGAACTACAGTTCTATGTTGACCGATCCGGTAGTTGTCCCTGCCCCTGGTGTTGTGATGGTGTATGTCACGGCCTTTGGTCAAGACGCATTTTGACATACACAGCGTCGCCGTTTCTAAAATGTAGAGGCTGGGTAATGTCAACAACTGTAAATTTTGAAAAGATTGTTTCATGACTCTCTGTTTTTGAGATTGGCGATAATTCTGATTGTTTTTTTTTTGGAGGCAGAAAACTCGTGAGCTCTCTCTGCGAGCACGCTCCCCAAAGAGACACTCCATAAGAAATGTGGGGGAAGACTCCTCATACCTTCTGTATTGTTTTCTCTTCTGTTATAGTTATCTCTTCCGTTATAGTTATCTCTTCCCTCAACTAGTCGTCTGTCCCCTGATTTATAATGGAATTTATTTCGACTCAAATTTTTCTCCAGGTTATACCTGAGAGACTCATTCGCTTCCTTAGTATCATCGGTGCTTAATAATTTTTCCATTTGTTGTATCAGTATCGTTGCAATATTTTGTACTTTACATGCCTGTTGTATGGTATGATCAAAATGTCGAGCAAGGCGATGAACTATCTCCTTTTCGGTAGGGGTGTGCGAGTATTCGACCGGACGAGCTTTTCAGTATTCGGCTCGGCTCGACTTTTTCCGAAAAAGCTCGACACTCGAGCCGAGCTTTTGATAAGAGAGTTCTTATCGGAAAGATAATTTTTGGACACGTTAAATCGAAGAGCGTTTCCCTCCCACGAACAACATAAACAAAAAATAGTCCCCAATGATAAGGAAAGGACATTGACAGGTATCAAAAAATATTATCTCTTGATATAGAAGGAAATCCGAGCTATATTTAGATGACCTTGGAGAACTGGAAATACAGCATTAAAGTATGTTGTATTACCTATGTTTTATCATGGTTTATCTCTTAAACGCAGTGCCGGCCTTAGGCAACGCGAGGCCCTGGGCGAGATATACTCGCGAGGTCCTCCTTTTCAGTGACTACCCCCCCCCCCCCAGCCACTGTGTCTCCCCCGATTTCACACTATTTTTCCCCTCCCCTCCTCCTACCCTGACAATACTGCCCACATCGCTGGGTCAAAAGATAAGGGACCCATCATGCGACCAGTGTTCCCTCTGAACTGTAAACATTTCTTAAGGGAAATACTAAACTTAAAACATATTTATACCATTACACAAGTAATATATGTTGTTACAAATAATAAGTACAAGTAATAAGTGTTATTACAAGTATGTTATTACACAAGTAATATATGTTAGATTAGCTGAAGACAATGTTTTCAGTTCACGTTGATGTCATCTAAAATTATGTTTTTATATCTTAAACTCTTATTTAAAAAAATTGCCTCAAAAACATTTCAAAGGCGCTGCGCTGAGACTCAAGCCACTGATCACGCATTTCTTTTTTCTTTCGTTTTTCATAACCGGATTCGATTTTCTATATTTATCACGCTCTCGTGACATGACTAACCTTATTTAGAATGCGATTATAACATCAGTGACAGTGCCGGCCTTACTGATACTGATACTGATACTGACTATGCCGGGGAAAAATTGCACTGCGACCAAAAAGATCTATTGTACCCCCGCTTCTAGCTCATTTAAAGCACCTCATCAAGCTTAATCTCCTTGATAAAGCGAATAAGTTGATTGGTTTCTAGATGGGGCAAATCCCCAATGTCAATCTTGGACTTTCCGAAACACTTGGCTCTTTGTCGTCCAACTGCATCACATTCTACCAGTAGATGTGTTGGGGTTCCTCTTTATCCTGACAGAATCTGCAGTCACTTTCCCCTATTATTCTCATATTCCTAAGATGTCTCTTAAGCCTACAATGACCAGTGAGGAATCCTGTCAGTATCCCCAAGTTGAGTCAGTATCTTGTTGAGTCTTATCATGGCCTCTGATCTCCTATGGTTGAGCTGCCAAGTAGTTCCTTGGCCTTCCTGCAGCCAGGAAGAGTTTCCCACCTTTTTGTTCTTTTTAATCTCCTCCTCCTTATAGAGTTCTCTTTTGAAAAAGGCATCGCCCAGTCCACAGCCTGGTTCCGGGCCAGTGAGAGGGGTAGCTGCCCCTTCTCTCGCTAGCATGTCCGCCTTTTCATTCCCTTCAATCCCCTCATGCCCAGGCACCCACAGGAGAGATACTCTGTTTATTCTTCCTAACATATTTAGACCTTGTCTACAACTCCACACCATCTTAGAGCTGATGATCGGGGAACTCAGTGCCTTGATGGCTGCTTGGCTGTCTGATAGGATCGCTATGTCCCTCTTCTTGTAACCCAACCTAAGATTGAATTGTACACATCTCTCGATGGCATTAATTTCTGCTTGGAAGATACTAGGGTATGTTTCCATGGGCTCGGAGTATCTGGTTCTAGGCCCAAACACACCGATACCAGTTCCCCCGCTTGTCTTTGACCCATCAGTGTACCATTTGATGGTATGACTTTTCAGTGGATACTCCAATTCTCCTCTCCAGTTCCGCTTATTGCTTAGTCCAACATCGAAGTTTATCTCAAAGTTGTACTTTCTGATCATAGAGTCCCTCGGGAAGTTCAGTAGCTCTTGCAGTCCTTGTAGGAGAAAATCTCCACAGGATCTGGAGTTGATCTCCATACCTATTTTCTGCATTCTCAGCAGACCCTCTTTTGCCACTCTCTGCACAACAAGGTGTAGAGGTAAAAGGTCCAGGATTACTTCTAGAGCCGCTGTGGGGCAGGATCTCATAGCCCCCGTAATGATGATGCAGGCTCTGTACCTTTTCTAGAGGTTTCTTACCATTCTCAAGCTCAGTTTTACTTGCCCAAGCTACGGCCCCATACGTGAGGATTGGCCTTACAATCATGATATACATCCACTTCAATATTTGTGGGTTACAACCCCATCTCTTCCCTGCATAGGATCTGAAGGTCATTAAGGCAGATGTAGCCTTTTTTGTCATTACTTCCAAGTGTTTATTCCACAGAAGTTTTTTATCTAGTGTTACACCTAGATACTTCACCTCTTCTTTCCATTCAACCTGCACCCCACCAAGATTAATGGGTTTCAATCTGCCCAAATTCCTTTTCCGTGTGAAGGGTACTAGGGAAGTGTAACGTTTACCGTTTACCACGTATGCCAAATAGAATGAGACTGATCACCTCATTAATGGATTTAACCAGTTGAAGTAGCGCGCCTTCAATGTTGGGCAAGTTCTAGACGGTGATGTTGTGCTTTTGCCTGCCCTCGCCCTACAGGAGTTAAATAAATGCCGCGAAGCCTAAGTCTCGGCCGAACTTTCCAATCCAAAGGTGAACGCCAAATCATGTTGGCTAGCGTATTGTCCGTGCACGCTGCATTCCTTAGAAGCTTCCACGACAATTGAGAATCGGGCATTGTGGAATGACTCTGGGTAGTTCAGGCCAGGACCTTGAAGAGTCAAGACCCTCATCACCTCGTCGGTGGATCTAAAGTTTCTTCAAATTGAAAATTACTGAGGTAAGCAGGGAGGATATTTTCTAAAATGTTGTGCTAGTTAAATTATTCATTTAATTCATATAAATGACTTCAATAAATAATATCTCAAAACATATTTCAGAACCGAATATGTTGATCGGCCGTTGTTAAAACCTGTCCAGTAGAATGTTTAAAAATAAATTGTCAAAAAAAAATATTGTAAATTATTAAACTCGATTGTGTCAAAAAGTAGGTTATAAATAATGGTGTATTTCTTGAGCTTTATAATAATGTCCTGATTCTTTTTAATAATTCCAATTTATGTCGTTATGTAAAGTCTTTCATGTCTATGCAAAATCATTCATGTAGATTATTCATGTAGATGTACCAAATGTTAGTTCAATAATTTGTTCACGGCCATTATATGTTTTATGCTTTCGTCGTAAAAAAATAATATGTTGATCTAAGAAAATAAAAACTTAATGAATATAGTAAAATATTTTACGTACTTTATTGTTGTCATACTTGTTAAATATTTAATATGCAGTTAATGCCGAGGATAAAATTAATACAGACTCAGTACAGTGGTCTTAAAAAGTAAAGTTTAGACAAAAGAAAACATTATTTTACCAATTAAATTTAAATGTGATAATAATGAGTAACTGTAGAAATGTTATGATCTAACATCAAGGTTGAAAATTGTTGACAAAGAAATTGTGAAATGCCCATATTTTATTGATAACGGCAATATGTTCTGATAATTATTCCTTTGTGTTTAAATATTATTTGTAGAAGTAAGAATGACTAAGAGAGTATTTACTATTGTACTGTCCGTTTCCTGTGTTTATTTAAAGCTCAGATGATAATCAGTTCTTTGGGAAAGTTTTTTTTTTGCCTATTGAAGATATTTTGAATTAAATCAAAGCTAGTGATAGCCAATTTTATCCATGCATAAATGCGTTCCATTTTGAAAAGGTTATATTTACACGTTCTTGAAGCTTGTAATTTGTTTTATCAAATAATTGTGCTGTGTTGTATAAATGTAATTTTTGTTATGGCTTCAAATACAAATTATTGTTTCGGTTACGGTACTTTAACTTGCAGTAACTTTTGGGATTGTACATTAATTTAAATTAAATTCCTCTGAGAGCTAAATAAGCTAAAGAGACTTTGAGTCAAATTACTGTAACTTTGACTATACCTTAAAACATCTGATTTTGACTAAAATAATATGTGATTTTTGTATAAAGTCTTAGACAAACTGTGATTATTGTAATTTGAACATGAGAGTTTATAATAGTAAATGTCACAAATAAAATATTAGAATATTAGGCTGAATTATTCTATTACAAAACAGTAGGCTATAGTAAATTTGTATAAACAGGGTATTTTCCCCCGACCACTCTGGGATCACCGCTCCCCTGGACTGACCGATCTGGATGCGGCTACGTGTGGACCTGGAGGCCCACGTCCCTGACGCCGGCTGGAGCGTTCCACTTCCGCCTACCGCCTGCCTATCTGTCGCGCCGCTGGTAGTTGCTGCACCGCCTTTCAATCAATTCCAGCCGGATTTCCGCTAGATTTTTTTTGACGGGCGCGTGTCAGAAGACTACTACTGGTGAGTGACTTATATATTTTCCTCATCCTGAGTGAGACATACCGGACATTCTTGGGACTGTCGCCGCAGCACAGCGCACCGGACCAGAGTGGAAGTTAATTGTAGTTGTTATAAAATTTATCTTGATATATTGTGTAGATATTATTGTGCCTTGTTATGTTTTGTCTAGATGTTCCGGTGGCCACCGTCGAAATGTATTTTTGATCAATGTTTATCTATGGTATTTTGAGTATCGAATTATTAGTAAAATATTGAAGAGAAGTAGATAATAAGGAAATATTTTCTGAATTAAGTCTGAATTTATTATCAGGAGTTTGAAGTCATAAGCCCTGACTTTGAGGATAAAGTAAATATCTTACACGGAGTTTAATTAATTATCAATTATTAATTATCTTTATTGCTGAGCTGGTTTGTTTCAAGCAAGAGTACCTTGTTAAACTGTAACATTATGGAATTTTGGTGGTACCAATACTTAATAAATATTGTATCTCAGCTCACTTGAGTTAATTTTTTTTGTAGTCCTGCCTTCATTCAGTGTATAAATAAATGATGAATACTTGAGATAACTTATCTTCCTTGATTATTGCTTTGAGTTCAGTTAATAATTTAAAGTAAATTTCTCTCACATAATTTGCATTCTTTTGCTGAGATTGGATTTTGCTTTGACTTATAAATATTCTGTGGGGTTTCCAAGAGTATTGAAATAAATGAAAGATTAAGGATATAGATTAAGAGTATTATAAACTATCAATGATTAGTTAAGATTGGAACTTTAGTTAGGGTTTTCATATTTTTATGTAAATGCGGCCTATTGACATAGTAGTTTTTTTTTGTTACTCCCTGTTTACCAAAGAAGTCACACCTGCTGGGAAGGATTGGTTCCTTGTTACATCATCCTCTTTGTGAACCCTCAACAAGGTGGCGCCCTTAAATACCTCATAAGGAAATATCGTCAGTGTGACTACTTGGCCAATATTCAGGAATTTTTACCCCGCCCAACTGAGCTAACCAAATTTTATCTGTGGCATGACAACAGTCAAGTTTGACTGTTATAGAAGTTTTTGCCGGATTAACCGACAGCCCTACGGTCTCACACAATCTTAATGTAAGATTCAGACCCCTCTGAATCAAATCACAGAGACTCTCCTCAAACTTTCCTTTTGCAATGATGAGAATGTCATCCGCATAACCAATGCAATAGAGGCCTTCCTCGGTTAGAAGCCCGAGGATCTCGTCCACAACTAGGCTCTATAGAAGCGGGGACAGTACCCCGCCCTGAGGGCAGCCTCTTTCTGTGCTCATTTGCAGCTTGCTCTCACCAAAGTGGGCCTCTACAATTCTTGTTGATAGCATACTTCTGATCCATCTGATGGTAGTTCCATCCACTCCTCTCCTCTGCAACACCTGTGTCATGGCCACATGTGATGTGTTGTCAAAAGCTCCTGCTATGTCAAGGAACTCACACAATGCAGTTTCTTTTCTGTCCAGGGAATTTCTGATCATCCCTGTGAGCTCAAATAGGGCGGTATCCGTGGACCTGCCTGCCCTATAGGCATGCTGTTGTTGATGTAGCGGAGATATCTCCAGCAGCTCACTTCTGATATAATTATCTACTGCCTTCTCCATGGTTTTCAGGAGAAAGGAGGTAAGAATTATTGGCCGATAGGAACTCGGCTGTGTCACATCCTTCTTACCGGTTTTTTGGATGAAGGTTACTCTTGCCCTTCTCCACACTCTGGGTATATAGCCCATTGCTAGACTAATCCTCATTATTCTCAGCAAATGAGGAAGGATTTTCACCTGGCCTTCCTGTAGAAGAGCTGGAAAGATGTTATCAACTCCAGGCGACTTGAATGGCTGAAATGATTTTATAGCCCACTCCAGTCTTCTAGGAGAGATGACGTGTTTTGCCACATCCCAATTTTCCTTTCTTGTCCTATACTCATCTGATTCAGTGAGCACCTCCCCCATAGGCCTACAACCTGGAAAGTGAGTCTCCAAGAGGAGAAGAGCACGATGCTCCTCATCCTCTGTGAAGCCACCCTCTGGGGTTAATAGTGCTACCGGCTCCTGAACTCCATCTTTGGAAATTGCCTTATGAAGTCTTGCTACCTCAGGAATGGATGACATCTCCTCACAGAATTTTCTGAAGCTATCTCTCTTAGCTTTCCTTATCTCAATATTGTAGAGAGTGAGGGTACTGGTGTACCGCTGCCACTCACCGTATAACTTAACCCTATTAAAGAGCCTACGAACCTCAGCCCTTAGCCTAGATAGCTTCCTGTTCCACCAGGGAACCTCTCTTTTGTCTACCCTGTCTTTAACGGGGCAATTGGATGTGTAAGCATCCATTAGTGCTCCATTTAAGCTTTCCACTGATACTTCTAAATCAAGGTGAGACCGTGCCCTTGATTCTAATTGATCAGTGTTACACTTAAGGATATTTCTAATTTTTTCCCAGTCAGTGTGCCTGGGGTTTCTACCAGAGTTGTTGCCCTTAAAGGAGCCCTCCAGATTGAATTCTATTACCATGATTCAAAAGAGAGGGTTCTTTTGATACCCTCCATCTTTTAATACTTGGCCTAATACTAGAACTACTCAATGTTAAGTCTAACGCCTATTTTCTATTTTGGGTTACAAAAGTAGGTTCATTCCCTACGTTTATGATCCTGAATGGCGCTCGCAACGTGGGGCCTATGACACTTAGTGCTGCTGGAAAAAAAAAATTAATTAATATATATTCCTAAAATTAGACGACTATTTGAAATATGTACAGAATTTTCAGGTGTATGAATTAATCCTGGATTTTAAAAGGCCCATGTGTGGTTAATTTGCTTACTGTTGTCTACTGTGAATTTGTTTATTGTTGTCTATATTGATTTGTTTATTGCTGTCTATTGTGAAGTTTATTTATTGATGTCTATTGTGAATTTGTCCTTTGCCATATATCTTGAACATTACATTTTGATATGAATTTTGAATTTGTCTAATTATTGAGAAGATTTATTGAACTTTGTGGAAACCTTGATAGTTGTTTGGTATATTACGGTCGTACATCATGGCAAAAATAACTAGTTCTCACCATTTGAGAAAATCTGAACTAGAGTATGAACTCAAAATAAGAGGTCAGCCTATAGAAGGAATTGCGAATGAATTGAGAAAAAAATTGAATCAGTGTTTTTCTTCCAATGTTGATATTGAGGAGGATGTTGTATCTAAGCTGGACCCTGAAACAGAACTTGAAGAGTGTGAAGAAAAGTGGGTGGAGTTGTCATCATTGATTACGGTCTATCAAGGAAAGGGTAAGGATTCAGAAGGTCAAAGACTACTTAGTAGATTGGGACATTTATATATGCGGCTCGTTAGAATCCCAATTAGCGAAACAGATATGGAAGAGTTTGAAGAGAGAAGGAATACCTTAGCCGAGAAAACTAAGATATTAATAGATGAGGTTACCAAAAAAGGGGAAGAATTTCAAGATAAGGAACAGCAAAGCGAAAATGAAAAGAATAAGAAAGAAGATGCCCATCCAGTTGAAAAGAAGATAAGAACGGAAGTACTTCTCGCATCCAGCAATATCACCGGCACTTCTGGAGCTCCTGTAACCAGGATGGTAGAACAAGAAACCATTGAACCACCAAGAACGAACTACCGTTCGACATTGAATTACAACGTGTCGCAACCAGCGTATGACAACCAACAACAAGCCCTTGGGAAGTTAAAGGCAGCTTCTTCAGAAAATAATAGGCCCAAATCGATCCCCGTGTATAAGTGGGGACTTCGTTTTAGTAACGAGCCCGGACAGAGCGTGGGAGCATTCTTAGAGCGCGTAGAAGAACTAAGGAGAGCCAGAGGCCTCAGTGAAAAGGAATTATTCGAATCAGCAGTAGATTTATTCTGTGGTCCTGCTTTAATCTGGTACCGATCCACCATAAACCGAGTCAAAACGTGGCCTGAGCTGTGTCTAGAAATGAAAACTGTTTTTCAAAGTCCCGACTATGATTACATGCTTCTTCAAGAAATTATGCACCGTACTCAGGGTGATAATGAACCTATAGATATGTACTTAGCAGCAATGAGTGGGCTGTATGGTCGGATGGCCGAGAAAATTCCCGAAGGTATTAAACTCCAACAGACTCTTAAAAATTTAAACCCATACCTCCAAGAAAAGTTATGTATGTTTAACATAAAAGATATGGAAGAGCTCAGAGAAATGGGACGTAAAGCTGAATTAGGAAAACTTCGCTCCGCTTACCAAAATTCATCTTCAAGAAATGTACCAACTCTTGAACCAGATTTGGCCTGGGGAGCATCACCCCGGCGGAAAACTCCTCAAGTAGCAGCTATGAGGCCTGGAACTTCGGGTCGTTCGAACTCAACCATTAAATGTTGGAATTGTGGTATAAATGGGCATAGGTTCTCACAATGTTCTCAGGACCGGAAACGTTTTTGCTTTGGTTGTGGCCATCCTGATATTGTCAAAGTCAATTGTCCGAAGTGCATGTCAAAAAACGTGCAGGGCCGGGAGCCAACTTCATGAATACGGTTGACTCCCAGGATAGTAGTGATTTACAGTTACCAATTGCCGATGAAACCCCGAGTGAAAACAGAACTGTTGTATCTTATCTTTTGGAAAAGTGTGATAATGACCCTAGACCTTATCTGACTGTTCGGATTTTCGGAAAAGAAGTTAAAGCCTTGTTAGACAGTGGAGCATCTCAAACACTGATTGGAAAGGAGGGGCTATGGATTTTACAGGAGTTTCCTGCCTTCTTACATCGAGACACTGGAAAATATGTAGAGACTGCCGACGCAAAAAGACATCAAGTAATAGGTCATGTTAATGTACCTATCACCCTTAAAGGAAAAACTGAAGACTTACCCATCCTTGTAGTTCCAACGCTTCAACAAAACTTAATCCTTGGTATAGATTTTTGGGACATTATGAATATTGTGGCTGACGTTCATAACCGTCAATGGGACTTTGCTAAGAAATTCAACTTAAACTTTTGCCTTACGATTGAGGGCATTAAAGCAGAAGAAAACTTGACTTTTGAGGAAAGGAAAAGGCTTAATGAACTAGTTGAAAATTATTTCAGAGGAGAATCTTCAATTCTAGGCCGCACTGACAAAGTTGAACACGTGATAGACACTGGCGATGCCCCTGCAGTTAAAAAACGCTATTATCCAATCTCACCTGCCCGACAAAAACTTGTCAATGAAGAGCTTGATAGGATGCTTGAACTTGGAGTTGTTGAACCGTCCCATAGCGAGTGGTCTTCTCCCATATTACTTTTAGACAAACCTGATGGATCTCATAGATTTTGCGTTGACTTCCGAAAAGTAAATATGTTATCTAAGAAGGATGCCTATCCCTTACCACATGTCACCACGATACTTGACCGCCTTCGTGATGCTAGATATCTCTCGAGTCTGGACATAAAGAGTGCCTATTGGCAGATACCCCTAGACCCTGCCAGCAAAGAAAAGACAGCTTTTACCATCCCAGGGCGTGGATTATTCCACTTTGTGACAATGCCGTTCGGCTTGAGCAATGCGCCTGCGACATGGCAGCGATTTGTCGATAATGTCCTTGGCCCAGCCCTTGAACCTCATGTTTTCGTTTACCTAGATGATATAATTGTAGTAACTCAAACTTTTGACAAACACTTAGAGGTCCTCTCAGAGATTTTCCGCAGAATTAGAGAAGCCAAGCTGACCCTAAACAAAGAAAAGTGTCAGTTTTGCAGACCAGAGCTTCGCTACCTAGGGTATGTTGTCAGTGAGAAAGGACTTAGGGTCGATCCTGAGAAGGTGAAGGCCGTAGTCGATGTTCCAGTTCCCAGAAGTCAAAAGGAGGTGAGACAATTTTGTGGGACCGCGTCTTGGTATAGGCGTTTTATACCCAATTTTGCGACCAGGATGTATCCCCTGACCTCACTACTGAAAAAGAAGAAACAATTCGTTTGGACCAACGAGGCTCAGGAGGCATTTAATGACATTAAATCATGCCTAGTTACTGCTCCAATATTGTCATGCCCCGACTTCACAAAACCATTCATCATCTCATGTGATGCGTCAGGTGTTGGGTTAGGCACCGTACTTAGCCAGCAGTCGCCACAAGGAGAAGTTGTCATAGCATACGGCAGTAGGACCCTGACAAGACAAGAACAAAACTACTCCGCAACAGAGCGCGAGTGTTTAGCGGTTATTTGGGCCATTGAAAGATTTCGACCATACATCGAAGGAACTAAATTTACAGTGATCACGGACCATTACAGTTTGTTATGGTTAAACAACTTAAAGGATCCCCAAGGTCGTTTAGCTAGGTGGGCTTTGCGTTTGCAGCCGTATGACTACCAGCTTGTTCATAGAAAAGGGAAGGAAAATGTTGTCCCCGATCTTCTGTCTCGATCTGTCCCGCCCGATGATGCGACGCCCATTCAATGCGACCTGGCACTCACTGGCGAAATTAAGGATAAATGGTATCTAAAAATGATGAAATGTGTTGAGGAGAAGCCTCAAACCTACAGCCAGTGGCGAATTAAAGATAACTCACTTTGGAAGAAAGTATCTGATGTTTTGCCCCTTCCGACCGGAGATTCGGAGTGGAAGTTGGTCTTGCCAAAAGATTTCCGACAACAAGCTTTACAAGAATGCCATGATGCACCTACCTCTGGACATCAAGGAGTGTTGAAGACCTATAGAAGGATGCAACTAAATTACTACTGGCCGAAGATGCGAAAGGATGTGGCATCCTACGTTGCCAAATGTAGAGTTTGTCAGAGTATCAAATATGATCAGCAAAAGCCTGCAGGCATGATGGGAGATTACCGTGGAGTTGATTCACCTTGGAAAATGATATCGGCGGATTTGATGGGACCTATCCCGCGATCAGTGAAATCAAACAAGTATCTTCTAGTCGTCACGGACACCTTCACCAAATTTGTCTTACTCAAGCCTTTAAGAGCAGCAACAGCTGTTTCCGTGTCAAAATTTTTGGAAGAAGAGGTATTCATGGTTTATGGAGTCCCAACTTACTTGATTTGTGACAACGGATCTGAATTCATTGGCAACCCTGTCAAGAAACTGGCAGAGCGCTACAAAGTGAAACTCTTGCTCAATGCAAGTCGGCATCCCCAAGCTAACCCGACAGAGAGGGTAAACAAGAACATCATAACTATGATACGGGCATATGTAGGAAATAACCACAGGAACTGGGATAGTCAAATAGCTCAACTGGGATTTGCACTGAGGTCATCGGTCCACGAAGCTACCGGCTATTCTCCAAACTTTCTCAACTTTGGCAGAGAACTTCCTATTTCTGGTGCAGGATTTAGCCTTCTTCAAAACAGAGATACAGTCCCTGAAGTAGAAGACTGCAAACCATATGGCGAGTATCTGCAAGAGATGAGACAAGTACATCAAGAGGTCCATGAACTTCTCAAGGAAGCTCATCAAAGGAATGCACGACACTACAATCTTCGAAGACGAACTCAAGGGTTCAAGGAAGGAAGCCTTGTATGGAAGAAAGACTTTTCACAATCCAATGCGGCCAACTACTTCTCTTCTAAGCTTGCACCTAGATATGCAGGACCGTATGTTGTTGCAAAAAGGGTATCCCCATTGATTTATGCCTTGAAAGATCTTGATGGCAAAGGAATTGGCAACTGGCATGTGTCAGACTTAAAGGCATACATTTAGAGAAGAATGTGAACCTTGGAAATTGAAGAAAATTTGAGGAAATTTTCTTTTGGCAGGAGGGTATTTGTAACGTTTACCGTTTACCACGTATGCCAAATAGAATGAGACTGATCACCTCATTAATGGATTTAACCAGTTGAAGTAGCGCGCCTTCAATGTTGGGCAAGTTCTAGACGGTGATGTTGTGCTTTTGCCTGCCCTCGCCCTACAGGAGTTAAATAAATGCCGCGAAGCCTAAGTCTCGGCCGAACTTTCCAATCCAAAGGTGAACGCCAAATCATGTTGGCTAGCGTATTGTCCGTGCACGCTGCATTCCTTAGAAGCTTCCACGACAATTGAGAATCGGGCATTGTGGAATGACTCTGGGTAGTTCAGGCCAGGACCTTGAAGAGTCAAGACCCTCATCACCTCGTCGGTGGATCTAAAGTTTCTTCAAATTGAAAATTACTGAGGTAAGCAGGGAGGATATTTTCTAAAATGTTGTGCTAGTTAAATTATTCATTTAATTCATATAAATGACTTCAATAAATAATATCTCAAAACATATTTCAGAACCGAATATGTTGATCGGCCGTTGTTGAAACCTGTCCAGTAGAATGTTTAAAAATAAATTGTCAAAAAAAAATATTGTAAATTATTAAACTCGATTGTGTCAAAAAGTAGGTTATAAATAATGGTGTATTTCTTGAGCTTTATAATAATGTCCTGATTCTTTTTAATAATTCCAATTTATGTCGTTATGTAAAGTCTTTCATGTCTATGCAAAATCATTCATGTAGATTATTCATGTAGATGTACCAAATGTTAGTTCAATAATTTGTTCACGGCCATTATATGTTTTATGCTTTCGTCGTAAAAAAATAATATGTTGATCTAAGAAAATAAAAACTTAATGAATATAGTAAAATATTTTACGTACTTTATTGTTGTCATACTTGTTAAATATTTAATATGCAGTTAATGCCGAGGATAAATTTAATACAGACTCAGTACAGTGGTCTTAAAAAGTAAAGTTTAGACAAAAGAAAACATTATTTTACCAATTAAATTTAAATGTGATAATAATGAGTAACTGTAGAAATGTTGTGATCTAACATCAAGGTTGAAAATTGTTGACAAAGAAATTGTGAAATGCCCATATTTTATTGATAACGGCAATATGTTCTGATAATTATTCCTTTGTGTTTAAATATTATTTGTAGAAGTAAGAATGACTAAGAGAGTATTTACTATTGTACTGTCCGTTTCCTGTGTTTATTTAAAGCTCAGATGATAATCAGTTCTTTGGGAAAGTTTTTTTTTGCCTATTGAAGATATTTTGAATTAAATCAAAGCTAGTGATAGCCAATTTTATCCATGCATAAATGCGTTCCATTTTGAAAAGGTTATATTTACACGTTCTTGAAGCTTGTAATTTGTTTTATCAAATAATTGTGCTGTGTTGTATAAATGTAATTTTTGTTATGGCTTCAAATACAAATTATTGTTTCGGTTACGGTACTTTAACTTGCAGTAACTTTTGGGATTGTACATTAATTTAAATTAAATTCCTCTGAGAGCTAAATAAGCTAAAGAGACTTTGAGTCAAATTACTGTAACTTTGACTATACCTTAAAACATCTGATTTTGACTAAAATAATATGTGATTTTTGTATAAAGTCTTAGACAAACTGTGATTATTGTAATTTGAACATGAGAGTTTATAATAGTAAATGTCACAAATAAAATATTAGAATATTAGGCTGAATTATTCTATTACAAAACAGTAGGCTATAGTAAATTTGTATAAACAGGGTATTTTCCCCCGACCACTCTGGGATCACCGCTCCCCTGGACTGACCGATCTGGATGCGGCTACGTGTGGACCTGGAGGCCCACGTCCCTGACGCCGGCTGGAGCGTTCCACTTCCGCCTACCGCCTGCCTATCTGTCGCGCCGCTGGTAGTTGCTGCACCGCCTTTCAATCAATTCCAGCCGGATTTCCGCTAGATTTTTTTTGACGGGCGCGTGTCAGAAGACTACTACTGGTGAGTGACTTATATATTTTCCTCATCCTGAGTGAGACATACCGGACATTCTTGGGACTGTCGCCGCAGCACAGCGCACCGGACCAGAGTGGAAGTTAATTGTAGTTGTTATAAAATTTATCTTGATATATTGTGTAGATATTATTGTGCCTTGTTATGTTTTGTCTAGATGTTCCGGTGGCCACCGTCGAAATGTATTTTTGATCAATGTTTATCTATGGTATTTTGAGTATCGAATTATTAGTAAAATATTGAAGAGAAGTAGATAATAAGGAAATATTTTCTGAATTAAGTCTGAATTTATTATCAGGAGTTTGAAGTCATAAGCCCTGACTTTGAGGATAAAGTAAATATCTTACACGGAGTTTAATTAATTATCAATTATTAATTATCTTTATTGCTGAGCTGGTTTGTTTCAAGCAAGAGTACCTTGTTAAACTGTAACATTATGGAATTTTGGTGGTACCAATACTTAATAAATATTGTATCTCAGCTCACTTGAGTTAATTTTTTTTGTAGTCCTGCCTTCATTCAGTGTATAAATAAATGATGAATACTTGAGATAACTTATCTTCCTTGATTATTGCTTTGAGTTCAGTTAATAATTTAAAGTAAATTTCTCTCACATAATTTGCATTCTTTTGCTGAGATTGGATTTTGCTTTGACTTATAAATATTCTGTGGGGTTTCCAAGAGTATTGAAATAAATGAAAGATTAAGGATATAGATTAAGAGTATTATAAACTATCAATGATTAGTTAAGATTGGAACTTTAGTTAGGGTTTTCATATTTTTATGTAAATGCGGCCTATTGACATAGTAGTTTTTTTTTGTTACTCCCTGTTTACCAAAGAAGTCACACCTGCTGGGAAGGATTGGTTCCTTGTTACATCATCCTCTTTGTGAACCCTCAACAAGGTGGCGCCCTTAAATACCTCATAAGGAAATATCGTCAGTGTGACTACTTGGCCAATATTCAGGAATTTTTACCCCGCCCAACTGAGCTAACCAAATTTTATCTGTGGCATGACAACAGTCAAGTTTGACTGTTATAGAAGTTTTTGCCGGATTAACCGACAGCCCTACGGTCTCACACAATCTTAATGTAAGATTCAGACCCCTCTGAATCAAATCACAGAGACTCTCCTCAAACTTTCCTTTTGCAATGATGAGAATGTCATCCGCATAACCAATGCAATAGAGGCCTTCCTCGGTTAGAAGCCCGAGGATCTCGTCCACAACTAGGCTCTATAGAAGCGGGGACAGTACCCCGCCCTGAGGGCAGCCTCTTTCTGTGCTCATTTGCAGCTTGCTCTCACCAAAGTGGGCCTCTACAATTCTTGTTGATAGCATACTTCTGATCCATCTGATGGTAGTTCCATCCACTCCTCTCCTCTGCAACACCTGTGTCATGGCCACATGTGATGTGTTGTCAAAAGCTCCTGCTATGTCAAGGAACTCACACAATGCAGTTTCTTTTCTGTCCAGGGAATTTCTGATCATCCCTGTGAGCTCAAATAGGGCGGTATCCGTGGACCTGCCTGCCCTATAGGCATGCTGTTGTTGATGTAGCGGAGATATCTCCAGCAGCTCACTTCTGATATAATTATCTACTGCCTTCTCCATGGTTTTCAGGAGAAAGGAGGTAAGAATTATTGGCCGATAGGAACTCGGCTGTGTCACATCCTTCTTACCGGTTTTTTGGATGAAGGTTACTCTTGCCCTTCTCCACACTCTGGGTATATAGCCCATTGCTAGACTAATCCTCATTATTCTCAGCAAATGAGGAAGGATTTTCACCTGGCCTTCCTGTAGAAGAGCTGGAAAGATGTTATCAACTCCAGGCGACTTGAATGGCTGAAATGATTTTATAGCCCACTCCAGTCTTCTAGGAGAGATGACGTGTTTTGCCACATCCCAATTTTCCTTTCTTGTCCTATACTCATCTGATTCAGTGAGCACCTCCCCCATAGGCCTACAACCTGGAAAGTGAGTCTCCAAGAGGAGAAGAGCACGATGCTCCTCATCCTCTGTGAAGCCACCCTCTGGGGTTAATAGTGCTACCGGCTCCTGAACTCCATCTTTGGAAATTGCCTTATGAAGTCTTGCTACCTCAGGAATGGATGACATCTCCTCACAGAATTTTCTGAAGCTATCTCTCTTAGCTTTCCTTATCTCAATATTGTAGAGAGTGAGGGTACTGGTGTACCGCTGCCACTCACCGTATAACTTAACCCTATTAAAGAGCCTACGAACCTCAGCCCTTAGCCTAGATAGCTTCCTGTTCCACCAGGGAACCTCTCTTTTGTCTACCCTGTCTTTAACGGGGCAATTGGATGTGTAAGCATCCATTAGTGCTCCATTTAAGCTTTCCACTGATACTTCTAAATCAAGGTGAGACCGTGCCCTTGATTCTAATTGATCAGTGTTACACTTAAGGATATTTCTAATTTTTTCCCAGTCAGTGTGCCTGGGGTTTCTACCAGAGTTGTTGCCCTTAAAGGAGCCCTCCAGATTGAATTCTATTACCATGATTCAAAAGAGAGGGTTCTTTTGATACCCTCCATCTTTTAATACTTGGCCTAATACTAGAACTACTCAATGTTAAGTCTAACGCCTATTTTCTATTTTGGGTTACAAAAGTAGGTTCATTCCCTACGTTTATGATCTCTAACCCTGACTGTAGAATATATTCTAACAAACACTCACCACTTGTGTTTATGTCCGTGCTCCCCCAGACAGTGTGATGTGCATTGGCATCACATCCTATTATCAGTGGCAGTCCATGCCTGCCACAATACTGGACCAGCCCCTGGACTTCTGGTGGTGGGGATTCCCTTCCATCTTCGAAGTACCCAGAGGCCCATACTATGTTACGGTGTGTACCATCAACGAGCACTGAGGCCCGAATAGGCACAAAGTCCCGTGTCAAAAATTCTGTAATACACAAACATTTTATGTATTTTCTTATCAGGATACAAGCCCTAGGACTACCCTCCCTGGTATCCCATATTACCTTGGTATTCTTGCTTTGGAGTCCCATGATCTTCTTTCTGTACACCCAGGGTTCCTGGATAAATGCCAGTGTGTGTCCCTCTCGGGTGAACCTTCTCATAGCCAAGGCCGAGGCTCCCTTGGCGTGATGTAGGTTTACTTGAGCGACTCTAGTGGGTTCCACCATCGTCGCTTACTACTGTATGGGGTGACTCTCCCCCACTATCCAGCAGCATACTTTCAGTGTCTTCAGCACTGAAGTTTTCAGGGGTAGCGATATCCAGGTTAGAGATGTCCAGGTCCTCGCCCCGTTCCTTCTCTCCCTCCTCTCCTTCCTTCTGTTTCGGGCCCTCTCCAGATGCAAGCTCTGGTTCCTTCTCTTTCTCGGCCCCCTTCTGCATGCCATGAACTGGGATTTTGCCAAATCTATAGAAGATTTGGCAGCCGTCCTTCTTGATCTTTTCAAAGGATTGCTCATCAATGCCAATACTAAGGAGTTTACCCCCTCCTTCAACTCTGCTCCTCTGGACCTTCCACAATTGGGTAAAAAGCCCCGTGTTTTGAGTCTCTACCAGAGAGAGTATAAAACTCGTATCTCTTTTGGCACTTCTCGGAAAGTAGATAGTGACATTATGTGCCCTAGGTATTTCATCCCCTAGGCACCCTATCAGTTCCGGCCTCTTCCAGTTTTTCAGCTGAGATGCTCTCAGTTTTACCCATTCTGCTGTTACCTGATTGATGCAGTCAACAATCAGGTAGCCCGGTCTGAAGTGGATTCCTCCAAACTGTATCTTGCAGGGTGCACCCCCACCTATCTCATCAATAATTGCTTCCTCAAGCTCTGAGAGCTCGTCTTCACTGAGCATTTTCTCAGGATATTCCTTGGCGATAATTGACCTTGATGAGCTTGGTGGTTTCTGCGTATGTGGTGACATGCCCACTAGCAGTTGCGGCGGTACTGCCCGCCGCTTCCACTCTTACCTCGGTCCTCACCTTTTTCTTTTTGACTTCCTCTTTTTGAGGAGGAGTAATCTCCTGATTTCCTCGTTTAAGAGGGGTAGATGGAGGTTCGTAGTGTACCTTCCTATCTAATGCTTTCCTCCTTGCTTCATCAGGTTCAAAGCCCTGTTCCAAGAATCGGAGGTACCAGCGGGTGCCTGCCCCGCTCAACCCAATCCTTCTTGGATCATCCTTACCCCCAGGCTGGCCTGATTCCGGCAGTGTTCTTGGTCGTCTGGATCGGGGTCTAAAGTTCCCCCTTCCACGTCTTGCGGTTACATCCCGCTGATGCAGTTGATCCTGCTGTTGTTGTTGTTGTTGTTGGTTGTTTTGTTGTATATTGTTGCTTTCTTTCATCTTGGTCCCACGAGTAGCTAGGGATCTAACGGTCGACCCAGACAGAGCCCCGCATGCCCGGGCAAGGCTGCTTACTGCAAGATGTCGCCTGGTGACCTGCAGGTACCGTTTGAGACACCATCTAAAGGGCCTGGTACCATTCACCCCTCGTCACGGTCTACATAACACCCTGGGTTGGCCCTGAAACAGAGAAGAGAAAAAGGGGGGAGAAAGATCTGGGAGGAAGAATGAGTGTGAGAAAAGGACAGATGAAGAAAGTAGATCCATGTATTATAAACAGAAGGAACATGGATCAATAGGAAAGTCTCTGGCTCAAAAGAAGAGGAGGGAGCCAGAGTGGCTAGCTTCAGCGGTCAGAGACCACAGCCGATGGGGTCGCCACATCCCTACGGGCCAGTGCCGGCCTTAGGCAACGCGAGGCCCTGGGCGAGATATACTCGCGAGGCCCTCCTTTTCAGTGACTACCCCCCCCCAGCCACTGTGTCTCCCCCGATTTCACACTATTTTTCCCCTCCCCTCCTCCTACCCTGACAATACTGCCCACATCGCTGGGTCAAAAGATAAGAGACCCATCATGCGACCAGTGTTCCCTCTGAACTGTAAACATTTCTTAAGGGAAATACTAAACTTAATACCCCCGTCGTAGCAGACCTGCGTACTCAGCGAATTTCCATAGGATTTATTTTGTATATGTGAGCATTCAACTTGTTTGAGGGAAAGTATAATTTGAATACGTTAAGTAAATAATATACTAAAAAAGCATATTTAATCATTCATGAGCTTTAAACATGAGGAAAATTAACAAAGAGACCATATTGGTTTTCATTAGTAATACATACACTTTTGTATTTTATATAATTCTTAGTCTTTTAATTTTTAATAACTGTAATCTTGTTATAGAATATAAAATGTCAACAAACATATAACCAATGAACTCAAAACACTCAAAACAAACAAATAATTTAATCTCACGAAAAAATTAAATTCAATCATATGGTCAGTTTTATAGTAATTAAAACATCCCTGTTGCAACAGACCTACATCTCCAGCCAATTTCAATAAAACATATTATCAATCCTCATAATTGTAAACATACCATATATAATGCTACATTTTCAGACAGTTTAGACCAAGACATCCCCCTTCCAAATGCTCCTACTTTCTTTATTAAATTTAAAAATAATTTGTATTTTTTTATATAGTATATATTTTCTGCAAAATCTTGAACTCTAACTATTAGTCTAGGGGCCCCACTGGTGGCGATTGATGCACGGAGGCGTATAGGGAGTTTCTCTTCAAAAATGGTTTCCTACTTGTCCAAGGACAGTTTTTAGCTTGGGTACGCATTTTTTGTATGGGGAGGTTTCTTCCAAAATGGCCGCCAAGATGGCCGCCCAGCCAATATGCAGCTTTCGAGAAAATAGCTTATATCTCGGAAACTATTGGTTATAGCTCAATATTGCAAAGGACAAAAAATGCTCAAAACACATTTTTACATACAATAAAAATGTTTTCGTAATATAGAAAGCTCGCACGTCATTAAAAATTTCGTTCAAAAAATCCAGCGCAGCCCACACAATTTATTTATTTAAATGTGTGAATCAAATGTATCCAACTTTTACTTCCGGAAGCTAAGCCCATGTTATTAGTTGACAAAATACGTGTAAAAGAATGAAAATTAGCTGGGGGGCAAGTATAAAAATGACTACGTCTCCGACAGTGACGTCATCAATACGGCCACTCAGCCCGCAGATCTCGGAAAGACCAAACCGTGTTCAATATGCAAGTAAAATTTTAATTATATAATGCTTATCGGAGGTGTATAGGGGATTCCTCTTCAATAATGGGTTTCTACTTATTTAAAAACAGTTTTTAGCTTGGGTACACGTTTTTTGTATGGAGAGGTTTCTTCCAATATAGCCGCCAAGATGGCCGCCCAGCCAATATGCAGCCTTTTTCAAAAATAGCTTATAACTTGGAAACTATTGGCTATAGCTCAATATTGCAAAGGACAAATATGTTTACAACTCATTTTCACACGCAATAACATTTTTTTGGTACCATAAAATGCTTGAATATCGTTAACAATTGTGTTCAAAAAGTCCCGTGTAGCCCAGCAAATTTATCTATTTTAAGATGTGGATCAAATGTAACCATTGTTTACCTCCGGAAGCCAGCGCCATGTTATTAATTGACTAAGTACCTATAAAACAATGAAAATTAGCTTAGGGGTAAGTATGAAAATAATTATGTCATAAACAGTTATGCTATCAATGCGACAACTCAGCTAATTGTAATAATGTCGCAGATCTCGGAAACACCAAACCTTAACATTGAAATGTCATTTTACTAATCCAATGCTTAACTATATTAAAGAATTACAGCTTTATTATGTTTTCCCTTTTAACGGCAAAAACATAATTTTTTCTGAGGTTGGTAATTATCAATTGTTTAATGAATATTTATAATTTTTTACGGACCAAAATTGATCAGGATATTTTTTAGACGTTTAACATTTTACGTAAAACCAAATCGTCGCCAATAATAAAGGTTAGTTAGAAAATAAACACTGAATTTGGTGTAATAATTTTAATACAGTGTTTAATGTTATAATATCATTAACTCTAAACACAAATTGGTAGATGAAAACGTTATATAGTGAAGTCCTAATAATCCGAAATAATTGGGACCCTGATCCAATTAGGGCAAGCGAATATTATGGATTAAGCTGAATGATTACTAAATTAAAATAATCAATAAAAGACTAATTAGTTACATAAAATTATTACTGCAATTAACTCACCGTCGTCGAATACGTAAAATTAAATTTTAGGTTAGTTTGTTCATTTGAAAATGTAAAGTTACTTCCGTCGTTTTTCCGTCATTGATAAATACACGGATCATCGTTTGCTAAGATACTTTTGCCGCTGCTGCATCGAGTTCCCACATACAGTAGGTACGCACGGAAAAATTAAAGAGCCTTAGTTAATTTAAAAAATTTTTGATCCTGCGACCAGCTAATACGAGCGATTGAATCCACGGTCGATTATTTCTTCTGCAAATTTATTCCTAACATGACCTGCAATCCGATCGGTATTTTTTGTCTACCCACCCGTGGTCGGTAAATGAACACGATCGCCTTTCTCAAAAATTTTCCTGGTGTTTACGCACAATCGAATTTAAGGCCAGTTAGGTCTTTAGTTTCACCCATTTATCCACGGTCAGGGAAAAATTCCCGTACCGTTAGCATTTTAGACCAAGTCGACTTTCAAATTACCAAGTCCGGATTTTCGGTTCTCCACTGTATCGATTAAGGATAGAGTAGCCCTAAGAGATTGTAAAAGCTAATTCCAATCATTATGGCACCTTGAAAGACCAAAATTACAGAATCTGGACCCAAGTTCCTTTAAACCTTGCTCCTTGAATTCTGTGTGAAAATAAAAAACTGCACAAACAAACACATCTGTGTCAGAGGAGGCACTCTGCATGACTAAACTTAACTGTATCAGTTATATGCAGAAATATTCATTCATCTGCTTCCTCATGGTTAGTGCTAATTTTATGGTTTAGTGTTAATGGTTAGTAATAATTTTATGTAACTAATCAGTCTTTATTGGTTATTTTAATTTAGTAATCATTCAGCTTAATCCATAATATTCGCTTGTCCCAATTGGATCAGGGTCCCAATTATTTCGGATTATTAGGACTCCGCTGTATAAAGTTTTCATCTACCAATTTATGTTTAGAGTTAGTGATATTAGGGAGTTTTTGCAATCTACGATAAAACATCACGATAAACGTTAAACAGTAAAGTCAGCTGATTTTCTCCATTTAGCGCAATGTTAAAAAATACCGTTTAACGTTTATCGTATTGTTTTACCGTGGATGGCAAAATCTCCCAATAATAACATTAAACACTGTATTAAAATCATTACACCAAATTCAGTGTTTATTTTCTAACTAACCTTTGTCATTGGCGACAATTTGGTTTTACGTAAAATGTTAAACGTCTAAAAAATATCCTGATCAATTTTGGTCCGTAAACAATTATAAATATTCATTAAACAATTGATAATTACCAACCTCAGAAAAAATTATGTTTTTGCCGTTAAAAGGGAAAACATAATAAAGCTGTAATTCTTTATTATAGTTAAGCATTATATTACTAAAATGACATTTCAATGTTAAGGTTTGGTGTTTCCGAGATCTGCAACATTATTACAATTAGCTGAGTTGTCGTATTGATAGCATAACTGTTTAAGACATAATTATTTTCATACTTACCCCTAAGCTAATTTTCATTGTTTTATAGGTACTTAGTCAATTAATAACATGGCGCTGGCTTCCGGAGGTAAACGATGGTTACATTTGATCCACATCTTAAAATAGATAAATTTGCTGGGCTACACGGGACTTTTTGAACAAAATTGTTAACGATTATGGTACCAAAACATTGTTATAGCATATGAAAATGAGCTGTGAACATATTTCGTCCTTTATAATATTGAGCTATAGCCAATAGTTTCCAAGTTATAAGCTATTTTTGTAAAGGCTGCATATTGGCTGGGCGGCCATCTTGGCGGCTATATTGGAAGAAACCTCTCCATACAAAAAACGTGTACCCAAGCTAAAAACTGTTTTTAAATAAGTAGAAACCCATTTTTGAAGAGGAATCCCCTATACACTTCCGATAAGCATTATATAATTAAAATTTTACTTGCATATTGAACACGGTTTGGTCTTTCCGAGATCTGCGAGCTGAGTGGCCGTATTGATGACGTCACTGTCGGAGACGTAGTCATTTTTATACTTGCCCCCCAGCTAATTTTCATTCTTTTACACGTATTTTGTCAACTAATAACATGGGCTTAGCTTGCGGAAGTAAAAGTTGGATACATTTGGTCCACACATTTAAATAAATAAATTGTGTGGGCTGCGCTGGATTTTTTGAACGAAATTTTTAATGACGTGCGAGCTTTCTATATTACGAAAACATTTTTAATGTATGTAAAAATGTGTTTTGAGCATGTTTTCTCCTTTGCAATATTGAGCTATAACCAATAGTTTCCGAGATATAAGCTATTTTCTCGAAAGCTGCATATTGGCTGGGCGTCCATCTTGGCGGCCATTTTGGAAGAAACCTCCCCATACCAAAAATGCGTACCCAAGCTAAAAACTGTCCTTGGACAAGTAGGAAACCATTTTTGAAGAGAAACTCCCTATACGCCTCCGTGCATCAATCGCCACCAGTGGGGCCCCTAGACTATATTCAAAATAAACACAAATAAAATATTCAACACCTGCAAATTTAATCATATGTTCAGAATTGTATTTTTTAAAAACATCTCAAATCAGGGTGACTATACTTACTTTTTGGAGGGAAAAATTAAAAACAATATTGGACAACGTACTGTGTTTAGCACATCCAATATTATCCAATATCTAAGCAACCGATTGACGTAGAATAATAATTCAAAATGCTAAATTGTATGATTTTTTAAGCTGAATTCAATTTTGACAATTAAGTTTAAAAATAATTAGTAAAAATTTGTTTAATATTGAAAATAAATTTTATTTTGTGAAAAAAACCTTCTTAGAGTAAATCAATCTTGCTGGTTTTCGAACTCGAAGTCATGAATGACGCTTTACACGTTTGTTCCAAATTTCATCAAGATCGGACCTTTTTTACAAAAGTTATCGCGCCTACGGACAGGTATATATATATATATATATATATATATATATATATATATATATATACATATATATGAAAATGAACGAACGGTGTTTTTGGGGTCTAGGGACCTCAAAATGAAAAAATAACATGGTCCCGGGCTTAAGTCTCACCGTGCCGCCTACGGTAATAGCTACTTCCCTATAGGGGAAATTCGCTAAAACATATTTATACCATTACACAAGTAATATATGTTATTACAAATAATAAGTACAAGTAATAAGTGTTATTACAAGTATGTTATTACACAAGTAATATATGTTAGATTAGCTGATAAGACAATGTTTTCAGTTAATCACGTTGATGTCATCTAAAATTATGTTTTTACTTTCTCCCCCCTATACATAGTATATGGAGAAAGTATTGTTTTCGTCAAAATTTTCGAATTTGAGTTGTTAGTGGATATATTCGTTTTAGTGCTCCCTGAATCCAAAAAAATGATTTTTAGCGTGGTGTCTGTCAGGATGTGTGTGTGTGTGGATGTATGTGTGGATGTAAACAAAGCTAGAGACGACACCAGTGGACCTATTTTCATGAAATTTGGCATGGAGGTATAAAGCCGTGGTATCTCCAGGCGTATTTTTCATTTTTTTGAATTTTTGATTTTTAAGGGTATTTACCCCATAAAAACCCATAAAAAATTACAAACATCCAAATTTCTCAGAAACGACTCTAATGATTTTAATAAAAATTTCATGGTTTTTAGTGCTTATGATGGCAAACAAAATGACACCACCCGCATGTCTGTAAAAATTCAGGTTCAGAAGTTATGAGGGTTTAAGTGTTAAAAAATTCATATTTTTTAAATTTCACGAAATCAGTAACCTCCAAAGTAAATATACTTGCAACCATTAAATTTGACTTGCAAAACTAAATAATGCAGTATTTTGAATCATTAGTTTACGTCAACTGGTTGCGGAGATAATTGATATTTTAGTTCGGCGGTAAACGCAGTACGTTGCCCAATGTTATTCTTATGGCAAATATTTAAAAACTGATATCTCTGTTATTTACTAACCAATTTTGATAAAATTTGGTATATATTTGTGTGATAATTAATTGTTAATCTATATTATTAATTCTGAAAGAGATTTTTTCAATCAAAATTGTGAGAGTTTGACAGCTCGCAGGATGATGGGAGATAGCTCAAATGAAAGGTCTCGGTCCCAGGGGGTCGGGAAAAATATCAGATTATGTCCAAATATACCAGAAAATGAGAAATAACGTAAAATATCTTCCATTTAAAATGCATTGGGATTGAAAAACGTCTGCTTTAAAGTCACATTAAACATGTGGTGCTAATGCTTGATTCAAAGCCATATGGTAGATGTTGACATGTGGGATTTGTTTCAAAATTCAGCTAACTATGCACGTTCAGTGTACTATAACCAAAAATATTTTAAATTTAAGATTTTCTGATTTTATAATAATAAAGAGTTTGAGTTTTTCATAATTTAAAATTATAAAAAGTTAAGTAGAGTAGAATTCACCTAAGTTGGCCAAAGCATGTACTTATCATCTCGACAAAAACTTTTATACAAGTCACATTGAAAACATTGTTGGTTCCACATGGTATTTGTTTACATTTTCTCCGAACTGTCAAATCGCCACGTTGCGTTTGTTTACAATATTGTTTTGTTGTCATTCTTGGCAATTTTATAGGTTATTGAATGTTTAAAATATCGCCTATTTTTAGAATTTTCTATTTTTAATGAACTTTTTTTACATAGCAGTAAAGTTAAATTTGATTCTATTTCTTGATTGACATTTCTTTCAGTTTGTTTAGCTGCTTGATTATTTTTTACTGGACCAATTTAAATAAGTTTTGAACAAAATGTGAGACAAGTCAGATGCTGACTTGCAGCAATTAGTAAGGGCTAATCATAAACAAACCTATTTTTTTGTACACATTATTTGATAATAAAATCTAAGACTATTAATCATGCCGCATCCATGACACAACCTCTCCGTGTAAATATATATTTAATTTGAAAAAGCCCATGAGTAATATTTTAGGCTGCGCAAGAGAACTTCCACGTGCAATATTGCATCAGAACTTTTGATTTACTGCAAGTTTTATGCTAAAACAGATGTTTGTTAGCAATGTTTTTAGCACAGCTGGATTTTATGCTTAAGTTCGTATGAAGATAATAGTTTGTTTAGTTTGTGTTATAACGATGCAGATTTAATACCAAATGATCCATACATATATATATATATCTATAAGTATAAAAGAGGATGTTGGTATATATATATATATTTATTTATTTATTTGGCAGGGATAAACACAAAAACCGCTGGACCGATGGCCACGAAACTTGGTACATACATGTAGAATTTCATGGAGTAGGTTTATACACCTTCAATTTCGTGATAACTTTCAGGGCTTAGCCCTGGGACCGTCTTAAAGGTACCCATGTCAGGGATTTTGAAATAATTTGAGTTAGATTTGTTTACTAACAAAACATATGAAAGTAAAATTTAAAACAGGTGATGTAAATTATAATGGTATTTCTTTCTGCTATTTAACTGTATTTTTGTTAAATGAAGATTTGTTACTTGGTGCCAGGTGGTCAATGAATTAGACTTTTGCATTTTTTCAAAGTGCAATACACTATATAAAATGCTGATAATATGTAGTATAACATAAAATAAATAACTCATTACTGAAGGACTCCAGTGATCACTGATCACTTATACTTGAAGGACTTTTTTTATGACAACTAACTGCTATTTAAAGAGGAAGAGTGTGCTACTGTAAAGAATTAATTTTACCTACAACACTTTAAAAAAATTGCCGGGACGGCTCATTCAAACGTTTTGCTCAATATAGAGTCTAAAAACGTAAGACAGCACTTTTTAATAATTGCTGGAGTGGCATTGTAATTTTTTGTTCAAGGTAGACCCTAAAACCTTAAGAAAATGATCTTTTACAGTGAATAAAATTTCAAGCTAACTTCTTTGATTCCTCTAACACGTATGCCTTCATGAAGGAAATAAATAGGATTTCTAATAAGCAGGTCTGCTGCGACGGGGGTGCATAATAAAGTTTTAATTAAGGGTAACATATGCGAGCAGATTCAAAGTGCCGTCGAAAAAGCCAAGGGTGCCGTTCCTTATATTGTGCCCCATGATCATCATCAGGGCAAGCTCAGGTACCGTGGAAACGACCATTAAATGCTTCTCGGCGTTCGTCTCTGTAAATTGGCCTCTTGAGTGTGAGCGCAATCCTCTTCACCTGATAGCACGATCGACTGGACAGCCGACACAAGCAAAACGCACTTGCAAGAGGAAGGACCACCGATATTGGGCATGAGCCTACCCAGGGCAGCAACACCATTTGGGGCTTTGTCGGTGGGGTGTTGGATATGGTCACATTTTTTTATGTACAGGCAGTTTATGCAGGAATATACCCCCGTCGTAGCAGACCTTCGTACTAAGAGCGAATTTCTAAAAACTTTTGCTTTATGGAAGTACATTTGATATGTTCAAAGAAGTAGATACATTACATACATTAGATTTTACAATAAGAAAAATAAATGGGAAAGCAAGACTATATAATTCATGGGTGATAGTGTATGTATAATTTTAATCGTGAGCGAAGCCACGGGTTCTTCTAGTATATATATATATATATATAATGACGTAAGCGACATTTTTGCGAAGAAATTGTGGGCCCTTTAAAGGTTGCAGGATGAGGGGGGGGCTGAAACTGAAGGTCTCCATCTCAGGGACTCGGGGAAAATACTGGAATTGCAATTTTGTGGATCCAAAAGCCTATTTTCTAAGAAGGTATTTTGTACTATAGTAAAGAAGGATTATGCTTAGGGGCTATCAGCCCCTTCAAGCCTCTAGTTTGTTTTATTTCACTATATATGTTATCTGGTTTTAAATTACTTGAAGGGAGAAAGTATGTGTCAGTTTCCTGATACCGTTTATTTCTTTCTTTTTTCATGACCGGATTCGATTTTCTATATTTATCACGCTCTTCTGACATGACTAACCTTATTTAGAATGCGATTATATCATCAGTGATTACATGAATAAACAAACCACTCAAACCACAAAGATTAAAAGTTAATTAAATAACAGTTTAATAAAATTTAACTATAAAACTCATCACTTTCACTTATTGAAAACGATCAGTTATCGCGGTCACTACTATCAGTACCACCAATGTCGTGGGTACGCCATTTGTCCTCTCCAACAGATTGGGATTATTGATCTTATAAAGGAAAATACTGTGTTGATAACTGATGTAAACACAACAATGATGTGTTTACAATGATTATGTTGATGACAGCTCTCGCCATTGACAGGGCCTCTCACCCATCAATCACTAGCGTGTGCACCAGTTTACAAATTCCTTGCCGTATTACAGCAAGCTAAGTTACCGTTAAGTTACCATAACTTAACGTCGTTAAGTTACGGTAACTTAACATCTTGCAAAAAAATCTCTAAGCGTGAGACCCTGGGCGGCCGCCCCTGTTGCCCCCCCCCCTAAGGCCGTCACTGCTTAAACGGTATATCGTACAAGTTTCATTTTGGTCTCATTTCATTTATAAAAATAAGACAAAAAATATGAGCCATCATTTATAGTTGTATGACAAGTACTTTTTATTTTAGCGAATTTCCCCTATAGGGAAGAAGCTATTACCGTAGGTCTCATGGTAAGACCTAAGCTCGGGACTACTATAACTTTTCGTTTTGGGGCCCCCAGAAGCAAAAAACACTATTCGTTCGAATTTTTATATATATATATATATATATATATCTATATATATATATATCTATATATATATATATCTATGTGTCTGTTAGCACGATAGCGGCCGCAAAAATGGTCCGATCTTTATGAAATTTGGTACGGACATGTAAAGTGGTAATCAATTGGACGAGTTCGTGAACCAGCCCGATCGGACCACCGGAAGGGGGGGTAAAGGGGGATAAACCCCCCCAAAAATGTGTTTTTTGAGTTTTTTTACATAGAAAAATAAAATTTATCAAATTTTTGTGGGCACCATTGAATTCAGCTCAAAAAAACAAATAATTTAGTATTTTGAATCACTGCTCTATGCCCATTGGTTACCGAGATATTGAAAGTGGTAAACACAGTACGTTGTCCCAATGTTAACCTTATGGGAAATAAGTAAAATTCTATATCTCGCTTATTTCTCAACATATCTTGATAAAATTTGGTAAATGGCTTCTTCTAGTTCAGATCTACTAAATATTGAATTAAAACCATCCAGTTTTAATATACCTGTAGCAGCAAACCTGCATACTCATTTCCCATGTTATTCTTATGGAGCTTAACAAAACATGTCGAATCTTGCTATGTTTGCTTGAAATACGTTGTTTTTCATTTGAAATACGTTGTTTTTCATTTGAAATTCGCTGAGTATGCAGGTCTGCTGCAACGGGGGTATTTGCATTTTGTAGTAAGGATTTCTTATCTCCTAATTAACTCACACACTCTGACATACGCACGCACTGAGTCAGACAATGACAAAAAACCGGAACACGGGCTTAGTTGGAGTAAACACCCCCCCCCCCTCCCTGGCAACTGATAAAGAGAGTGAAAAAGGTAACTGTTTCTTTCTCTCTCTCCATTCCCTCATAATATCTGATCTATCTTCTTCCTAATTTATTTTAAAACTTTAAGTTCTTCACAAAAGTTTAGAAATTCAAATAATTTTAGGATGACAATAAATTATTGTTGTTATCAATTATTATTTCATTTCTATATTATATTCTGAAATAATAAGTTAAGCCATGAATACTATGCCACAATTGGGACTGCTATTGTAATCATCTTTACTTTGTGAAAATTAAGGAAATCATTCTTGTGTTTGGCTAAGTGTAAATATGTTATTTTTTTACTAGATATAACCATTTTAAAACCTTTCTATCAACTCATTTCTGAAATTAATGTTGTATTACCTATATGTAACTAGTCTAATTATGTAATTTAAACTATTTATGTAATTATGTAATTAAATTATGTAATTATGTAATTTAAGTGAAAGTATTGTGGAATTGGGGAGTAAAATAATAATTGCAGATTTTAAATTTGTTACTTTTCTATGCAAACAATTTTTTGAGCCAGTTTAATTGATTTTATGTATCATAATTCAAAATATTGATAAACCTATCATATCATTCACTTGTTTTGGGGATAAGCTTTCTAGTTTTGAGCTGGCATTCACTTAAGGTACGCAAATATTAGCATATTGTATCTTTTAAAATTAAAACCATGCTTCATAATTCTTTAATAATTTGGAGAATGTTAAAAAAGCTCAGCTCGAAAAAGTTTGAGCTCAAAAACTTTTGAAAAAGCTTGTCTCGGCTCGGCTCGAGTTTGAAAATCACTATTCGCACACCCCTACTTTTCGTTTAATTTTGGGGTCATATTTTGCATCAGTACTATTCTTTCGATAAAGTAGTCTGCTTTTGTTAGTCCCCTAAGCAGTATAAATTTTTCTAAATCCAATTTTCTTTTTAGTCCATATTGGATTTCTTCACTCCAGTATTTATCTAGGAAAATCTTTTTAAAATCCTCAAAATCTTTCTCTGATACTTTGATCATGTCCCATCATTTTGCTGAGAAACCCTCTAAGCAGATGTCCAAAATCTCCTCTATTTTTAATGTTTCCTCATTGTGGAGAGTCCGCCATTCATTTTCCCTGTTGAAGTAATTTTTCAGTTTCGCGAGGAATTCATTTGGGTTTCTTGATTTTCCATTAAATTTATGCAGTTCTTTGATTTGGTTATTGGGGCATGTGACGTGTACGTCAACTGGTACGCCAACTGTTTTATCGTTTGTTTTACTGCTTTGAAGTTGTTCTCGAATGCCTTCATTAATCTTCTCTTGGATCGTGTTATTTATCTCATCCCTTAACTCTTCTATTGGTTGTTGAATTTTGTTTCAATTTGTTTTATATCTATTGAGATTTCTTTACGCATTTCGTTCATCTATGTCCTTACTTCAGTCATCTCTGTCCTTATTGTTTCAAAATTATCTGTCATTGTTTAAAAATTTCCTGTTATTCTTTCAAATTTTCCTGTCATTTCATTTCGTAGTTGGTTGATCTCTCGATGAAGGTTCTGACTGAACTCTTCAAAATTCTTAAGCAATGTCATAAGCATTGTTTGTGCATCCGTTGGTCGTGATTTATTTGGACTAGGAGTTCGACTGCGGTTCAAACCGTCACCATGCGCAGATGCTAAATCTCCTGTAACATTATTTAGGCTAGGATTTATTTCTGAAGTTTTGTTACTTTCTTCCATATTTTGGTCGTTTGATTGCCTAACCATTCTTAATTCTGCTTCTTGGGCTTTGATAGTTAGTTTAATATGTTTACGTAAATTAGATTTGCTCATTAAATAGGCCTACTCTGTGAAATGTGCAACGCGTTGGGCACCAAATTGCTATGTGTAAAGGGAGGGAAGAGAGGATTTTAGGGTACGTTTTTATTTAAACCAATTTCACCTTATTATACCTCAGGGTGAGTTCTTTGCCGTAGCACAATCCAATTTTAGGCTATCAATGAGGTTATCAACTTGTGAGTTCTGAGTGTAAGTGTGTATTTTGTGTGTTTAATTCGGTCACAGCATCATTTAAGATGCAACAGCGATCCGAAAGCGTAGTGTTATAAAGGACGCAGCATCAAATTAAGATGCAACACCGTAAGCCTTTATTTAATATGTGAGTGTAAAATGTAAAGTACCACTGTATGTTTTCGGACGCAGCATCAATTAAGATGCAACAGCGTAAGCCGAAGTGTAGTGTTAAGATTGCCGCGCCAACAGACAGTCGGGGCTAAACAATCTTCGAATGTTAGTGTAATTAGGATAGCCTTATCAACCTAATTTACCTAGTAATTACCAACTCGATCAACCTTTTTGAAACTTAAAAATATTCAATCATTAAATGAAGAGAAACGATATTTTATGACCCTGACTTTTATTCTTTCGTAGATTACAAATGGATTTACAATTAAATCAATAATTAAATTAAAACTATTACTTGGTGGCTAAGAGCCTTATTACTGACAAATCATAATTAATTGTGGATACAGGAAACGCTGCCTTTACCTTTCCAAAATAACAAAATCGGGGACCTACTGTCTACCCGTTACTGCTGGAGATGCAACAGCGGGCACAGAGTGCTCACAGCATCAGTCTCAGTCAGCTATTGAGACATTGAGACGAATCTGTTTTGGCCGGCGGCAGTTGCCCGCCTTACAGCACCGATCAGCTGGGGATGATCACATGACCACCCGCTGCCCCCCGTCAGCCGATGCAACAGTCTCAGGGCCTGTTTGCACGACGCCCAGTACAGTGGACATTAACACCTTTAAACAAAAGAGAACAAAAGAATTTTTTTCTACTATCCTACTGTTCTACTGTTTCTACTGTCTGGTCGTCGTGCAAACAAGGCTTCAGCACAGTCTAGGAGAAAAATACAGTCGCGACATTACCATATGCTGCAATGCACTTTAGTTGTCTCCCTAAACACTAGCGCTCCAAAGCGGCACGCAAGCACAACTACGACCAAAATTATAATAAACAGAACAAAGTAGTTCTGTATTACATTGGGTTTAATCAGACACGTAGCGACCGTAGCGACGAGGTAAAGGTTTTAGGGTTAAGGGAAAAACTAAAAAAAATCAAAGTTGTAATATATACATATAAAAATTAATTTAAAAATGTATTTATAATATGAAACAAATAAATCATGTAAAGATTAACGTTAATAATTTTAATATATGGTTTTAAAATGGCCGCGGCCTTGAAAATTTATTGCGCCAGTTTACTGATTGCGATTAAATGGCATTAATCATTTTGCGAATAACGTTAACGGCCGTATACTCCGTGCCAGATTTAAAAAGAGAGTGTCTGACCGGTCCAGGTAGGCCCGGACAGCCCTCATCCACTGTTGTCACAACACCTATTGTTGTGAGGCCGACCGGCGAAGGGGGTGGGCAGCCCCCACGCCTGTGTCATTGACTGCGGGCCGCTTCGAAATTCCTTATACCAGGAATAACTCAAGAAATAACTCTCCGGCCGGCTTCACAACAATAGGTGTTGTGACAACAGTGGATTAGGGCTGTCCGGGCCTACCTGGACCGGTCGGGCACTCTCTTTTTAAATCTGGCACGGAGTTATAACTGAAAGGCCATTGAAATGTGAAAGGAGTGAAGTAAATTACATGAGAAGGCGTAAAAAACGGGTGTAGGCCTATGTAGGTCTACCCATAGCGATAGCGGATAAACGACGAGGTTAACATCGTGAAAGATTAATATCCTTCGGCATTTCCTCAAATTCCCAGATAATCTGAATTATTGGAAATCCGACCAGGGGTCAGCCACAATTGATTTGTTTCTGGTGTTCTTGTTGTTATGGCTCTAAATTCGCTAAAACGCCAGTGCAAATTTCGATTTAAAAAATTCTTAAGTATCAAAGCCGGTAGTCATTCTCTGTAGAGTACACCCGCTCACCGGTCAAAAGTTAAAAAGGGTAATTTCAATTTTACAAAATAATTTCAAAATTATTAATTTCTATAATTTTAAAATGTACCCAAACAGTTCTTATTTTTGTGTCTTTAGTGGCTTCTTTACAATCCGTATTGTTAAATCCAGCACTGAGATACACAGTTACAATTATTTGACAGAATTTTGAACAGTCGGAAATCACTAGAAGTCTATTTTTTTATAATATTAATGATTGATCTTAGCCTGTAAATGTCAATATATGATATTAGTTATTGAAGTTTAATTTTCAAAAGTTAAATAATTAGTATATCAATAAAAAGAATAGTTATGAAATTATGCCAAAAAAGGTTTTAATTTAATTCTGTAAGTATAACATCTTGGGACATTTTTCAACTTAGCATCCTAAATGACTGAACGTGAGATAATGTTTATTCTTACGTTTCTTTGATTGTAGAATAGCATTTGTAAACTTAACTATATAATAAATTCTAACTCGAACAAATATTTTAACTAAACTAAGTTTTGTTTCTGCACAACAGCAGCTAACGGGGAACTCAATATTTTCCATGAGCGACTTTAAAAAAACTGAACCACATCCTTTCTTGAATGAATAGTCATCAAAAATACTGGCCAAATAATTTTCACATTGCTCAAAAAATGTGAAGATGCTGCTGTTACACACCACCAACCCACCACTATCATTATAGTTTTTGAAATATACGTATAATGCATTGTTCTCTTCACAGGTTTTGTCATCATTAGCCAAAGCAACTTTACATATTTCACATTTATGGATCTGGAAGAACTTTTTTAGAACAAATCCAAAAACGTACCGCATGCTATTTAATTCCGCAACGTCTCTTGGAACATCAATGCTTAGACAGCTTTCAATATCTAATGCAGCCTCATGTTCTTTCATCACGTTTGAAACTTTTAACTGGTTCATAGATTTCAAGTCTAAAATGAGGTGGCCCCAATCCACACTTTGACAATTACCTGACGACGTGTCAACTTCTTTACTTAGGAGTCTGCTTATGGTTGAGCTGTTAAAAGCTGACATAAAGTGCTGTGGCGACGGGTTGCTGCAAAATCCTCCTTTTTGACGGATGATTGAAAAAAAGTTTTCCAATCCATCTTGGTTTATCTTCCTAGTGAGCAAATATTGCTGACTGAACTTTCCACTGTGGATTTCATTGATAAGGAGTCGAATAGAGTTGCAGTTCATCTTCAAGGCAGATATACATTTGATTTTTTTAGTTATCTCCTTATTTTTGCCATCAAAAACTTTCCAGGAGGAAACCCATTTCTCAATTTCTGCCAAAGACTGCAAATGAAGTGATTCTTTCGTTATTTTGCTCCTAAGAGTTTTTCCTTTCTTTAAATAGCCATTGAAAATGTCGAACCAATCATTTAATTTTTGGCAAAATTCTGCTGTCGCAAAAGCTATTGGTTCAATGCCTCCTATAGCAACTAGTGTTTCAAGAGCTGCTGCGACAGTGTGGCTGAAAACACGGGCTGCAGTCACTACCTTCATTTTGGAAAATGGTGGCAGATATACCGCCTTCTTAGTCAACTTAGGGGCAAGTTTATACTTTCTGTTGCAGTCACTCAAATACAGACTTTCGATGTGGTTCCACGATGCCACAACTGGAATACCACCTTCTGATTCAAAATGGAAGTCATATTTCGAGAGATTATTACGCACACATTTAAGTATATGAGGTGTGTCATAGAAAAAATAAATTTTGTTTGACTCAAAAATATAATAAGGTCTTTCCTGGGTGATTCCTAGTAGGCTTCTCCATTCCATAAAGTTTGATCCCAAGTCAGTAACACAAGTTTTAACTGTTAATCCTATTTCATTTAGTTGGCTTACAATTTGTATAAATATACATTTCAGTTGTTCAGCGTCCATCGATTCGTCGCAGAAAAAGTACATTAGTGGCTGTCTCATTCTTGTGAATATCCCATTGATCATCACTACAAGAGCAGAGTTGGCAATATTTTTTGTTCTTGTTGTGCCAGAATCCTCGAATCCCACAATATAATCTTCATTAGGGTTGTAAGTCAAATTCTCCATTAAAGACATTTCGTCCATAGACAAATTAACAATTTTTTCGTGCTCGGCCATATTTTTTACTTTTTCTTTCAACAACGAAAATATTTCTTTGTTTATCCCACATTTGAGCCTAACTCCCTCTACAAACCTTTGAAGTGTTCTAACTGATGGCAAGTTAATATGTTTGCTCAAGAATCTATAGCCTTGAGGGCTTTGATAATAGAAATTTAAGGCAAATGTTTTGATTTGCTCGTTCCACCGAATCTTCTTTGAATGTGGCTTCACCTGATTTAAAACTAAATTTAATATATCCTTAGACAAATACGGAGCTAAAATTGATTTAATTTCATTCCTTTGATTGGACAACAGTTCTTTTCTTCTTTCATTAATTGTTCTTTGGCCTCCATTTCTACGTTTTCCATGATTTTTTCGGCCTTTTTGGGTTTTTCGTAGTCTACGGATTTCCCGGTCTTTATTTTTACAAGACTTTCTTAGATTATTCACTTTTTGTTTTAAAAGTTCAATCTGTATTTCAGAGGCATTTTCATTTAAGTTAGAACAACTAGGTATTGAATCCTGTTCATAGTCACTCAGTTTTCTCTTTTTTCCTGACTTTTTTGTATCACAGCTAGCAGCATTAGTTTTTACTTTTTTACTCGTCATCGAATCATCATCAAGCACAGTCGTCATCGGATCATCATCAAGCACAGTCGTCATTGGATCATCATCAAGCACAGTTGTCGTCGGATCATCATCAAGCGCAGTCGTCATTGGATCATCATCATGAAGCACAGTCGTCATTGGATCATCATCAAGCACAGTTGTCGTCGGATCATCATCAAGCACAGTCGTCATTGGGTCATCATCAAGCACAGTCGCAGTCGTCATCGGATCATCATGAAGCTCAGTCGTCATCGGGTCATTTTTATCATTAACGGCCAACGGGTAATCTTTATCAATCATGGTCTCCGTAGCCGTCGCCGCCGCCGCCGTCGTCGTCGTCTTCGTCGTTGGTCTCGTCGTTGTCGGGGTTTTAAGTCTTTCAAATATAGTAGGAACAGCATTCCATACTAGTTTATTTTTTCTCTCATTCATAAATTGACTGCGATCGAAATGTAAAGAGCAAAATTTGATGTTGCTGTTTAGATATATTTCGTCTTTATCAAGTAAATCTTCACGCCCACTGTTTATAATCCATTGTTTTGATCTTTCGTCTTTTGGCGTTCTAAAAAAAGACAAGTTTGGTGAATTCTTCTTATTATTCCTGCATGCTGCACACAAATCTCCTCTTGATGGGGCCATTCCAAGAAAGAAAATTTACAATTAACTCAAGAAACTAAATTTAGTGTATTTTTTTGTAAATTTAGAGAAACAATCGTAAATGTAAATACAGTTTATGTTGTGTCATGAAACTGTGAAATAAACAAAAATTTGACAGATATTTAAACATCTGATTGCTTTTGGAAGAAGTATTTGTGCTTGCGTGCCACCAGAGTTAGTTAGTGGAGGGGGACACTTTTGCAACATTATGTCGCGACTGTATTTTTCTCCTAGACTGTGGCTTCAGTCTGAGTCTACTGTTTACTGCTACAGGATTGCCGCCATTTCACATCGTATTGGAAATGCAAACATTCCTTACACCTACTTTTACAATTATTGCTATTAAATCGTTAAATATGGGTTATTCTAACTTAAAACTAATAAATATTTATTATTTTACAATACAAACAAAGTATTTACAGTTAAATAATGAAAGTATACTATGTGTTCTTATTTACAATGACAATATTGGATAACCTAACCTATACGGTAAGCTAACAACATTATATTTCTTCAACTATTTCACACTTTAAACAAATTAGAATGAGTATAAAACTGAATATTTCTGTTAAATGATATAAAATCTTAACTGAGGCCTACATAATTAACAATCTCTAGCTCAAAATATCATTATCTACTGTTAAAATCTTGGTTACCTAGACTAGGCCTAGAAATAAAACATTGCAGGATCAAATCCAACTTATATATAACAAGCTTATATAAAAACGTTTTAGGGAAGAGTTTCATAGGCTGTTGGAATTCAACTTTTCACTATGTATGTAGGCTTACACAATTTTGATTCAAAATAGCTCACTGAGTATTTGGACTAACTATACTAGGCATCAAAGAACAGAAATTTAATAGGATTTTATTGATAAAGACGATCTATGCTGTGATAATCATTAAAACCTTAATTTTTACCTAAATTTCCATAGCGTTCCTTAGTATTGGAATATGGCTGAAACCACATTCAAATGCAAGTTTTTATTGGCTTTTTCAGTTATTCAGATAAAAATGGTTGTGGATAGTGTCAGTTCACTCCTTCTTAACTCAAAACCTACACAAAAATACATTTAGGTAATCGGGCATTAGCATACAAATATTCTAACGTGCATGTTTGTTTTGTCCCTGAAATAAACATTGCAAGATTGAGCGATGAATTAAGCAATGGCACAAAAATCCTTGTTAGGCCTACTTTCAGAGAATCTTGGATTACTCGACGTGCCATTCAAATATTAAAAGGAAACAAAACACCCCTTTAGAACATCCTCAACAACGATTTGTCTTCATAAACTTTTAATGAATGACTATAAATTGAAAGCAATTATTTACCTTCGTCAGTCAGCTCACTAAGTCGTAAGAAATGTTACGGCCGTTTCAGCATCACTGTGCCATCCTCAGACATTGAAGTTCAGCCAAGTTTTAATTTAGTCAAAGGAGCAGCTCAGGGGCTAAAAAATATGGATTATAAATTGAAGGGGTCCCTTCAGTAACGTTGTAAACGACAACTTTTTCAAAATTGAGATTTCTATGCAGTAAGGTTGTAAACGACATCCTGCATCAGTGCAGGGTATTTTTTCGTTGATATCTCTTGTGTTGGCAGCACTACCACAGGTTGGAAACCAAGCGCTGTTGGTCCCGCAGTTGCAGCAACGTTGTAACCGCCAAAAATGGCAACATCACCGCGCACCGTTCTGTCGCCGTCCGATGTTATTCGGCTAAATCGGAGTAAAAAACGCCCGGTTAATTTCAAATGTTGGGCCAGAAATGTTCAGAAGCAAAGAAGAAATGCTGGGGATCCCTACATTAATGAAAAGAAGAAACCAGTACCCGGGAAACAACAACCACATGAGGTAGTGCTACAACGTTGTATTTGCCAAGTGCAACGATTTTCTGTACAACTTAAAATTTTATTGTTATGAAATATTAGCAATATTACAATATATTTATAAACAACATTAACAGTTATAAATATTGTGTTATATATATACGTATTTTTATATTGTAATAATATTTTTTCATTACACATACGATGTTTGTTTTTCCATGCACTAACGTTGCAAGCGGCAAAGTCGGCAACAACGTTGCAAACGACTGTCACTTACAACGTTATTGCAATTTTAAAATCACTTTTTTTGTAATAACTTTCTTATTACGTGCGATAATATTGTAATACTTTATAGTTAAGCTAGTTTTATGATATTATAATTATATGTAACAAATAAAACATGTTTAAATCATTACATTCCCAATTATGTTTTTTCCATTTCCTGAAAAATTTACTCTATGTCGCTTACAACGTTACTGGAGGGACCCCTTCAATTGAAATTAAATGTGAACTATCTTTGTCATATATTTGAATTTCAACAGCCCACGGAAACTATATTCCCTTATACCATTAAAAATCCCTTTCAATTTGCCTTATTTTAATGCTGTTTATGATCACTTAATCACTTTAATAACACACTTAATACATCAAATACTTAAACTACAGTTTAAAATTTAAATTGTGTACTTATATATCAAACACCCTATATAACCTTAGTACCTGGTGTCCCATAATAGTCCCCCCCCTAACTTTTTCCTATATTTTTTCAAATATCAGTTCCACACCACCCCCAAACATTATTAGGTAGTTAATACTTCATTTTGAATGGGTACCCAATTTTGGTCGCCATCTTGGATCCGCCATATTGGATCCAAAATAATTTTTTCAAATATAAAAGTGGTGTTGTGACCCATAATTTCGAATTAGATTTTTTTACTGATTACAATGACGCAATCCGTATTTTAATATCTCAATTGGTTCTCAAGATATGCGTACTTTTAATTAATTTTTTTTTAACCAATTTAAACATTACAAATTGATAAAACAGGCCCATAACCACGAAATAATGTTAGATATTGACAAAT
This sequence comes from Flexamia atlantica, assembly GCA_035578135.1. Taxonomy (NCBI): domain Eukaryota; kingdom Metazoa; phylum Arthropoda; class Insecta; order Hemiptera; family Cicadellidae; genus Flexamia; species Flexamia atlantica. The sequence goes on along the minus strand of JAQJVK010000001.1, from coordinate 169,741,122 downwards.
AATCACCATCAGTAATTGTTGAGCAATTTATACTTAACTTTCACCAATGTAAATTTTTTGGCCGCCATCTTGGATCAGTCATTTTGAAATTAGGTAAGTTATTTCAAATATGAAAGTGGTATTGTGACCCATCATTTAAAACTAGTTTTTTATGCCGAATTCAATGCCGCAAAACGTTCTTAGCTAAAAAAATTAGTTTTTGAAAAATTCATATTTTTATAGGTTTTTATTAGAAAAATGTCAATATCTTGAAAACTAAACACGATAATTAAAAACGGGTTGCGGCATTAAATTCGGTGTAAAATCTAATTCGAAATGATGGGTCACAATACCAACTTCATATTTGAAATAACTTACCTCATTTCAAAATGTCGGATCCAAGATGGCGGCCAAAAAAATTACATTGGTGAAAGTTAAGTGAAAACCGCTCAACAATGTCTGATGGTGGTTATTCGTCACCATTTAGCATTTTTTGGGCTTATGGGCCTATTTTATCATTTTGTAATGTTTAAATTGGTTAAAAATAAATTAATCAAAGGTACCGTACCCGAATCTTGGGAACCAATTGAGATATTAAAAAACGGATTGCGGCATTGTAATCAGCAAAGAAATCTAATTCGAAATAATGGATTACAACACCACTTTTACATTTGAAAAAATTATTTCAGATCCAATATGGTGGATCCAAGATGGCGGCCAAAATTGGGTACCCAGTATTAACTACCCAATAATGTTTGGGGGTGGTATGGAATTGATATTTGAAAAAATATAGGAAAAAGTTAGGGGGAGGGGACTATTATGGGACACCCGATATGTGAGGTGGAAAGCAAAGCTCTTGTCGGCGAAGACAAATTTTCAGTACGGCCGATATAACCGATTAGGGTCAAAAATATTGAAATTCGAGTCTCTATCGATTGTTATACCTGATTTATCATAGAACAGGCCTGTATCGGTCTAAATATCAAATCAAAGTTATAAAAGGGCAAAATAAATCATTTTGTTAGTCTCTGCATGGCTTGAGAAAAGGGACCTCTTTTCGCTCAATGTTATTTCGCCATAACGACAAGAGGTCCCATTTCTAACATTCACTTTGTAAGCAGACTTTGGTCCAAAAAATAAACTCTCCTGAATTCTAGCGGAATTTTAGAGAACTACAATGATGTTTGGTGTAAAGAGAACAAAATTTTTCACCAATTTCATATGGTCCGACAAGAGGTCCCTTTTTATAAACGATATTTGGGCTACTAAACTTTGTCTTTTCAAGAGACTATACGTAGGGTAATAATAGTTATTTTTATTGTAATAAATGAGCAATTAATTATATATTATTGCTCCTTGAGTGTCCCAATGATGAGCAAAAATTAAATATAATCAGGGTAATTTGATTACAAAAGATAGTGTTAGGAATATTTGTTTTTGTGGTTGCAGCACTGATCGCGATGCAGCCTGTCAGGAGAACTAACACATTATCGCATGTTATATTTTTTCATTTTGTATATTTCAAAATACAGTTTGGTTTCGGTTGTTTGATGATAAAAACTTTATAAAACAATGAGATGACAGTAAAATATTCAGTTTTAAAAAGGGAGAATAACATAGGGTCGACAAGAGTTCCCTTTTCTGGAATACGATGCGTGTGTGTGTGCGTGCGTGCGTGTGCGTGTGTGTGGATGTTATATATAAGAGACGTGCAAAGTAGTAATTATATCTAATTTTAGCGAATTTCCCCTATAGGGAAGAAGCTATTACCATAGGTCTCATGGTAAGACTTAAGCCCAAGACCATAATAACTTTTTGTTTTGTGGCCACCAGAAGCAAAATACACCATTCATTCGAATATATATACCTATAAAAGGCAAAGCCCTCACTGACTCACTCATCACTAATTCTCCAACTTCACAATAACCCAGAAGGCTGAAATTTGGTACACTGTTTCTTTAAGCATTAAATAGGACAACTAAGTAGTTTTCATCCTTATCTGACCCTTGGACTCCGCCATAGACCCTCTCAAAGATCCCATAATATCCTTATGGCAGAATATAAATTGATGAAATGTTTATATTTAAACAGATGTGAAAGAGCAAGAAATTTAGTAGAATGTCAAACCAGCTGTCAGGAACAGAACATAAAATAAATGACTGACTATTAGTCCAGTCACCAAGCCATGACACCTTGAAGTAGGGTCCGACTCAAATGTTATGACTGATTCTAGTACTATTTGATGTACTGAACAAGAATATGGCGGATGCCAGACTGGCATCCTTGAGCAATTTTAAATATCGAAGGTCAAAGTTCAAAGGGCCGAAAATAGAGAAACAGATATTGAAAAAATTCCCCCGTTGCAGCAGACCTGCATACTCAGCGAATTTCAAATGCAAAACAACATATTTCAATCCAACATAGCGAGATCCAACATAGCGAGATCCAACAAATTTTTGTAAGCTCCATAAGAATAACATGGGGAATGAGTATGTAGGTTTGTTGCTACGGGTATATTAAAAGTGGGTGGTTTTAATTCAATATTTAGTTGATCTGAACTAGAAGAAGCCATTTACCAAGTTTTATCAAGATATGTTGAGAAATAAGCGAGATATAGAATTTTCTTTTATTTCCCATAAGGTTAACATTGGGACAACGTACTGTGTTTACCACTTTCAATATCTCAGAAACCAATGGACATAGAGCAGTGATTAAAAATACTAAATTGTTTGTTTTTTTTGCTGAATTAAAAAATGCTAGCAAAAATTGGATAATTTTTAATTTTCTATGTAAAAAACTCAAAAAACCCATTTTTGGGGGGGTTTACCCCCTTTAACCCCCCTTCCGGTGGTCCAATCGGGCTGGTTCACGAACTCGTCCGAGTGATTACCACTTTACACGTCTGTACCAAATTTCATTAGGATCGGATCATATTTACGGCTGCTATCGTGTTAACAGACATATATATTTTGGATATTTTCAATCTGTATTAAGATATGGATTAATATTTTGGGGTGGAAGTGGCAAAGTTAAAGATATTCTAAAACTACAAAAAAAGCATTGAGAACAATGAGTAGGTCAGACCCCAGAGAACACTATAAACCACTTTTTGTAGAATGGGAAGTCCAGACGGTAATTAATCTGTATATATATATGATCTTTTGACATACACATTGAACAATAAGGATCTTTTAAATTTTAACCATCATAACTACAACACTCGTAACAAAAATAATGCATTATTGGAACAACATCGACTTAGTAAAACTTCTAATAGCCATTTAATTTTATCTGTAAAAGTATATAATGTTGTAGAAAGATTTGTGAATACATATTCAATCAAAGATTTTAGGATCAAGTTCTATAAATGGTTGCTGTGTCACCCTTTTTATAGTCTGGACGACTTTTTTAATCATGGAAACATAGAGTTTTAGAAGTTTTTCTTTTTCATATATGATTTAGTTATAATTTGATTAATTGTGTTAATATTGACTTGTAAACTATTCCTTATTCAAACTATTGTAAATCTTATATAAATTAAGCTATTTTGACTTGGCTGTTATGCTGCATTTTGACATTGTCAATGATATTTTTGTATCCACAAGACAAATAAAGATATTATTATTATTATTATATATATATATATAGATATATATATCTATATATAGATATATATATAAATTCGAACGAATAGTATTTTTTGCTTCTGGGGGCCCCAAAATGAAAAGTTAACATGGTCTCGGGCTTAGGTCTTACCATGAGACCTACGGTAATAGCTTATTCCTTTAAGGAAATTCGCTAATATGTATTTGTGGTATCCAAACAAATATTCCCAAAGGTATTGGTTTTTAACCACCACCAATAGTTTCTGGGTGGTAAGTACTTTATTTTGATTGGGTATTAATTTTCAGCCACCATCTTGGATCCGCCATATTGGATACAAGTTAATTTTTTTAAATGTGAATGTGGTGTTGTGACACATCATTACAGACTAGATTTCCACGCTGATTACAGTGCCGCAATCCGTTTTTGAAAATATTGTTTTATTCTCCAGATGTACTCAAATGAAAATTCTTCCCCATACATTTCTTATGGGCGTTTCTAAATTAAACTATTTTTTTGTTTCGTTTATCTTGTATCTCCGGTTATAATATCATTATAAAGTTTGTTTTGGTCTTAAAAGACTCAGTGATTTAATGGCTTCAATTTGAAATATTAATTATTCAAATACAACCAGTGGGAAGTGAGTTTCAAAGCAATATTTAACATAAAATGTTGATTTTTCAAAATTTATTTTTACTTAAAGATGTATAGCTCAGGTTCTAAGCAAATCTAAACATTGTGTTCAGTCTTAAAACACTTATCTGATCTTTGTCTGTAATTTTAGACCAAAACGAACTTAAAAATGTGATTAGAACGGGAGGTATTAGAAACTCAAAACAAAAATATTTCAATTTGGAAGGTCATATGATCTTTGAATACGCTTAGCTCTTTTTCCCAAAGTCGGATTAACGTCATCAGTGGCTCAAATGAAAGCCAAAGATTAGATAAGTGTTTTAAGACTAAAAATAATATTAAGACTTACTTAGAACCTGAGATATAAATGTTTAAGTAAAAATAATTTTTGACAAATCTAAATCTTATGTTCAATGTTGCTTTGTAACTCATCTCAGACTGATCGTAGTTATATGATTAATATTTACAATTGAAGCCATTAAATTACTGCATTTTTTAAGACGAAAAAGAACTTTATAATGTAATTAGAACTGGGGATGTAAGAGAAACAAGACAAAAATTGTTAAATTTTGAAGATCGTATGATCTTTAAACAGTCATAACCCTTTTTACAAAGTGGTTTTTAATAGAAAATGGCTTAAATGAAAGCCAAAGATCAGATAAGTGTTTTAAGACCAACGATAACATTTATACTTACCTAGAGCCTGAGATATAAACCTTTAAGTAAACATAAATTGTTAAAAATCAAAATTTTATGTTCAATGTTGCTTTGTAACTCATATCCGACTGGTCTTGTTTAAATGGACAATATTTCAAATTAAAGCCATTAAATCACTGAATCTTTTAAGACCAAAACGAAATTTATAATGCGATTAGAACCGGAGATATAAGAAAAACAAAACAAAAAAAATAGTTTAATTCGGAAACTCCCATAAGAAATGTACAGGAAAGAATCATTATTTGAGTATATCTTGAGAACGAAACAATATTTTCAAAAACGGATTGCGGCACTGTACAATCAGCGTTTTTGTAATCAGCGTGAAAATCTATTCTGTAATGATGTGTCACAACACCACATTCACATTTAAAAAAATTAACTTGTATCCAATATGGCGGATCCAAGATGGCGGCTTAAAATTAATACCCAATCAAAATAAAGTATTTAACACCCAGCAACTATTGGTGATGGTTTAAAATCAATACCTTTGGGAATATTTGTTTGGATACCACAAATACATATTTTTTCAATATCTGTTTCTCTATTTTCGGTCCTTTGAACTTTGACCTTCAATATTCAAAATTGCTCAAGGATGCCAGTCTGGCATCCGCCATATTCTTGTTCAGTATATCAAATAGTACTAGAATCAGTCATAAAATTTGAGTTGGACCCTACTTCAAGGTTCATGCCTATTTTCCTATTTGGCGACTGGACTATATATAGATATACTTATGAGACCTTTCTTCCCTGTAACAGCTGGTATTGAAAGAGCTTATTTAAACCATTGATTTTATCTACATCATTAGAAAAAATACTTTGCCTTTGTCTTTTAGCAAATTTTATTGATGGAATTATTACCATAGGTCTCACGGCAAGACCTAAGCCCGAGACCATGATAACTTTTCATTTTGAAGCTCCCAGAAGCAAAAAACACTATTCAAACTATATTTAAAGCTGAAAACACAGTACATTGTTCCTATAGAAAAATTCTATATCTCGTTTATTACTCAACATATCTTGATAAAACTTGGTATGTGGCTTTTTTGGTTCAGATTCACCTGATATTGTTTTAAAACCACCAAGTTTTTGCATGCCTATTGCAGCAGATCTGCATACTCATTCCCCATGTTATTCTTATGGAAGAAATAAAATAAGGTCATGCACATAGTCTGGAGGTTTGCTGCAATGGGGGTATTATGTTCAAGATAGACCCTAAAAACCTTAAAATATTTTGACATTAAATAAAGGCAATTTCTACGTTTTACGTACATATACTTTCATGAAACAGAAAACTGCTTTAGTGAGTACTGCTTTAGGATTCTCTAAGTACGCAAGGTCTGCCGCGACGGAGATATTTATATTCCTGCTTAAGGGACACTATGCACCATGCATGCGAGCAGATTCTGGGCATATTGGGAACGATATTGGGCATAAGCCTTCTCAGGGCAGTGGCACTCTTGAGGCCTTTATTGGCGGGGCGCTGAATCTGATCACATGTATAGTACAGGGAGGCCAAATAGAAATACCTCCTGCGGGGGGCAGCAATAGAATAACTCCAGTCGCAGCAGACCTGCGGACTTTGAGGATTCCTGAAAACATCTTTATGGTTAATAAAAGTCCATCTTCTTTATATTTGTCCAATACCACTGACCTATCACTGATCATCACACTCATCCTTCAGTCATATTCAGGGTAACGTTCTCCATGAGGTATCTGTCTCAAAAAGAATGATGAAAATGATTGAAAATTAAAAAAAAACAGCCCAAGCTACTTGACTTAGAACCTTGGACCTTTGCATGGACGATCTTAAGGGCGTAAACATCCGCTAAGAACGGTTTTTTAAATTCGAAGTTTTAAGGGGTTCTGGCGGGGTCGAAGTTTATAAATTTTCCTATGCAAGTGGAATGGATGATCTTTTGTTTAATTTTCAATCTTCATTCAACAAGCAGGTGGTTCAGCTTCGCATATGAATACAATTTTACAGCTGATTTATAATTTGGTTACTTTCATAATGGTTTTATAATTGTTTTGTTGATTTTTTAGGTGATATGTACTATATAAAAGTTAAATTTAGTTTAGTTAGTTAAATTAAAGTCGTTATTAGTTTTTTTACGTTATCTGTTTAATCATAAACTCAGTATGTGGCCCTATATTCATTTAGGCAGCGGGAGTTACAAATTTTATTGTGAGCAAAGCCACGGGCAACTGCTAGTATACATATATATGTATAAAAATTTGAACGAATGGTATTTTTGGTTTCTGGGGGCCCCAAAATGAAAAGTTGTCATAGTCTCTGGCTTAGGTCTTACGCAAGACCTATCGTAATAGCTTCTTCTCTATAGGAGAAATTTGCTAAAACACTAAATTAAATGCAGGATTAAAATCTGCACTTACAGAAGCTTCGTGTTAACTTCAATCTAAAATGACCATCATAACGAATATTTTAAAAATCAAGTTCATAGTTTCTAATGATTTCCAAGCAGTTAACTTTACTTAAATGAATTTACATCGAATGTTTAAAATAATCTTCACACCTAAAATAGTTGTAGAACAAAATTTGAAAAATGACGTAATATCAGCGTTTACCCCCCTCCCCACGCACATCATCCTACCGTCATTTCCATTCTTGACCTTTCCCCCCTATTTTCAGATGACGTAATTCATGGACGGCCCCTTAATACATTGATACATTGCTCGAAATATTTACCTACCCAGGTAGGTATTGTAAGCCAAGTATGAATGACAGGATAAGTGAAGGATGATTGTGGCGCGGTCTTGTAGTCTTGCTACTGACCAAGGCCAACATGTTCCTTAGACAGGACTGTTAATTAATAGCCCAACAGCCAAAGGCAACTAAGGGACCTACATTTTAACGTGGGATCTGAGCCACAATTTCACCTGGTTTATAATTTATGAAATGGTCTAATTTTTTACGACGGTCTTATGAACGTAGTATTCAATAGTGCGGACGTTAATACCCACTAGGGTACACCCTGCCCACAAATCATCGCTCATAACCATCCAGGTGCGGGAAAGAACATCGAAGGAAAGCCTGGTTTGAAAGGAGTTGAGAGCACGATTTTTCTGCTCCTAATAATAATCATCATATTATCCTACATTATTATGATTTTTGAAGTAGAAAGCCTTCATGTCTTCCAATAATGTTAATCTTAAGGGTCAAAAACATTGTACAGTTTGATTATTTCCCAACATCACCTAATGAAACCTGGTATGTGGCTTCATGTAGTTGAAATTTACTGGGTTATAGCCTAAAATCCCCCATTTTTACATTTTTGGGCAGCAAACCTGCATACTCACTCCCCAAGTTATTTTTATATAGAATATTTTAGCATGCTTATTTACAAGGCCATACAAGGCTTTGATTTGATGAGGCTTTGTCTAAATTATTTGATAGAAAGAATTTGAAATTTACTGAAATATGCAGATCTGCTGCAAGGTGTGATCACCTCGGCCGCCGACAGACGCGGTGGACCGCGGCCACTCCTGCTCATTAACACCTCCTCAGATGATTCAAACCATTCTCAAGAGGTGTCAATCAAATTTTAACCTGGTAACAAAAGGTTATTCAAGAGTTTTACTGCAGGGGAAGATTCGTGCCTAAGGTATAAAAGTAAGCTCCTTACTTTAGGTGTCCTGGTACCTACTGTTAAAAAAAAATCATATTCTCCAGTGTGCCATAAGGTATTAGAGTGCCCAGAGCTGGAAATTAAAGTTTGATATTAATATGTGAAAATAAATTTATCTCAGCAATTTTTTATTATTATTTGATTTTTTGCTTAGTTAAAATAATAATAATTAGAATAATAACGCCATCACGAAAAATTCATACCGTCAAGAGTTAAATTTTTTATATGTACAGTTAATGTTACAGTCAGCGAGCACAGAAAATCAGTAAGGTCTTCCCATACTCCTTGGGACCGCTGCCAAAAATGACTTTCGAAGACATACAGTCGCGTCGGTTTTGGAAGAGAGAAAACTTTTTCTAATGGAAAAAGTACCGGAGCTATGAAACGCGGGGTCTGGGCCCCCGGAAAATTTGTATATATTGCAATTCATTTTGGTGCTTTTTAACGTTTTTGACTACTTTGTATAATGTTTAGGCCTTGTACACTTTTGCGCTAGCAAGGTTTTGCCCTGCCGCGGCTAGAGTGTACTTGCGCCATAGTAATCGTGTAGGTTGTGATCTCCAGCGATACGTGCGTTAGCGCCACTCACGACTCATAACGGGAATTTCGTATCGTCCTGTCCAAACGTTTGACGAACTATTTGCCGCATGAGGCCTTATAAGAACGACTTGGAAACAAGTAATGCCGAACGCACCCAGTACACGCTTGTATTGGCCTGGATTGGATTCGCTCTTGATCGACGATAGTGAACTCTCACCATCACTCGGTCTCAAGTTTGTTTAGTGATCAGTATCCAGAATAGGGGTTAAAAAAGCTGTCGTTTATTATCATGCGTGCAACATATATGTGTAAAGGAAAATAATGTTGTAAAGTTGACTTAGGTAATTCCCAAACTGGAACAAGTTGTATACTTGTACAAAAATCATTTTCTAAGCAGTATTAATAAATAATGTGGCCAGAAAAAAAGGTCCGGAGCCACACCGGTGTACTGAGAATAAATAAATAAATAAATAAGGTCTTTATTTAGCCAGCGTTGACTTAAGTAAAATTACCTAGTTGGAATTTTCTCAAATTGGAACAAGTTGCACACTTGTACAAAAATCATTTTCTAAACAGTATTAATAAATAATGTGGCCAGAAAAAAAGGTCCGGAGCCACACCGGTGCCCTGAGCTGTGCTCCGGTGTCCTAAAAAGTACCGGATGTGCTCCGGCTGAAATTAACCCCTGCAGTTAGTAAAATATCATAATTGTCAATTTTATTTTTGTTTTGCTTGTATTCCAAAATGATTTTGACTTTTGTTATTATTAAAGATAACCAGATGAGTAAATTCCAAATGACAATTTATATGTACAAATAAACAATACTAAAAAATCAAAATAGCTACAGAAAAATAAGAAATGGTAAAACTCCTACTAGTACAATAAAATAAGGCCAAAAACACCCTTTAGATTGGCAACTGATGTCCTTTCACGAAAAGTTTATCAGAGCTCCTTTTGAGCACTATAATTAAAGATCCGATGAGTCCCCAAAAAATAAAGTTGGTTTACACCTTTAAAATCACGTTTCGAAATACCGGTTTTTTTATAATGGGATAAATTTAAAAAAAGCTTCCCCTTTTCATTTTTTACCTCTGTTTATCAATATAATGTCGTGGAACCACCACTGATACTTTTTGCGTGGTAAATACTTCATTTTGACCGATTGTTAATTTTTGGCCGCCATCTTGGATCCGCCTTATTGGATGTTATTTTTTCCAATGTAAAGATAGTGTTGCGACACATCATTTCAAAGTAAATTTTTACACTGATTACAACGATTCTGTCGCTGATTACACTGATTACACTGATGTCCATTCATGAAAATTTGATCAGAGCTTCTTTTGAGCACTATAATTAAAGATCCGATGAGTCCCCAAAAAATAAAGTTGGTTTACACCTTTAAAATCACGTTTCAAAATGGCGGTTTATTTGTTATGGGATGAATTTTTAAAAAAGCTTCCCCTTTCATTTTTCACCTCTATTTATCGATATAATGTCTTGCGACCACCACCGATACTTTTTGGGTGGTAAATACTTCGTTTTGACCGATTGTTAATTTCTGGCTGCCATCTTGGATCCGCCATATTGGATATAAGTTATTTTTTTCTAATGTAAAGATAGTGTTATGACACATCATTTCAAAGTAAATTTTTACACTTATTACAATGCTGCAATCCGTTTTTGAAAATCTTGATTCGTTTTAAAGGTACACTTAAATTAAAATTCATCCCTATACATTTCTTATGGATGTTTCTCTTTTTGAATATATTTTTATAATTTCCCATACAACTCCCATTCTAATTGAGGTATTCAATTCATTTTGGTCTTAAAATACTCATTATTATTCTGCCTTTAATATGAGCTATTGACCATAAAATTCGGACGAGATTGTGGCTGTTTATATTATTCTATTCAACGTAAATTAAATTTTTTAAAGACTATTTTAGTTAAAGATTTATATCTCAAGTTCTAAATAAGACACAACGTTAGTTCTGGTCTTAAATTAATCGTTGAATCATTGACCTTCTTTGGAGCTATTGATAGTTTAAATTGGGTGGGTTTGATGTGATTTATAATATCACAACTTTACCTTTATTTCAGAAATAATAATTATTTGTATTGAACAGGGAATAGTAGCGTATCTTAAACTCAACCGATTTTAATAATCAATTGCTAGAAATGAAGCCTATAATGTACTGTTTAATTTAAGACTAGAACGAACTTTGAGTCTCACTTACAACTTGTGGTGTATCTCTTTAAATAAAAACACATTTCAGCAAAAAATAAATATTATGTTGATTAGAGAATCATAACTCACTTAAAATCTAATGGATTTAAACAATCAATGGCTCCAAAGAAGGCCAATGATTCAACAAGTAATTTAAGACCAGAGTGAACTTTTTGTCTTCTTTAGAACTTGAGATATTAATTTTTAACTAAAATAGAATCTTTAAAAAATTGAACTTTAATTGGAGTAGAACAATATAACTCGTCTCTTATTCATCAAAATTTAATGACCAATAGCTCAAATTAAAGCCAGTATAATACCAAGTGTTTTAAGACCAAACTGAACTGCATACCTCAATTAGAACTGGAGTTATAAAGAAAATAATAAAAAATAGATTCAAAGTGCGAAAAGTCCACAAAAAATGTATAGGGATGAATTTTAATTTGAGTGTATCTTTAAAACGAATGAAGATTTTCAAAAACGGATTGCAGCATTGTAATAAGTGTAAAAATTTACTTTGAAATGATGTGTCACAACACTATCTTTACATTAGAAAAAAATAACTTATATCCAATATGACGGATCCAAGATGGCAGCCAGAAATTAACAATCGGTCAAAATGAAGTATTTACCACCCAAAAGGTATCGGTGGTGGTCGCAAGACATTATATCGATAAATAGAGGTAAAAAATGAAAGGGGAAGCTTTTTTAAAAATTCATCCCATAACAAATAAACCGCCATTTTGAAACGTGATTTTAAAGGTGTAAACCAACTTTATTTTTTGGGGACTCATCGGATCTTTAATTATAGTGCTCAAAAGAAGCTCTGATCAAATTTTCGTGAATGGACATCAGTTGCCGATCTAAAACCCCAATTTTAATGTACTATACTGGAAGAAAACACTATCTTTGTATTTGCTGGGTGAAACCGGGATTATGAATTTGGAGCTCAATGACCAATGACAACTAGCAGGGGTGCCCAGCCCCCCCAAGGGCAATGGCGCATGCCCCCCCCCCCAAACCAAGCCTAATGCCCCCCCAAAGCTTGACAACCACCCCCCCACCCTTTAATTTCTAACATTAGTTAGTATGTCAATAATAAAAACTAAAACCTTACATCCTTCCCTATCAAAGGGTATTATTGCGTTTTATTTACCAAACTCTTAAAAACACAATTAATTACTAAGTATCAAGTAATAAAGTGATAAAGCATACAATAATAAAGCATACCAGCATTAGGTAATAAAGTGATATCACTTCAATATATAAAACACATTTATTTAAAAGTAAGTCTAGTTCCAATAGCGTGAATCAAAAAGTCACTAATATGTTGCCAGTAAATGAAAATAGAATGAAGTACTTTTTACAGTACGTGATACTATAGCCAACGATACAAATAAGCAGTGTTGTAATAGTATATTTCGCAACAAGGGTCGAAAATGAGATTTTGCAGGCTCGATGTCGTGTTTCAAATTTGAGACGATGTCGAGACGGAGTCGCTATTTTTCACCACATTACACAATGAAATATGCTCTATATAACATTTGAAATCTGATTATTTATTTGAGACACTTGAAATCAAAACTCTGAGGGCACGAGCGGTGATACAACTTCTTTGTCATGGTTTAAACAAACACAGCTGAGCTATGAAAATCATATGATCACAACTATCCTGTCTTTTGGAACCTATTGAGTGCTCTACAATTATGATGTTCTCACGTTGATTCAAGTAAATAAACAATCAGCTGACGAAAGTTTTTGGCCCTCTGGCGGAAAAAGCTGATTTCGGTTACCAAGTAAAGTTAGTAAAACAGGTAATTACGTCGTAGTGTGGCGAAAAATCTTTTACAACCTACGAGTATTTTTAATTTTCGCAGTTTAGTGATGCATTAATTTAACATGGTTTCCATAATGATGGGGCGTTATTGTTCTTACAATAACCTGAAATTATTAGTTTTTTTTATTTATTAAATTACGAAATGAATTAACATAATATGTGGTACATACAATGAATGAATGAACATGTCTATAAATATAATAAAATATTGGGATTTTACATAATTAAACACTGAAACAGTGGTATTGAAATGGCATAATTCTCGCAGGCAGGTTCAAAAACATATTGGATGCTTGTTGGTTAAAAAACATCTTGGTCTTGGGAGCTGGTAGAGGTATGAGGAACGTCAACGTCAAGTGTGCTTGTTGATTGACTTGGGTCTGGAACATACTTTTTCCATGGTCCGTTATCGATTTTAATTTCAATCCTCAAATACTAGACTACAAGACTAGGTTGGGAGGCCTATACTGTTCATTCAACAAAACACACATAAAACCACTCCGTGGTATGCCACAGATAAAAAAAATACAGAATACAATTCAGTTTCCGTATATCTAACTAGCTAAAATTAATATCCAACCACGATATCACAACACAATGTGAACTTGTAATCACCATTCACTTCTCTGAGTAATTAATTGTACTATTCGTAAAACTGCCTCACCGCAGTCCAAGCAGGCACACCAACCGTGCTTTATACGACAGGCGATTTACTGTTGCTATAGTCTTATTTCAAACGGCCAGTGTTGCATTACACAGGATTTGGCATTTTACCCGCCAACTCCATTAATAATCCTCACTTTTACCTGGTTTTTCGGCACTAATCCCTGCAAAATCGGCCCAGGTACCAAAATCCGAGTAGTTAGCCGAAAAACCACGTAATGACTTTAAATTAACCAAAACCGGATGCTTTCCTAAACTTGCTGGGTAAGGAGAGAAATATTACGGTACATTAATAAATTGCGCACTATATATTAAAATATACGCACTATATGTTTACTTCAAGTATTGTTCTTGATCAAGTTCTTGAAAACCATAATAAAAACCCAATTATTTTTCTCACCTTACATGGACATTGGATATTTGCAAAGCAAACCAAAATTAAAAAATCCTTGGCTTTACCCGTTTTTATGTATTTAGGATGCCTGGTAAATCCCCGCAGCTCAAGTCTAAAATCCCTGATCTTACTCGATTTTTCTTAATCCTCTCAATTAAGTCCCCAAACGGCCATTAAATACCCGCAAATACGGCCATTAATACCGGGCTAATACCCGCTTTTTGGTAACACTGCAACGAAATGACCAATACAATACAACTATACCAAACACATAATACCAAATTTCGTTCAAAAAATAAAATATCTAGAGTTCCAAAAAATCTTGTACTTCGTCAAAAATCCCCGATTTTACCCGTTTTTTTGTTGAGTAAATTTCCTCAACCCAAGACTTACATCCCCGGCTAAACCCGTTTTTTTATCACCGCCAAATCTCCGCACGGCCTCCAAAATAACCAAAACCCGCGTAAATACCATATTTTTGGCTATATTGCTTACGGCTGTGTCAGAACGGGGCCACAGACTCTGTCTGACACCACGTTTTTTATGGGCCTATATCAGACAGGGTTGTCAGTCGAGCCATTGCCAACCGCCCTTCCAAAATAATTTAACAATTAATTATGGATTGACATGGAGATTCCGGGGATGGTTTGCATGGCAAACTGGAATATATGACGATGGCAATCCTGATGAAATGGTTAGATAAATAAACAATACTTTTAACTGTTGCATATAGTTATGCTCATTTGTTTGTTTGTAATTTTCCCTTATTCGCTGGTTTGAAATTCCTCACAAAAAAAAATTCCGCCCGAAAAATCATGCCCCCCCAAAAATTTTGATGGCGCAATTTGCGCCATGCCCCCCCCTTCTGGGCACCCCTGACAACTAGAACCAATTTAGAATCTTTGTAAACTAAAACTTTCTCAGGATCAATTGAACTACTCATTGAGTGTTATCATTGTGCTTCCCAGCTGAATAAAAGGTGATATTTTATTGATTCTCAACAACTTTGATTTAAATTTACAACAGTGAGTATTTAACAACAGTGAATATTTGCTCTAATCAAAGCTATAAAAACAATTAAATCTGAAATATATATATGCCATAAAATAATTTTTATATCTTCTGTTTTTGCACAATTTTTGTTTTGTGTTGCTTTAACTAACTTTACATATAAATAATAATAAAAATGCAGTGTAATTTTGTTCTAAGATTATTTTTTTCCATAAAAAATATGTTTTTGACTTTCTGTTATGAATTACATAACATCTTATGAGTTTAGTGAAATAGTTACAATTATTCAGAAAGAATATAGAATGCTCACAAAGCTACTAAAATACTAATACATTTTATTTCAAAACTAGATGACCCGACAGACGTTGTCCTGTCTTCTTTATGAATAATTTGCTTTAGTTTGAATAAATATCAAAATAGTCACACCAACAACACAGCTTTTATTATAAACCTTTTTTATAGTTTGATTACTGAAGCTTTGTGCGGCGATAGGGGAGGTAAAATCAGGTGCAGAGGACCTAACTGATGATCACTGTTCTGGCTGTCACCAGTGTTGCCAACGTGATGAACGCCCTCAAATGCCGATTCAACCGACGCTGACGCACAACTCAAAATCGGTGTAATCATTAGAGAATAAAAATTAAATTTTCAAGTTTTGGGAATAACAGTTTGATTTTTTGTTTAAGTTGTGGCGGGCATTTAGCCTATATCACTATTAACTTTACAAATCCTAAATTAATCTATGTTTAATGCAGCGGTCTATTTCCAAAATACGTTCTAAAAAAAAACAAATTAAAAAAATAAACCAGTTTTCAGGTTTGTGGCATTACGAGAACAAACTACTATTCTTTAAAAAAAATTATTTCCTAAAAACATATGTCATAAGCCTTTTTTATTTAAAATCAACTAAAAAATTCCAGGTTATCAAATAATACTAAAATTGCTTTATTTGCAAGATCAACAGTTTAATTTATTAAATTACATGAGAAAATACATTTTAAAATAATTTTTTTGTATTCAAATACAGTACTTAATACAACAGTACGTTTATCGTATACGTAACAAGAAACTCTCGTGGCACTATCTTGAGTAGCCTACTTAACAAAGTTTTCATTCACATAACCTAATGGTCGGGAATTCTTTTTTGAATTGTCAGGAAAAGCCGGGAAAAAGTCGGGAATTTCGTATTCAAAATTTGGTAGACACCCCGTTAAATCAGGGTGATTATACTTTTTGGAGGGTAAAATAAAAAATAATATTGGACAGTGTACTGTGTTTAGCACATCTAATATCTAAGCAACAGATTGACGTTGATTAATTATTTTAGATGGTTATTTGTTTATTTTTTTAAGCTGAATCCAATTTTGACAACTATTAAAATCATTTAAAATGAATAAAAAGGTGTTAAGTCTTAAAAATAATTTTTGTCTTGTTAAAAACCTTCCTTATTGTTAACTAGTCGTGCTGGTTTTCAAACTTGAAGTAATAAATGTGACTCTACACATATGTGCCAAATTTCATCGCGATTAGATCTTTTTTACGAAAGTTATTGTGCCTATGTATATACATATATATCCCTATACATATATGAAAATGAACGAACGGTGTTTTGGGGGCCTAGGGGTATCAAAATGAAAAGTTACAGTGGTCCTGCGCTGAAGTCTTACCATGCCGACTACGGTAATAGCTACTTACCTATAAAAAAGAAATAAGCCAAAAGGAGACAAAACCAATCCTGATTGCTACCAGCTAATATCTTTTGTTCCAGTTCTTGCTTAAATCTTAGACAAAGTTTCACAATTAAGGCTAGGTTCAGTTATATACCAAATTAATACCAGTTTTAAATGTAGTAGCTTGAGGAACCTTCTATGACCTTAGCAAAGTGTTTGAGTATGTTTCTGTTGTGATTCTTGAGAAAAAATTGGAATTTTATGGGATAAGGGTGACTGAGCTTAACTTTTTTGCAAACTACCTGTTGATGTAAGTACAATAAAATGTGATTGCAGCTCATTCACAAAGCTTTGTAAGGATCAAGAGTAGGAGACAATCTGTTTTTAAAGGGGGTGAGTGGTCAAAAATCACTGAAGTCACTTGTGGTGTGCCCCAGGAGTCCATTCTTGGCTCGCTGCTTTTTATTATTTGAATTAATGGTCTACCTCAAAATTTAAATATGCCAACTTGCATCTAGGCGGATGGTACAGTCTTGTCTTGTAGTTCGGATTTCAAGGAACTTCAAATTTAGCAAAAAGCTCTCAGCTATGTTCTCCGCTAAACTCTAGCCCAGTGGTCCCCAAATGGCGGACCGCGGTCCGGAACCGGACCGCCATCTAATTTTTTACGGACCGCGAGGTCGAATTCACAAACTGTATTTTTAATGCATTTTTAGCTTTTAGTGTATTTTAACTTTATTTGAACTTAAACTGAGTTTGAGTCATCTATGTCTATGTGAGTAATTTTTGTGTATAATACGTGTTCTAAGTTAAAATAAATTAAAATTAAATAATTTATAATGTTATTTTTTTTAACCTAAACAATAGAGACATTTTCTTATCTATTCAAATTTTTATGTGTTTTTTTGGGTGGAAAGAAAAGTTACAAATAACATGCACAAATAGGCTAAAATCACACCAATTTAAGTGAAATCTTGAAAAACTTTCCGGAGGAGGGCCCCCGGACCCCCCTCAACAGGGGGTATGAACACAATAATTACTGAACCAACTTTTAGCTGAGTGGATATTCTTCATTATATAAGCTGATATCACATAATCAATTTCATTCGATTTTATCCTCTCAACCAACCAAATAAGAATGTGTGCGTGTTGCAACTCGTGTTTTTGCCATTCTACTGAATACATCCCATAATGCGTCTCACCGAACATGCAATGCTTAGCAATAAAATTCATGAGTAACTTCATTTTCTTTTAAATTCTCTTGTGGCAATATGGCGATCAATGGGAGATTGGCCAGGAAATAATTCTTGTAGAATTTCTGACCAATTTGAATTGCACGTGAATGTAATAAACAAATCTGGCGTACCATAATGACGTACATCCAACTTAGCACCATGAGCACACTCATGCTCATATGTCGCGGACTTTCGACGTATGTTGCTGGGAGAATAGTCACTCTGCCGTCTTTAAATGCATTTCAATCAGTATTGGTAGAATCCCCAAGATGTACGTATTCCACGAAACGGAGTTTTGCCTGGTTCAACCTGATATGCCAATCGTGTCAATTGTAGTTGGCCACTGGTGCAGCACATTACAGGGGCTTCATTTTTAAACCCATAATCATTGCAACTGTTGACACACAATGTTCATTGAGCCAATAGCAACTATTGGCAATAAACTGTCATGTTATAATTGAACGCAGCTCAATGGGGATTGAATGCAAGATCTCCTCGTTGATGGTTTAGATTAAATAAAGCACATTCGTCTTCATTTCGAGACTCGTTTTGCTTGTCATTTTGACGTGCCCGAAAGTGTCCTACACTCTTAGCACTGCGTTCACTACGGCCCAGGTTGTTGCGTCGAGGGTAACGTGGCAAATAAAAGGTTATATTACCTTGTTGCTGTCAGTGATCCTTTTTAATTCCAATGTTGGATTACAATTGTTTCGGCAGTGTAAACCACCTTCTTCAGATCCAATACAATATCAAGCTTCACTCATGACGAGGTCGTTAAATTTTAAAAACTTGAAATAGACACACACGAACATTGAACACAAAACAATTACATTAAAATTTAAACAAACTGTGGCCACAGACCTACACTGCTAAAAGACATGTCCGCACTGCAGTGGTGGCAGGAGTAGAGTTGACCTTTGTCCCTCAGTTATCTTTGTTGTAACTGGAGAAGTGAGTCAAACGATTCATTGGATTTAAAACTAATTTGGTCATTTAGGAGGTTCCAGGATCTATCTTTGAGGCTTTATAAATTTCAAATTCTTCGACAGCATCCATGAATCGGCCTTTAGTACAGTAGTGCAGAGGTTTCATGTTGGTAGAAAAATCGGTATAATTATGGTTTGATCTGATTAAATGGGCTGCAAAATTTGAATTGGTATTGTTAAGACTCTTTTTTGGTAGATGTTCTTTAAATCGGGTTTGGAATGGGCGGCCTGTTTTTCCTACATAATATTTGGGGCAATCGTCGCAAACAATCTTATATACTCCGGTTTTGTCATGAGATGGTCGTTGGATTTTTTCTGTTAGTATTTTACTAAGATTGTTGGACGTTTTAAATGCCACGGTAACATTGATTTTCTTTAATTCATTTTTCAGTGTATAGGATAGTATTTGGCCGTATTCAGCTGCAATGTACTTTCCTTTTCAAAAGGATGTGTTTCTTGTGAAATCTTTTTGTTCTTTTGTTTATTAATGATAGTATCAACAATAGAACTGCTGAATCCGTTAGCTATTGCTATATATTTTATTGTAATTATTTTCTTGTCACGGTCCTCTTCACTTAATGGAACTGTTAACATCCGGTGTATGAAACTATTATAAGCAGCCATTTTTTGTGACGGAGGGTGGTGGGAATCAGCATGAATTTTGGTATCAGTAGTGGTTGGTTTCCTGTAAATATTATATTCAAACTTGTTATTGTTTTTCTTTATTGTTAGGTCCAAAAAATTTAAACAATTGTTGTCTTCCATTTCCATAGTAAACTGTAGATTTGGGCTGATGCTGTTTAAATATTTTAAAAAACAGGTTTATTTGCCTAGCGTTACCGTCATACAATAGGATCGTGTCATCAAGACATCGGAAATAAAATTTAAGCTTGTTTTTGTAGCGATTTCCATTTGACCAAATATGTAGGTTTTCCATATGGTTTAAATATATTTCAGCGAGTAGGCCTGAAAGAGGCGACCCCATTGCTAACCCTTCGTCTTGTATGTAATGTTTGCCATTCAAATTGAAATAGTTCTGGTTGAGGATGATTTCAATGATCCCAGTCAATTCAGTTATTGCCTTATTGGATAAAGTACCTCTGTTTACCAATTTATCTTTCAAGATGTTTATTGTTAAGCCCTTTGGAACATTTGTGTATAGGTTTTTTATGTCAAAAGAAACTAGTTTCATTTTTTGATCCACATTCATGTTTTTGATTTCATCTATCAAATCTAAACTATTCTTTAGACTGTTGTTGTTATCTAAGGACATGTGGTTCTTAATAATACCTTCAATCTTTTGAGCTATCTTATAACATGGAGCAGTAGTGTAATTATAACCAGAGGTCTGATTGGCACAGTCGACTCTCGCTAACACGAACCTTGATATCACGAAATCCTCGATATTACGAATTATTTTTAATCCCCTTGGAAAAACCTGTCTAACTCGAAGAAATTACTACACATAACACGAACTAATTTTCATAAAACGAACTATTTTTCCGGGTATATTTTACCTCTATAACTCGAAGGGTCAAAAAATTACCTCTATAACACGAATTTCAGTAGATAAGACGAATTCGATTCGCGCTTTACTTCCATAACTCGAAGTTTACCTTCATAACTCGAAGTTTACCTCCATACCTCAAAATTTTCAGAATGGACCTCTGTACTAAAAAAATCCCGGCGTTCGGAACTGTTAACTCTATTTTATATTACATGTTTTTAGCGAATTTCCCCTATAGGGAAGAAGCTATTACCGTAGGTCTCATGGTAAGACCTAAGCTCGGGACCACTATAACTTTTCGTTTTGGGGCCCCCAGAAGCAAAAAACACTATTCGTTCGAATTTATATATATATATAGATATATATATATATCTATATATATCTATATATATATATCTATATATATATATCTATATATATATATCTATGTGTCTGTTAGCACGATAGCGGCCGCAAAAATGGTCCGATCTTCATGAAATTTGGTACGGACATGTAAAGTGGTAATCAATTGGACGAGTTCGTGAACCAGCCCGATCGGACCACCGGAAGGGGGGGTAAAGGGGGATAAACCCCCCCAAAAATGTGTTTTTAGAGTTTTTACATAGAAAAATAAAATTTATCCAATTTTTGTGGGCACCATTGAATTCAGCTCAAAAAAACAAACAATTTAGTATTTTGAAACACTGCTCTATGTCCATTGGTTACGGAGATATTGAAAGTGGTAAACACAGTACGTTGTCCCAATGTTAACCTTATGGGAAATAACTAAAATTGTATATCTCGCTTATTTCTCAACATATCTCAATAAAACTTGGAAAATAGCTTCGTCTAGTTCAGATCTACTAAATATTGAATTAAAACCACCCAGATTTAATATACCTGTAGCAGCACACCTGCATACTCATTCCCCATGTTATTCTTATGGAGCTTACAAAAAACATGTCAAATCTCGCTGTGTAGGATTGAAATATGTTGTTTTGCATTTGAAATTCGCTGAGTATGCAGGTCTGCTGCAACGGGGGTATTTATTTTTTATACCGTACTGTAAGTATTACTTTTTAATACAGTAATATTCATAGTTATAAGTTTATTTTTGTAGCTGTAGGGGATACAGTAAAGTTTCTTTATATTATTGTTTTAATAAAAATTATGATCGATACTGTAATAATTGTTTTTACATGTTAAGCAGAGGAAGATTTCAGACTTTTTAATCAGAATTAATATGATCTTATCTGTTTTTGTGTTTTACAGGTTATTATATTATAAATACTGTATTTTTCATTGATATATAGTATTTAAATAAGTTAAACGCTTAGATTTGTCGAAGATGTAGGGAACAAACTAAATTTTTCTTTACCTCTATATCACGAATTTTCATTTGGTTTACCTCTATAACTCGAACTATTCCTACGACGAACGATACGTAACACGTATAGTTACGTATAGTTATGTATAGGGGGGGGGGGGGGAAGAAAAATCGCAGTCCCGTGGAGTTTCGAGTTAGCGAGAGTCGACTGTATTCCCTCTTTATAGAGTTTGGGTAAACCTCTGAACAATGGGGCTGTTGGGTTGGTTACTTTGAGGAAATTTATTTCTTGAGGAGTTAGACTTTCTGTACATTCGTTAATTTCCTTATTAATCAATTTTGAGAAGTTTTTTGTTGGGTCTTTATTAACTGGGTTGATTTTATTAGTTGTAAGGAAGTCATGTATTTTTTGTATGTAATCTTTGTTGTACATAATGACAATGGTATTTCCTTTGTCAGCCTTAGTTATTAGTGCATCATTAACTGCTAACTTATCTTTAATTCCCTTGGCAACGTTCCATTCTCGTCTGTACTTAGAAAATTTCTTACTATTATTGTAGCTGTCATTCTTTGAGTGAGTTTTTAGTTTCTTATTTATCGTGACGCGAGATTCATTTTGATTTCCTATACTTAAAGTTTTTATAGCTGCTTCAGAGTTGATTATCTCATTGAATAGGTTCTTTTTACCAAAATGTGGAATGTTGTACTTTAAACCTTTGTTTAACAAAATCATTTCTTCTTCAGAGAACAGTATATTTGTTTGATTTACTGTTCTAGGGTAGAATGTGTGTTGACAGATTATTTTTTCTAAGGGATTCTGTTGATTTATTAGAAAGTCGAGTTTTTTCTTTTGTAATTTCTTTTTATTTCCTATCGTTCTATTAATCTGGTCATTTAATTTCTGTATGGTGTTACAGATCTGAGAAGCGTGAATTGTATTAAGCATTTCTAGGTGTGTTTTGAAAAGGAGTTTATTTAGCAAATCTTTTTTCTTATATAGTTGTTTAATCTCTCCTTTAATCCAATATGTTTCTGCTATTTTTTTAGCCTTTTGGGCGATACTCGATTTGTTTTTTACTTTTACAGAAACATATTTTGGAGTTATGTTGTGTTCTAAACATTCTTTGTTAAAATTAATGTTCAATGACGTTTTTATTAGTTTAAGCTTGATATTCTTAACTAATATCAAGAAAAATTCATATTGCAAGCCTTATATGAGTGTGTGAAAAACTGCAGTTTTTTATTTGACCAGAGAGGTTGAGAAGTGTTTGAGTTCATAGTTCAAGTTCACCAAAATCATTACTATATTTTAAGTTTAATATAACATTGATTCAGTATTATTCTGATTCGTAACGTGGCATTTTCAAGAATCAGAATAATACTGAATCAATATTATATTAAACTTAAAATATAGTAATGATTTTAGTGAACTTGAACTATGAACTCAAACACTTCTCAACCTCTCTGGTCAAATAAAAAACTGCAGTTTTTCACACACTCATATAAGGCTTGCAATATGAATTTTTCTAAAACCAAACAAAACTATGAGGATTTATCTTCATTTCTGTACATCCTAAAAGGTTAGTTAGATAAAAAGGTAGATTCACGTGTCATGTAATCAGAATTCTTCAGATACATAAATTAACTTTAGATTAGACTTTTTAGTTTCACAAGATCCTTGAACTACAAAAGTAAATAATCCAAGTGTAAATAAACAAACACATATTTTAGGTTCACATTTGTTTACATGTCAACATATGGTTATGATTTGAAATAGTTCTCAAGTTACTCCACCAGAATTAGGCTTGCCATAATTTTTCGGACCCAACCCCGGACACAAAGAGAAAGGGGGAGGGGAGAGGAGGACAAGGGAAATTAAATGGAGTGGGAGTGGTAAAGTTTTGTCTGGTGTAATTCTAAGGGTCTCGGCAGACAGGCTACTTTGCTGCTGTTTTTGCGTGGAATTATCGTTTCTGGAATACTGATTGACTAAATAACAAAGTGTAGACGTTGTCACAAAGTAGAAGACGCTGTTGAGCCGTTGTCGCGCAACGAATTAGCCTGTCGCCGGCTGAGACCCTTTTAGTGTGATACCTGGTGAAATTACAAAATTCCTTCGTTTTGTTTAAAATTTCGTTGAGGCAAAACAAGGTTTTGTTTTGTACAAACTTCCTTAAAACCTGCCCAAAACTATTTACCAATTCATTTATTTTGGGCGTTTTCCTCTCTTTTTCATGAAGTTTGACTAAACCCCGGACAAAATTCAACCCCGGACGTTTCCCCGGACGCAAGCCTGAAACCCAGACTGTCCGGGGAAATCCCTGACGTCTGGTAAGCCTAACCAGAATGCATACATGGTCAAGTAACCTTATAGGCCTGTAGGACAGAGCCCTAAGGTCGAATTAAAAATTTTGTCTCACACATACCTTGTCCTAAAAAATACGAAGAAAACAAAAAAAGAATTATCCAGTTTGGTGCACAAATAAAAAAGTTGTAGAGGTACAAAGAAATAGGATTGTTTTTATTTATTTATTAGGTAAGATTAACATTGGAACGACGTACCGTGTTTACCACTCATTGAATTGATTTTTATTTATATAGATTATATCAGTTGTTGACTTCCCCACAGGTCTGTAAAACTTTGTAATTGTAGATTTTTCTTATCAGTGGTGACCAGTTGTGTTTGACATCAAAGGTCAATATCAGTGTTGAGCTCTAAGAAGAATATGTTATGACTAGTGAACATGCACTTCGCAGCAGCTTTAAGTTTTCATTTTATTTATTTTTTCCGGATTCTTGGTAAAACCAATGTTTATTATAATCAGCTGTTCCTTGAAATCACTACTTCCATGTTAAGTATTGTGGACAAATACAAAACTTTAAGAGTGTTTAGGGCTTTTCCTTTAAGTCCGACCTTCATAAATTTTGTTTCCTACCAAGGTTTACGCCGAGCTATTTATTAAAAAAGGTTCCGAACTGTAGATTTAATGACTAAAGAACCCCAAGCATATTTATTTAGTTAGTCTGTAATAATTTTTTTCTTATAGCCACAATACAACCAATTTTCATAGGCCACGATACAGCCTAACCAAGAGCTGTTATTTCCATAATATGACCGAGAAATTTGTCAGCCGCTGTAAAACCAAAGCAAGGTGTCTACCAGATTTTCACATATGAAAATTCCGACTTTTTTGTGACCTTTCCCAACTATTTCAATTCCCGACCAGTGAAATCGGCCAAGCTGCTGCCTCCTAAAACGAATACTAGATTGAGCCCAAACTATGAAAAATAAAATACAATATTATTTGACGGTCGCCATGCGACCGAGAGGTTTTACAGCCGTGATACGTACAATATACTTAACAGCCGCAATGATATCAAGAGGTTTGCTGGTCACAGAGACACTGAGTGATTTTCCGGCCGCAATATGACCGAGAGATTTGCTGGCGTGGTATAACCGACCGCGATTTGACAGCCGCGATGCGACCGCAATCGAAAGGTGTAACGGCCATGAAAAGGGCAAGCGGTTTAGTTACATTGCGGAAGATATATTTGCCAGCCATGGTCTAAACGACAGATTTTTCAGCCGCAATGTGATCAATAAATATGACAACCTCGCAAATAGCGGAACTTGTCAGCAGTCCAATATGCCTGCCAGCAACTGACTATCTGGATAAGGTATGGCCAATAGATGTGACGGCCATGAAAAGAGCGAGAGACTTGTCGTCCACAATGCAACCAAGAGATCTGCCGGCCACAAAACAAGCTTGCGATTTTCCGGCCATGAAATGAGCATGCAATTTTTCGGCCGCGGGGCGAGTGAGCTATTTTCCATCTGCGAAACAAGCGAGCAGTTTTATTGCCATCAAACAACGAGAAATGTGGCGGCCATGAAAACAGACTCAGGTTTGAGGGCCGCGATGCGACGGACATTTTCCGGTAGTGATGCTTATGAGAGATTTACCGGCCATGAAATGAAAATTTTGACTTTAAATTAAATTTGTCACTACTTAAACGGAGCCAGCCAGTTAGGGGCGCTGCTGGCGCCCCCCACTGGCTGGCACCCAGGGCAGGCACCCCCGCTGCCCCCCCTAGATCCGTCACTGCATATGAATCATATAACACAGTTATGTATTTTTCCCACTATGATTAGCATGTTTTAAATATATAATTAGGATCGTTTTTAGCTCCTCTCCCTTGCATAGTCTGCATACAACCTTCGGAGGTCTTAAGTGTTACATTTTTATTCTTGAAAATTATCCTTGAAAACATTTAACACTAATCTGTATAAAAATAAACCAAACTAAAAAGAAACTTTCTTTAAAACATTTCATTCAAAATAACCTGTTGAAAAATAAAAATTTGTTGTATGTAAATCATATTATTTTACTAACCTGCATCAAAATAAAAACAACCTGAATTAGATTTTTTGTTTAGTAAAAATGCTGCTACAAATACGCCCATAACATGTAAACTTTGAAAGGCTGTAGGACAAAACCCAGATTTTTTCCAAAAAATCAAAAATCATTGGACGAAATAAAAGTTTTGCCCTTATGAACATTGCTTGTTTAGAGTATCGGATGCTATAATCATTGTCATACAGTTTGTGCATTATATCTCCGGATATGGCAACCATGCTACTAACCAGTTAGTGTAGCGAACAATTTTAATGAGTATTTTGTATCAGAAATTGTAAGGTTGACTGGACCTATTGCTCCAGATGTGAATTTTGGTGGAGGCCTAGGCCTAAACAACTCGGATGAGCTTCGCTAATGGCTTGCAACTGAAAAAGAAATTCTAGAGATAATGCACTAAGTCAGTTTAAAAAATAGTGCTGGTGTAGATGAAATTCCTTGCAACATTTAAAGAGTATTTAAAGAAATAATTGCTGCGCCTATCACCAATTTAGTTAATAAGTCCTTTGAGCAAGGTGTGTTTCCTAATAAAATCAAAATGTCGAAAGTAGTACCTATACATAAAAATAATGAAAAAGATTCAGTTAAGAACTATAGACCAGTAGCAGTACAAAGTTTATTTTCTAAAATTTTTGAATTGACTTTTCTAAGGAGACTTCTACCATATTTGGAGAGCAGGCAACTGCTCAGTGACTGTCAGTACGGATTTAGGAAGCATAGGTGCACGACTGATGCAATAATGGATCTTTTGGTCAGGTTGTATGATAATCTTGACGAGGTTGGTGAACAATTGTGTATATTTTACGATATGACGAAGGCTTTTGACCTCTTGTCACACGGCATATTATTGAACAAATTAAAGTCTATGGGCATTGGTGGTAATTCATTGAATTGGATATCGTCATATTTAAAAGACCGAAATCAAATAGTAAGTATTAGTCATACTGGCCAAGATGGATTAACTCGTTGTCACCGATCGTCAATTTCTCCTCCGATCAACACAGGTGTACCCCAAGGATCGAACCTGGGACCTGTTTTATTCATTCTTTATGTGAATGATATGCCCGAATCAATAACTAAGGGTAATATCTGGCTTTTCCCTGACGATGTTAGCCATTTAATTCATTCTGAAGAGGAACACTTGTTGAGAAATGATGCCCAAAAAAATGGGACTGAATGAGATGAGTAATTGGTGTACACAAAACAGATTGCTGTTAAATAGAGGCAAAACAAAAGTTTTAACTTTTTATAACCGAAAAAACCAGAAAGTTCCCCGTTACTTCGTCTTGAAAATTCTAGTGTAATTGTAGACAGCCCAATCAAATACCTTTGGTATAACCATCAGTGAAGATCTTACATGGTCTCAACATATAGATAAAATGTCAGGGAGGCTATTACCTATATTAATCTATATGATGCGCAGATTACAACCCCTAGTCGAAAAAGAAATTTTAATGGAAGCATATTTTGGATGTTTCCATAGCATAATTAAATATGGCATCATTTTCTGGGGAAGTAGTCCTTCGACTCATCGATTGTTCCTATTGCAGAAACGTATTATAAGGCACAATACCTAGCCCATTGTAAGGAGTTTTTCATTGATTGTAGAGTCCTGACTATACCGGCCCTTCTAATCCTGGAATCATTACTGATGGTGAAGAGGAAGCCTGACATATTTGGAAAAAATGAAAACGTACATAATTACAACACAAGACAGAAGGAAGATGTTCATGTAACACAAAAGTCAAGCACCCTGGCCAAAGGTAGCCCTCGCTACCTGTGCGCAAAAATTTTCAACAAACTTCCTCAAGAAATTAAGAAGATCGATAACATTGAGCAGTTTAAAAATATCCTAAAGGAATATCTAATCAAGAGGCCTTATTACACTATTGAAGAGTTTTTCAGCGAATAGGCCATTTACCAAGTTGAAGACCACGGCACCTCAGTGCTTCCAGTGGAAGAACAAGTAACACGTAAGTAAGTAATAAGTAACCGTATCATATGATATTTTCAACATAAGATATTGGTATACAAGGTGTTTGGGTGTTTGACAAACAGTGGGGCTGTACAACAATGTTTTCAGAAAAGGACCCCCGGCCCCTCCCCCCCCCCCCCCCCCGCGCTTTGCAACCAGCTGACTCTGCCATAGCCGGAGATATAATGCACGAGCTGTACAATTGCAAGCTTAAAAATTATTCAGATGATTCTCGATATAGTAAAGAAAAGCAATCAGCTGTTTGCAGCTTGCAAACTAGAGATCTCCAGTGATAAAAAATCTGACCAATTTTCAAATCAATAAATAGGGATAGCTAATTTTGAAAATGATCTTTGCAGACACTAACTTGTTTTAAATACATTTCATATAGAATACATTTTCCATGTAAACACAAATAATGTAATATTAAACAAGAACTGAAAAAGGCGGAATTGGAAAAAGGCGGCTATTTAGAAGAAAACGGAATATATATTTTAAAATGTCTTAAAAAAGTAGGTGAAGTCCCCCCTTTAAAGTTTTCTCTAAATCCAATAGTTTCTGAGATAGCAATGGTGGCACAGTTAAGTTGGACACCCTGTATATCTATATATATAAATATTTTTTCGAGACCACCTAGAATGGTTTTCAAAAAAACCATAAAATTTGAAAAACATGCTTGTAAGGCCCAAGCTCGAAAATAACACGGATACAAGTCTCAGTTCCGACCATGGATGTGAACCATGTAAAAAACCGCGTTGCGGAATCTGTAAGATCATGTGCGAGACAGACCAATTTCGCAGTAACGTCACTGACAAAGTTTACCCGATCGTTGGTCACATGGATTGTTCGTCTAACTAGGGTATGCGATTTACCAGCTATCATGTAAACATTGCCCAAAACAATACATTGGTCAAACCTCAAACTCTTTAAGAGTACGCATGACAGGACATCGGTTCTCAGTTAACCATAAAGAGACAAAAAAGCCTGTGGCCTTACACGCTCTCCAGCATGATGCTGAGTTTGAAGATTGTTTTGATCTTAAAGCTGTCCACAAAATTAATAATACTGAGAACAAAGATCTCAATGAATTGAATTTAAGAGCGTATGAATTGGCTCATCAGCTAGTTTTAAGGTCAAAATAACCTCATGGACTCAACATCCGCTGAATTGTAAATAATTATCACTTCTTTGTATGTAATACTTAAATAAATAGTTTGATTCCTCATCAACTGTCCTAAATCAACTTGACCAGCAAGCCAAATTGTCCTCAGCTGTTAATTTATGATTATGTTTGTTATTTAGCTTGAAAAAGGTAAAACCGAAATATTGCTAAGTAAAAATGTTTTAATTATTTCGAATATATATAGAGAGATAGATAGATATATATGTATCTTTAAGCACGATAACTCGTGTAAAAATGGTCCGATCTTAATGAAATTTGGCATTAATGTGTAAAGTAGTAGTTATTTGGACGAGTTCGTAAACCAGCTCGATCGGACCACTGGAAGGGGGGGTAAAGGGGGGTAATCCCCCCCAAAAATAGGTTATTTTGAGTTTTAACGTAGAAAAATAAAAATAATCCAATTTTAGTTGGCACTATTGAATTCAGCTAAAAAAATTTAGTATATTGAATCACTGCTCTATGTCCATCGGTTACGAGATATTGAAAGTGGTAAACACAGTTCGTTGTCCCAATGTTAACCTTATGGGAAATAAGTAAAATTCTATATCTTGCTTATTTTTCAACATATCTTGATAAAACTTGGTAAATGGTTTCTTCTAGTTCAGATCTACTAAATATTGAGTTAAAACCACCCAGTTTTAATATACCCGTAGCAGCAAACCTGCATTCCCCATGTTATTCTTATGGAGCTTACAAAAACATGTCAAATCTCGCTATGTTGGATTGAAATATGTTGATTTGCACTTGAAATTCGCTGAGTATGCAGGTCTTCTGCAATGGGGGTATTTACCTCACCTTAGGCGTACATTTATGGCATGGTTTATATTTTGGATTAGTATTTAGTATTTTATGCAATGTAAAACGTTTGTATTTTGTAATAATAAAGCACTTTTCTTCTTCTTCTTATTTAGTATTTTATTAAGAATCCTCATTTACTTTTTTAAGACTGAACTGATTATTGCTTCAAAGAAAAGTAAAAATTCAGTCATCCAATCAGTTTATCAGTTTACTGACCCCTTACCACTGTTCTCTCCCTCCTTCCCTCTATTTTTTTTCTTCCCTCAGTCTCTACTTCCCTTCCATCCTACCTTCTTCCCTCTTTTCCCTCTTTTTGTCCTTCACTCTCCTCTTACTATCTACCCTTCCTCCTTTCTTCTCTTTTGACTTTTATCCCTCCTTCCCTCTCTTCCTATCGCTGTCACTAAAATTTGGTACATTACCCATTCTCCACCAATACAAAAAATAAATTTGAATGTAATGTCCAGTCATACTCCAGTTGCATGTCAGTTAGTACATTGGATGGTAAAGATTCAATGTATTTTTTCTTTCCTTTTTTATCAGCCAATTTTTATTTCTTTATCTTATTCAAGTGTGCAAACTTTGTTTTCTCCCTATACATGTAAAATGGAACAAATTTAAATATGATATGTTGAATCTTCTCCATATAGGCCTGATCTCAATAAAATACTATGTTTCCACTCCATGCCCCAAAAAACATGAGGCTTGAAATCGTTTGAAATTTATAATTTACTAGCAGTTGCCCGTGATAATGAAGCAGTTGACGCTCACGATAAAAATTACAGCAGATCTTACTTCTGCTCTTTGAACTGTCTTAGAATTCACTCTTACTCTCACTCTTACTCTTAATACTCTTAGAATTCACAGCTGTTTACAATTCAGTATTTGAATGTTTACATCCTTATAAAATGTAAACATTGAAACTAAAGACGTTCACGGGACGTAGCCCGAGGGGATTTTAAGGAAGTGAATATGGCTATATCCTTTTCTGATATAGTGGTTCTACTCCTGCAAAATTTCAGCTCATTTGGTCCTGTATTTTTCACGTGGTTGAAAGACAGATATTCACACAAACATCCATACTTTCACATTTATTTAAGTAGGATTTTTAACTCTGTTAGATTTGTCATTGGACGGATATTAACTTAAGTCATTAATTAATTCCTTACATTTCCTTCTTGTTTAATCAAAAATTTTAATTGATTTGGTTTTGTATCTCATCAGATGAAAGAAAAAACAAAAACAGTTTACATTTTCGCCTACTTTTTGTCCTCACATAATACATTTCTATATATAATCTTTACTCTATGTAAAGTAGCATGTGACTACGGCCACTCTTGAGCTACTATGGCAACTCACAAAGCCAATTTTTGAAATTTTAAATCCAATTTTCTGCATGTCTAAGATACTAATATAAATTTTAATGCGCTTTTGCACATCTAAAGGAAAATACAATTCTATCGGTGTGCTTTAATTTTCGCTACGTTGCACACAGGCTGAGAAAAAGGGATTACAAAAATCATGCTGGTCTATTAATATATTGATAGATAACATGGTAACGGGCAGACATTTCACGTCCACAAAATAAAAATTTAAAAAATGGTATTGAAACCACTATCGAAAGTTCTGCTAACTTTAACAAAATATAACATAGAAATACAATTAGTTTCACATAAAAGGCAGTCATTTCACATCCACGAAATAAAAAATCTAACA
Source organism: Flexamia atlantica (assembly GCA_035578135.1). Lineage (NCBI taxonomy): Eukaryota > Metazoa > Arthropoda > Insecta > Hemiptera > Cicadellidae > Flexamia > Flexamia atlantica. The sequence continues at coordinate 169,709,079 of JAQJVK010000001.1, read as the reverse complement.
AACTACTAAAAACACTAAAAAAACTATAAAAATTAGTTGATCATGACATGCATACTTAAATGGTAATTGGTAATGGTAAGAATACCTTTTGTAGGTTTCAAGAAGGAGATGTATTCAAAACTTTGAAAAGATGCCAATTTTGATAGACACATGTTAGCGACCTTCAACCTCCACCTTTGGCTTATTTTTTAAAGCTCTTTAAAATGAGGGTTCTTCAAAAGGGGTTTACGTTTGAAAATTTTGAGTTGTCCCCAAAATCCCCCATTTTTTAGGGACATTCAAAATTTTTGGTAACATCAAAAAATAATTTGGGTTAATTTTGTATAATTCCTCAAAGGTGAACTGTTTGTCTTAACTAACAAAGAAATTAAAGTGGGGGATGGACTTTTTTTACACACTGTATACATGAAACATAAAGAAAACCCTAACAGTGTTCTTAATACTCAAATTAATTTCAATAACCCAATATTTCATAGGATATGGAATATGAAAACAAAAATGAAATAGTAGGATTGCAAGACTTTCCCTACTTTACCAATAGTATAATAATACATATGTTCATTTTTATTTGTTTATTTTTAATTTTATTTATTTACAGTTCGCACATTATAACTCCGGCTATAGCAGAGTCAGCTGGTTGCAAGGTGCAACCAGAGGAGAGGGGGTACTTTTCTGAAAACATTGTTCTACTGCCCCGCTGTTGTAAAACGTTGTATTTACCAATATCATATGTTGAAAATATCATAAGATACTGTTAGTAGCATAGTAGCCAGAGCCTGAGATATAATGCGTGAACTGTACATTTTATCAGTAGAGCGCCGATTATCCGAACGTCGATCATCCAAACCGTCAGTTAACCGAACGCCGTAATAATTCATATTTTGAATGTGATTCTGAAGCAATTAAAATTCGCGCGCCAACCGAAACTCCCGTTGCGCCAGGATATCAATGTATTCTGATATTTTTAATAATAAAATTAAGTGAATAATTTTTGTTTGATCATTTTTTAGCCTTTTTACTATTAAGAATTACGTTACATATATAATTTAAAATGTTGTCTTTTCATGTTCGATTATCCGAATATTCATTTATCCAAACACCCCTTGTCGCCAATTAGTTCGGATAATCGGCGCTCTACTGTAATTTTACTAAAAATCAACAACTTGACTATGTAATTTTAAAAACCTTAATATTGGGCTTAGATCCCGAAACATGTGGGCTGGAAATAAAATCTAACAAAGGGTAAACAGTTCTTATCATTTACTACTTATTAATATACCAGTCCTTAAGGCTGAATAAAAAAAATCATACATATTTAAACTTGAATTAATACAACTATGAAGCGCGAGAGGGAGGGAAATCTATCAACTTATCATTTGCCTGCGACAGGCCAACCCCTCGAAGGCAGACGAAAACTCACGAGGAGTTCCGAAATATCCGAAAACTCCGAAGTTTATGTGTTACTATCTAGCGGACAATCCACAAAGGCAAGATATAAACAACAACAAACCAAATGATCCATCCAATGGGAAACGACGAAGTGACAAAAAACCAAAATGCTCCAGCCAATCATATACTCAACGGGATCTTGCGAATAATACTCTTTGGTTTTCGTTTGTTTACTGAGCAACTTGCCTGGCGCTGGCAAACAATAACTGAAATTTCCCTCCCTCTTGCGCTTCATAGTTGTATTAATTCAACTGTAGATGAAATATTCAAAACAATAATTACCCTTACACATGCTTAGTATGCTCACAATAAATAAATAAATTCTTTAGAAATCCACTGTGTGTGCAGGTTTGCTAAGACAGGTGCATTTTAAAAATTACCTAAAAGCATTAAAAAAGAAAATAATTGGACAAAATTTAATAATATGTTTAAGGAGTATATTATAAATTTAGCTTTACAGTCATTCCACAGATGAGTTTCCAACCTTCCACAGATAATAAATTGTAGGCACAAAAATAAAGTTTATATTTTAGCAGTAGGTTTATTATTTTGTTTTAATTTACTTTTTTTTTATTGACACTATTCACTGTACCACCAATGTACATGATCCAAATAAAATAAAATCAAATCAAAAAATATTTATTTATCATTGCACAAGGTACAATAAATGGCGTCAAAAACTAAACTAAATAAGACTTAAAAATAATGGTGGATACAATTTTTCTTACAAATTTTCTTAGTTGTAAAACTCTTCAAAAGTGTACATAGCTTTGTTAATCAGCAAATTTTATAATTTTGCTTTGAATTTTGCACTGTTTGCTTCTTTTCTTAATTCTAATGGTAGTGCTTTAAAAAATTTGTTCCCCATATATGTAGTTTTTTTCTTATAAAATTCCAATCTGTGTATACTCAAATTGGTTTAATTTCTTCTTCTTGTATTGTACCGATGTGAGTCTAGGTCAAAATCTGCCTTATTTATGAAATTCTTGAAATATAATATACATTCCAAGGTATAAAGTCCAAATACGGTCAAAATATTTAAATCTTAGAACAAATTTTTCACTGAATCTTCTGGTTTTAATTTTAACATAATTCTAATAGCTTTTTTTTGTAATTTAAGAATTTCATCCAGATTACTCTTTGAAGTTGAGCCATACAAACAAATGCAATAAGCAATGTGCGAGTGAATGAGAGCAAAATATATATTCCTTAACACTGATAAATTACAGAGAGGAGCCATGCGTCTTAGTGCAAATATGCCAGAGCTAATTTTTTTAATCACATATTCTACATGATTATCCCAGCTTAGGTTTCTATCCATTATGTAATCCTAAGAATTTTGTTTCATTTACCTCGCTGATAGTTTCATCATCAATCATAATATTTGGAGATAATTTGTTACAATTTTGTTTAGTTGAAAAGACAATAAAATTTGTTTTAGATGCATTTAGTTTTAACTGATTTGACATTAAAAATTGTTTCAAATTAGCTAATTCTATAAAACTTAATTGTTCAATAACATCCTGAGTCTTTCCAGAGATTTTTAAGTTAGCATCGTCCGCATACAAACAAAGGTTATTTTTTTGAACATTTTGAAGGCTTTCAGGCAGACCAGTTAGGTAACATAGGAACAGCAACGGACCCAAGATCGACCCCTGCGGAACACCACAAGAGATCAAGCCCAGGTCCGAAGCAGCTCCTACGACCTGATTTTGAAAAGTTGTGTTGGTTTCAACAAATTGAAAACGTTCTGTGAGATATGACTCGAACCACCTATTTGAAACTCCTTCAACGCCAAAACTGGTCAATTTTTTTAGGAGCTGGCGGTGGTTTACACTCTCAAAAGCTTTGGTGAGATCCATAAAAATACCTACAGCCACTTCACCTTTATCTACTGATTCAATGATAGACTCAATATAAGTTACTGCCGCGCTTAACACTGATTTCCCAGGGCGAAAACCATGCTGGGCTTCATCCAAAATTATATTTGTTTCTAAGTAATTAGATAATCGATTGTACATAACTTTTTCATAAATTTTTGAAAAGGATGGTAAGATAGATACTGGTCGATAATTGGATACGTCTTTTTCGCTTCCTTTTTTGTGAATGGGAATGTCTTTGGCTATTTTTAATTTGTTGGGGAAAATGCCAGATATCAAAGAAGAGTTTACCAGATGAACTAAGATTCTAGAAATATATACTTTAGCTCTCTTTATTACAACATTAGGAATTTCATCAAACCCATAAGAGAATTTATTTTTCAAGAAATCTATTATTTTACTAATTTCCTTCTCATCAGTAGGCTGGAGGTAAAATTTTATAACTTTATCAACAGAGAAAATTGGGATGTTATTCCCTTCATTAACATCAGCTATGTCACCATTTAGTAAATATTTGACACAATTTAAAAAATATTCATGAAACAAATTACTTACAACTACAGGATCTGACACAGTTACATTGCAGTTACTTCATTCTAAATTTTCAGTTTTTTAACTTTAACTCCAACTTCATTATTCACAATTTTCCAGGTAGTTTTGATAACATTTTCTGAATTTGAAATTTGGTTGTTATAAAATTCTTTTTTTGTTTCGTTCAATGTTTTCCTATAAAGTTTATTTCTTTCTTTAGCTAATTCTTTTAGTTCAGGGTTTTTGGTCCTCCTGGCTTCTTTTTCCAAGTTAATTATATTTAGTCTTTCTTTTTTTAATTCATCAGTGACCCAATATTTTTTCTTACTGTTAGTTCGTTTATTCTTTTTTGGAAACGCCAAATTAAAATAATAAAGAAATGTATCAAGAAAAGAGTCATATTTTTCAACTACTTTTGAAACATAAACATTAATCCAATTTTCATTTTTTAATAAACTAAGAAAGTAATTTATGTTGTCTTTTGAAAAACTTCTCGAACACTTAACTTTAATTGTATCTTGTGAGGAGGGTAGACAAAAAGAAACTTCTAGAATTTGACCATCATGGTCTGAAAGATAAGTGATTATACCTTCTACCTTGGTCTTTGTCTTAGGAATTGTTGTCAAAAAGTTATCAATACATGACTTTGATTTTGTACTTACTCTTGTAGGGAAATCAATCAAATGCGACATACCATGGGTTTTTAGCATATTACACAACTCTCTAAAATCCCTGCCATGAACAAGATGCCATGAACAAGAAATCCATGAACAAGATGCTTAACTATTAACTACTGACCATAGAAAAATATGTTTACTGGTTGATCTAAGCAAAATCAGAAAGTTCTGCTTCTAATGATGTAGATAGATAAATCAATCTGAATAACAGATAGTAAGGTACACAAGGTCATATGAGATTTTTTTACTATCGTAAATACTGAGTTCAGTTTAATACATTGAAATTGTAATGTGATTATAAGTAATTAGAATTTACTTCAGGAAATGTATAGTATTTTTTCTAAAATTCATTACAAGGAATGATACACCGTATATATAAGCTTAATTATTATTTTATTTAAACTTCACATTTGGATAATGTATTGCTACATAAAGTTTAATTATGTTTTTATTCCTTATATGTAATTATAATATTTATATAACCTTCAACTTAATGTATCTAATGTAACTTTTGTTTTTTCACTGTAGATAATAACAACATACATGAATTTGAGATTATTCTATACTTTATTCAAGATTATTATATTATTTGGAGTATGAATGGCCATTGTGCTGTAATGACATGCAGGCAGAGCTGATAAGTAATGTTAAGAAAACTCAAGGCCACCACAGCCACTACTGACAGGCAAAGTGTGCTACTGTCTTACCATTCAGTCTCCCAGCTGGCTCCACACTTGAAGTAATTATGACAGTCGGATCCAAGCTGTTGCGAAGATCAGTCATATGTGAGTTGATTCTTATAGTAAATTTAACAACAGGCTATTCTTTATCAAAATTTAAAGTCCTTTTAATGCTACAATTGTATTACAAAATCAAAGGCAAATCTCAATTTATCAGTTTTATAATAGCAACAACTTTTTTATTATAGTCATTGAAGAAAATTTCATTGAAATAAAATCTATGACTAACTATTGGAGATTAACTAGCTATTGTAAATTTCAGATTTTTCCAATGAAATGAATGGTAGATTATAGTTATACACTTTACAAAAAATAGCAGTTAAAAAATAGTTTTTTAAAAAATATTAAAACTCAAAACTAAAAAATAATTGTTGAATCAAATAAAAGTTGAAAGTTATTTTCTGAAAATACTTTTCATTTGTATATAAAGTGTGTAAAAAGTCGGTACCCCCCTCTTCAATTTTTTTGTTTGTTAAGGCTCACAATAAACCTTTGGGGAATGATACTTAGCCCAAATTATTTTTTACTTTAACAGAATTTTTTAGTGTACCCCAAAAATGGGGGATTTGGGGGGCTGCTCAAAATTTTCAAATGCTAACCCTTTTGAGTCACCCTTCAAGAGCTTTAAAAAATAGGTGAATGATGGAGGTTAGAGGACTCCAAACAAGTTTCTATCCAAATTGGCAACTTGTCAAAATTTTGAATACAACTCCTTATTGAAACCTAGTGTCCAAGACTTTTGGAGTTTTAATTTCACCTTTGGTGGATTAAAAACCTAAATGACTCATGAAAAAACGCTATTAAATGAAAAAAGTGGTCTTTTTTGGTAATATTTAAAACTCTGAGTGTCCTGCAAAAATGTGGGATTTTTGGGGCAACTTAAACTTTTACTAATTTATTCCTCTTTTGAGTGACCCCTCATTTTAAAGAGCTTTTCAAAACAAAAACATAAAAAGCGCTTTAAAACAAGGGGTCACTTAAAAGAAATTTACCTAAGAGAAGTTTAAGTTGCCCCTAAAATCCTCAATTTCTGCCGGACTTTAAAAATTTTAAATATTACTAAAAGAGGCCACTTTATTATTTAATTTTTTTTCAAGAGCATTTTTAATCTTTAAGTCACCAAAGGTGAAATTAAAACACCAAAAGACTTAAACACCAGGTCTCAAGAAGGAGTTGTATTCAAAACTTTAACAAGTTACCAATTTTGATAGAAACACGTTAGCTACCTCCAACCTCCACCATTCGTCTAATTTTTTAGAGTTCTTTGAAATGGCGGATCACTCAAAAGGGATTTATATTTGAAAATTTTGAGTTGTCCCCAAAATTTCCCATTTTTGGGGACCCTCAATATTTTAAATGTTATCAAAAGAGAGTACTTTTTCATTTCATTTTAAGTCACCAAAGGTGAAATTAAAACTTCAAAAGTCTTAGATGCCACTTTTGAAGAATGTGTCGTATTCAAAACTTGACAAGCTGCCAATTTGGATAGGAACATGTTAGAGACCTCCAACCTCCACCATTCGTCTTTTTTTTAAACTCTTTAAAATGAGGGGTCACTCAATAGGAGTTTACATTTGAAAATTTGGGGTCCTCCCAAATCCCCCATATTTGGGGGACACTCAAAATTTTCAGTGACGTCAAAAAGTAATTTGGGTTAAGTTTGTATACTTCCCCAAAGGTGAATTATTTGTCTCAACAAACAAAATAAACGGTATCAGGAAACTGACACATACTTTCTCCCTTTAAGTAATTTAAAACCAGAAAACATATAGTGAAATAAAAAAATTTACAATTAATTATCGCACAAATATATACCAAATTTTATCAAAATCGGTTTGTAAATAACGGATATATCAGTTTTTAAATATTTGCCATAAGAATAACATTGGACAACATACTGCGTTTACCGCCGAACTAAAATATCAATTATCTCCGCAACCAGTTGACGTAAACTAATGATTCAAAATACTGGATTATTTAGTTTTCCAAGTCAAATTTAATGGTTGCAAGTACATTTTCTTTAGAGGTTACAGATTTTGTGAAATTTGAAAAATATGAATTTTTTTACACTTAAACCCCCATAACTTCTGAACCTGAATTTTTACAGACAAGCGGGTGGTGTCATTTAGTTTGTCATCTTAAGCACTAAAAACCACAAAATCTTTATCAAAATCGTTAGAGCCGTTTTTGAGAAATTTGGATTTTTGTCATTTTTTATGGGTTTTTATGGGGTGAATACCCTTAAAAATCAAAAATTCAAAAAAATGAAAAATACGCCTGGAGATACCACGGCTATATATCTACATGCTAAATTTCATGAAAATCGGACCACTGGTGTCGTCTCTAGCTTTATTCACACACACACACACACACACACACACACACACACACACACACACACACACACACACACACACACACACACACACACACACACACACACACACACACACACACACACATGCACACGCACGCACGCACACACACAGACAGACAGACAGACACACACCATGCCAAAAACCACTTTTTTGGATTCAGGGAGCACTAAAACGAATATATCCACTAACAACTCAAATTCGAAAATATTTACAAAAACAATACTTTCTCCATATACAGGGGCGGACTGGGAAGAAAAAACGGCCCTGGCATCCATCAGGCAAGCGGCCCCAGACAGGAAAGAAGGGGGTAACTTTCCAGGGGGTCTGGGGATTATGGAATACCCCCCAGGGTGGAGGGGGGTCCGGGGGCCCTCCCTCGGGAAAATTTGCAAAATTTTGAACCCAAAAACGTATTTTAAGGCTATTTGAACACCTAGAAATGCCTAAATCACAAAAAATTCTTTCATATCTCTACTACCGCACCCTGAAATTTATAGGTTGTTATTATCAAGAAATTTAGTTGTAAGCAAATTTCCTGCAAAAATTTGTTCTGAGAAATTGATTCTCAGAGGCAAGGGCCGGCCTAAGCTCGGCAACAAAAGAGGCTGATTTTAATTTTCGTTTAGGCCCACTTAAGAAAAAAAAACACCACCACCGGCCCCTTCTGACCTAAAGAGGCCGGCCCCTCTGGCATTTGCCCAAATGCCCACATGGCCAGTCCGCCCCTGTCCATATACATTGTATAGGGGGGAGAAAGTAAAAATTAAAGAGGGGGACAGACTTTTTTTACACAATGTAAAACAATGTATTACTTTTCCAATTTATTTGAAACAGTTAAATATACATAATAAATATGTGATGTGGAAAGTGAAAAGGGACCTTTAGTCGTTGGAGTAAATTTTACAGTACGGCATTTTAGTCGAACTGGGTCAAAAATATTGATTTTTAGGTTTCTATTGGAAACGATTCCTTAATCTTTCCTGTACATATTCAATCGGTTATTTTAGCGATAAGAATGTGAGAAACATTAAAAAATAATCTATTTAGAAGTCTATGTCATGCATACAAAAAGGGACCTCAAGTCGCTTAAATGGAAAATAACATGGCGGGTGACTTCAGGTCCCATTTCCCAAATGTGCAAGCCAGCTCTGACTGAGTCATCAGGGGCATTACAAAACTAGTTTCTCCTGACATCTATCGGGTGGATAAGTGAACTACTTCAACTTTTTCGTTGTAAAAGAATGTTGTCTAAGTCCGAATATCACTATCTCGACCCTGTATTTCTCTTTCATTCCTCGGTATTCTGACTTCTGACTCCTAACTTCTCACTTTTTTGTTTTTTAAACAATAAGATTGTAAATGTATTACGTCTGTTTCTATTTAGATTTAAAGATCTAGTTTTTAGCTTTATTTTGAAATGTTTCATGATGTCATCTTCATTCATAAATACCTCTTTTGTAAGTAGTTTGTGTCTTATGTTTTTTTAATAAATAATATCTGCCCTTTCAATAAACCATAAATGATCATACATAAATGCCCTAATAAATATTTAAACATGTATGTGCCCTTAATACAATATTGCCCTGACAATAATTTTGAATATAATCATATGTCTGATAATTTATGTGCTAGAGTAATGTATAATAATTTGTGCCTATACAATCACCCCTCAGAAAATCACCCATAATTTAATGTTAAATAATTATAATTTAATTTTAATTTTTTAAAATAATTATTATTGCTATGAATATTATTTTCAAAACCATTTCAATCTAATTACCATGTCAAATTCAGGGTGTCCACATTCTGGAAAGTCAGGGAAATAGATTTTGGTCAGGGCAAGTCAGGGAATTTGATGTTTGGTCAGGGAAAGTCAGGGAAATAAGAAATTATGTTGAAAAATGACGATGGTTATTTGCATCAATGATGGATGTTATCTATCTCTGATTTACCATTGATTAACTGTTGTTTGAAATTATTTGTAATTGGCATTAATTTTATTTAAAATTACTAATAATCAATCAGTCTGAACAAGTATTACAAGTGTATTTAGTGAACCATTTTTTATTGCTTTAACAGGAATTCCTTTTCAAGTCACATCATCTTGACTTATTCTAGATCTAGAAAATCTTTTAATATTGAGAATATTTCTAAACATTTTCAAGAGTAAATTGTAATAAATTATACTGAAAACTTGTGGTTAATGTGTACCTTAAATAGATATAAAATGAATAAATATAGAAAATCAAGGAAGGAAAAAGAAAGAGGAGGGAGTAATATGCCAGCTATGGGAAGGAAGAAGCTAGTTTTACTTTTTTGTTCCAACATTTTTTATATTTATTTTAAATTATTCAGGCTAGCTGTGGGATATCATTCACACAAGGGATATCTAAGCCTAAATTTAATTTAAATTCTATATAACAGTAAACTTTTTTTTGCAAAGTAAGTAAACAAAAACAATAATCTACAACAATAAAAATTAAACAGCTGTATATGTACTGTATTGATCAGCAAAGTTAACTGCCATACTTGCAAAATTGAAAATATAAATAAGAATCGTTCATTAGAAATAGATGGGAAAATTAAAACCCCCTGATTCTTGACCCATAGTGAGTTACAAAAATAGAAGTAGCCTACATCGTCCTGAAGCATGCATTGACAACCGAAAACAGGTTATTTGAATCAAAGCACCCGGAATTTTATGTTTTTTCATACAGAGAAATTGTACTTTTGTTTAGGTCTTATATAGTGTTCATACAATGTAATAGAAAAAACTCTTAGTGATAGTGTTCTTTTTTTCGATATGACATGTAAAACTTTATTGTATTGTTTAGAATGTTTGCCAAAAATTCTTGGTAAAAAGTTCGTGAGTCAGGGAAATTAGTGGCCTGTGGTCAGGGAAGGTCAGGGAAAGTCAGGGAAAACTATTATGAAAATTTTGTGGACACCCTGAAATAACTTAATAAGTTGGTTATCATAATTACATGTGTGTGTGTGTGTGTGTGTGTGTGTGTGTGTGTGTGTGTGTGTGTGTGTGTGTGTGTGTGTGTGTGTGTGTGTGTGTGTGTGTGTGTGTGTGTGTGTGATGAAAATTACAACCAAAGGTACTAAAAACTATTTACTCTAAATTAAGCTTCATGACCAATCTAAATTAAGTGTTGTGGTGACAAGATTAACAATGTGCTTCAAGATTTGTAAACCTCTATGTGTGTAACAATGCTAACAATGATGATTACCATGTGAGTTGAAGAGGACTGAGACTCCAGCCTCAGCTATTGAAGAAATAGGAACTTCTTTTAAAAGGACACAGATCCTATAATTATGTTCCCCAGTCAGAGGACTAGCGGTTTGCTGAGCTAGTACCTAAAATTAGGGTTAAACTGCCAGAGAGTCATAGAGTCACTCCTTTTTGTTAAATTTAGCATCAAGATTATTATTTTATTATGTACCTGGCGAAGAAATATTGCACGCTGATTTGGTAAGACCCAACCAACTATATTTTAACTGTACTGGCAAATGTAGTGACAATTAGCTGAAGCAAGATTTTCAAGAACTTGAGTAATTCATTGATTTATTGCATTTTGAATTATTAACTTTATAAATTTTGCTCAAGACCAAGAGAAACTGTTTCATTTCGGCCATCTTGGGACTGAAGCTCAATTGGCTATTATTATTGTTACAATTGTCTAAATTTATGATGTTGGACTTTAATTACCATTCTAATTATTCAAACAATACTGAAATTGTCAGCGGGCACGAAACCACCTTTGAGAGAGTCATATGCTACTACCAATGAACTGTCGGAGCACTACTGTAAATTTATAATTTATCAAAAAAACTGAACTTTGGCCTTAAGCTTAATGACAAGAATCCATGTTTGTAAACTGTGATGTACTCCTTTCAAAATTATTTGACATTGTAATGAAATCAATCAATAAATGTTCTTTTGTTCCTTTATAATTTTGGGTATTAATTTAGGATAGGTATCTTGGACAATATAAAAATAAGACTAAGGCTAGTACTAACTGGTCCGGGCATTATCCAAAAATTGGAACTACAAGGGCAAACCTCTACTAGGGTGTCCCAAAAAAATCAAGTTCCAAGAAATCAACCTCCCTAGGCGCTTTCCGGTGATGGATAGCCTCCAAAACCAGAATACCAAATTTGGGCCTGATATTCCAATAGTAACCCTTGTCCCACCGCTGTTAAAAATGTACGATATTTTAGATTTTTTCAACTGAAAGTAAAAAACATTTTCTATCTTTCCCTTTAACTGATGATGAACAAACCTTTATTTTTAGTTCGATTTGGTGGTTGTTCTGCATAAAAAAATATTTTGGCTCTCATACATAACTAAAATACGTAACTTAATTATCTTTCACGATCATATGTTTCAGTATATTGGTCCAATTTTATTGTTTCGTTAGTCTCAAAAGATAGACCTATTTTTATTTTACAGTGCCAATTTTTTTCTTGGAGAAATTTATAATTTCATAAGTTGGTATCACTGCATATGGTGATTGGTAACACTGCAGTACTGACCTGTGATTATTGGTCAAAGTTAAGGTCAAACACCGAGCGAAAATGCAGTGCTGTCGTTAAGCTGTAGAATATATTTGTTTCATAAGTTGGCAACACTGTAAAACAATTGAGCATCTGTTTCCTGTTCCTGTTATTTCTAAGCTCAGCTGTTCTTTGATTGTTGCCAGTTTTGGTTATGGTATTTGGATATTTTGCAGTATAAACATTGTGGTGATTTTTTAGTGATTTCATTACTTGAATTAACTGCTTTGTTGTTTAATTATTAATCAAAGCTTTATGTAACTGTTGAAGAATAAGTTAAGGTTACTTTGAGAATTTTCTGTGTAGAATTAAGTCGATTACTTACTGAAAAGAGTGATGTTTATTATGTCAGTATGGCAGATTTAAGTTTACACTCAAGAGGTCAAATTTGGCTTTTAGGAAATAGTTTACAAAATTTACCTTCAAACGGAATACCGTCAAAAGGTGAAGTATTGCGATATTTTTTTCTTTCTCAAAGAGGGTCCTTTGAAACATGAGAAGTACTCTAGTAGTAATGATGCATTGTTTAACCAAATTACTGAGGAGCTTGGGGTCGTATGGAATAAAACAGGAATCAAAGCACAGCGAAAAGATAAAGTAAAACAAAAACTTATCAAGTTGTATTATTCATATAGGACCTTAACCAAGCACAAAGAAAGAAATGACGAAGCGTTAAATACTTTTGTCAAACAATTAGATGAATATTTCTTTATTGGTCACAAAAATGCATCCGATTTTGTGAAGTGTGACAGATTAAGGGACTCTAAGCAGAAAGAAGAAGATTTAGAGTTTTGAGCTGCTTTGAAAGAAGGGAAAAAAACAAGTTTAGGCTCTACCGACAAAAAGTATGCGAAAAAGGTTGTGAAAAGAGAAAAAAGAAAGCAATCATCTGAAAAATATATAACTTGTAACTACGTGACGAAAACTTAATAATTTTCCAAACTCAAAACTTAATAAATCATAGACTCGATAGTTCGCCTCATGAAACTATAACTTGTCCGTCTGTCCGTCTGACCGATCGTCTTTCATTCGTCCTTTCCCAGCTGACGCGAGCAAGATGTGCCCGGTAGGGAGTTCTTCTAAGAACTGTATCAACAACCTTTAAGACACTCCCTATCGGGGATGACAGCCAATGAGGAGGCAATTATCTGCTCGGCGGGAGGAAGAGAGAAGAGGAGTGGGGGAAGGAGACCTCTGGACGAGAGGGAAGACGCGGGTGTGTGATGGGAGTGAGCGAGGAGTGTGTGCTGTGGGTGATTTGGATTTCTTTGTTATTCTATAAGAAGGTAGTGTAAATATTTCAATATCATGTAAACATATTTTATAAAAAGGTATTATCTAATTTTTTTTCCAATTTGAAGTTATCAAGTCATTCATTTATTATGTTATCAATGTATTAATAACTTACAAGTTAATTATTAATGTAAATTTTAACCATTGTTATTTTAAAACCAAGTTTGTCAGGGCAAACACTGTAAATTCAATTTTATTTTAATTTTGTTCCATTTAAATTTTCCTGTTTCTTTTGAATTTTGGTTACCTTGATATTTTTTTTACTTTGTTTATTAAACCCTTTTATTTGAGCAGTCTTGTGACCTACTCTTTTCAGTTACCTCTCGCCAATGCATAATTCATTATTTAGCTTATGTAGGCCCAGGACTGGCATGGTGGAGGCGCCGGGTAGCACATTTGCCTTTGAACAATAGTGACGGACTGATCAACCTCATTGTTGTTTCAAATGCATATGAAGTTCCCATTATGTGATTTTTTTTTTCATGATTTCAGCCTAACTAACGCAATAAAAACAACCCATGACAAGTCATGACTAGATGAGTTTTTGTTCTCTTTAAATAAATGGACTCTCATATCTAAGAGACATGATATCTTCAATATGAACTTTGTGACAACAATGTAGATCCAGTAGGTTCTACAGGACTTTATTTGTCATATTGTGTAATATATTACAATGATAGCTTTTGCTTCAACAGGTACTTATGAACTATTAATTAATAACTAGTTTTTATATACATATTGAAAAATAATATATGTAATTGAAACAAAAAAAATAGTTGATAAATAAGCATATGAATCGCCATTTAAATATCGCATGTTACAAAATACAACAGGAAGCAGAGGAACAAAATTAAATATTAGATAATTTATAATAATAATTCCAGCACACTCTACAACCGCGGACTCATCGCAAAGCTCATCCACGCATCAGCGCCATGATGTCATCATCGCACCGGCCGCTGCTGCCTCGCCGCCGTTCCAACAACTCAGCGGTGTCAGCATCGTGTCTACTCGCCGCCCTCCTCATATGGCAATCTACTCCGTCAGTTGGGACGCAAATACCCTTTCATATTATATCGGGCGTAACCTTCAATGACGTATCTTCAATTTTAATTCCTTATCATTCTGTCGCGCCTTTGTTTTACAAGATCAATTATCGCACCAAAATCACTCAGTCTATTCCAAAATCACAACTGTCCCCACGTCCACAGGATTGCAATAGCCTAATCCAAGTAGAATCTCAAAATTGCAAGCAAAAGATCATTCTATCGGAAATTCAAAACTACATCCACGAAATGCTGCTGGTAGAAAAAGTTAACTTTGACCCTTACACAAAAATTAATCATAACACCTCCAATTATAGAACTAAAAGATCTATTGAATTTATTGGTAGAGGACTAGAATGGTGTTGCAATGTAGCCACAATGACTAATCTACATGATCTAGCCGAAAATGAAGAACAAGTTGATGATAAATTAAATTCCTTACTAGATTTTGTCAAAAATGAACACACAGAATTTACCGTAGCAGAAACTAAACTGAACAATTTCTCAGCAAATATAAACAGTGTTCTTCAAAAACTTCATGACACGCTACAAAATTACGATTCCAACTTAAAACACGACTTAAATGAGACCTCAACCCACTTTGAATTAAAGCTGGCCAAATACACTCAGGAAACGTGGCTATATATTTATCTAATTTTATACTACAACCAATTATACAAAATTGAACAGGATTGTGAAAAAAATAAAATTCCAGAATCTATCTTGTCCTCTGCAGCACTAAAACAAGACCTAACACGGCTTCAAATTAAAATACAAGATCAAAACTTGTCTTTAGCAATTCCTTTAGCCAAAATTGAAACTTACTTCACACTTCCTATTTGCAAATGCCACTACGAAAACGAAAATATTATTCTACAAATCAAAATTCCTCTAAAACGCAGCAACTTAAAATACACTTCATATACTTACAATCCTATGCCGCTTATGTGGCATGACAAAATTTGTCAATTAACAGACACCAAAATTGTTATAATCAAAACTAATCAAACTACATACGTAGTTGAAACTGAAGGCAACGAAAATTGCAATGAAAAACAATCTAATCTTTGCTTGATTCCAAGACACAATTCCAAGCTTTCCAAAACCTCCAGTTGTGCACTTTACCTATTAAATGGCACAAACATGTCTGATTTAAAGGATCATTGTGAATTCCACTGTTTTAACACACCAAACCATATAATTATTGAAGAAAAATCAGTCAACACATTTTTAATTACTAATATTCAGGAGGACTTAAAAATCATTTGCAAAAATCAATTTGATATCAAATCTATTCCTAAAATGAGAATCGGAACAGTAGAATTAAAATTACCCTGCGATTGCACAGTTCAACAAGGACAATCTATTATAATTGATAGTGTAATCCCATGTGACTCAAGAGACCACCAATCCCCTCTAATTTACCACTTGATTCCTCTTTCATGGACTAATTTAAACAACCTTAAAGTGGATCCGCTAGACAAAATTGACAGAACGGAATTTTATAACATTTCAAACTTCATATTAGACGATTGGAATTTTACGACACCAACATTTGTTGTTAAAAATCTAGAACCAGTTAAATTATTTGATCATATTCAAGTAAAAAACTCCTGGACCGATATCATAGACGACCGTAGATTAATCTTATATGTATTATTAGCATGGATAACAATTTTGACAGTTTTATTGTTAATTGCTGCATATTTCATTCACATCCTTAATATTAAATTGAATGTTTTGAACGCTCAGTCACGAACCCCACCAAGAGATTACATGTAATTCTACACATACAATACTTTAACTCACTTACATATCACCGCAATTCAAAACAAAATTACTATTTCAAAACTAAATTTAGCCAAAATTTCAACTAAATTTACTTGAGGAGACCGAAAGGGCGAAAGAAGACGTGACCGCTCAATCAACAAGTCAGTTGATCTATTCTACCGCGTTCCGCTGGAAGGGTCGTGAGTAGGTAGGATGCGCCGGTTCAAGACCGCGGCGCGGCGCTGGAAGGGGGATGAAGAGTCGGGGCGAACATCAAGATTTCCACTCGCTAAAGAAGATGTCCGTGTCATCCTGAGGACCGCGAAAGCTCCTTAAGTAACATTTTCGAATTGGTCAACCGGTGGTAGGTTGACGTTTAAGCCAGGGGGGTGTAACTACGTGACGAAAACTTAATAATTTTCCAAACTCAAAACTTAATAAATCATAGACTCGATAGTTCGCCTCATGAAACTATAACTTGTCCGTCTGTCCGTCTGACCGATCGTCTTTCATTCGTCCTTTCCCAGCTGACGCGAGCAAGATGTGCCCGGTAGGGAGTTCTTCTAAGAACTGTATCAACAACCTTTAAGACACTCCCTATCGGGGATGACAGCCAATGAGGAGGCAATTATCTGCTCGGCGGGAGGAAGAGAGAAGAGGAGTGGGGGAAGGAGACCTCTGGACGAGAGGGAAGACGCGGGTGTGTGATGGGAGTGAGCGAGGAGTGTGTGCTGTGGGTGATTTGGATTTCTTTGTTATTCTATAAGAAGGTAGTGTAAATATTTCAATATCATGTAAACATATTTTATAAAAAGGTATTATCTAATTTTTTTTCCAATTTGAAGTTATCAAGTCATTCATTTATTATGTTATCAATGTATTAATAACTTACAAGTTAATTATTAATGTAAATTTTAACCATTGTTATTTTAAAACCAAGTTTGTCAGGGCAAACACTGTAAATTCAATTTTATTTTAATTTTGTTCCATTTAAATTTTCCTGTTTCTTTTGAATTTTGGTTACCTTGATATTTTTTTTACTTTGTTTATTAAACCCTTTTATTTGAGCAGTCTTGTGACCTACTCTTTTCAGTTACCTCTCGCCAATGCATAATTCATTATTTAGCTTATGTAGGCCCAGGACTGGCAAACTACATTGAAGGCAAATCAATCAACTACGGGCCTAGTTTTAGAGGATATGAAATCAGATGAAGAAGAGGAATCGAGCATCTCAGATGAAGATTTTCAGCCCCCCAAAAAACTAAAGAATAAAAATGTCGAGGTAAAGTGTTTAGTTAATCCTCTTAAATCGAAAGAAGTTTGCCAGATGGCAGATCGCCTAAACTTGTCCCTAAATCAAACTACAGGACTGTCAGCTGCGATTTTAAAAAGTAGTGGCATAAACTTGGACACTGTGACTATGTCAAAATCTTCTTGTCACAGATACCGTAATGAAAAACGGGCTGAAATTGAAGACGAAATAAAGTCATCGTTTGTAGCTCCTAACTTTTGTGTGTTACACTGGGACGGAAAGATTATGGAGGATTGTGATAACAAAAAATCAGATAGACTAGCAATATTGATTTCAGGAACACCCAATTATGAGCAAGGAAAATTGTTAGGTGTACCAGAAATAGAAGACAGCACTGGCTCCAGCCAAGCCACAGCAGCACTGTCTTTGGTACATCAATGGGGGATTGCTGATAACATTGTCGGGTTATCTTTCGACACAACCGCTTCCAATTCAGGTTGGCAGAATGGAGCTTGTGTTAAAATAGAATCACAACTAGACAAAAAGCTTTTTTACTTTGCGTGCAGGCACCACATTTTGGAAAGGCTACAGAGTGCTGCCTGGAAAACTTTATTTGGACCTACTCACAGCCCAGACAATGCATATTTTAAGGATTTCAAGCAAAAGTGGAATTCCATTGTCGATAAAAGTGATTTTAAATGCTTGGACATCACAAATAGAACTTTGAAGCTTCAGCGGGATTCCGCTGTAGAGTTTTATAAGAAGCAGCTTAACGATAAGAAGTTATTATTAAGGGACGATGACAAAGAATGTGCAGAACTTATGCTAATTTTGCTGGGAGAAACACCGAATGGAATTGTTAGTTGGCGGAAACCTGGGGCATTTCACCATGCAAGGTGGATGGCATCAGTCATTTATGCTGCAAAAATGTACCTTTTTAGAGAAGCAATGGGATGATGAGGACACCATTACCAAGCTGAGAGATATTTGCCTCCTAAACTCTCTCATTTATGTCAAACGTTGGTTGACCAGTCCCGTCGGAGTTGATGCTCCTGTTAATGATTTGCTGCTCTTTAACGAACTACAAGATTTTAAATCTATAAATAAGGAAATCTCGGAAAGAACCGCAGCAATTTTCAGAAACCAATTTTGGTATTTAACCGAGGAGACTGCAGTATTTGCAATGTTTTCGAAAAAGGTATCTCCAAAAGAGAAGAAAGATATTGCAAAGAAACTTAAATTCTACTCTAGTGAAGATTTAAGAAGAGGCGTACCCACGTTTCCTGAAGTGACCAAAAATACCAAACTCCCATCACTCATAGGTAAAAACTCTTGGTTGTTGTTTAATGCTATCGGCGTAAACACTGGTTGGTTAATGGCACCGGTACAAACATGGGACCGAAACGAAGACTTCTTAAAAGCTAAAACCTTCTTAAAAAGTGTGAGAGTTGTGAACGATGTTGCTGAAAGAGGCGTAAAGTTGATGCAGGACTTTTCACAATCTTTAACAAAAGATGAAAGAAGCAAACAAAGTGTTTTACAAGTTGTGGAAAACCACAGAAAGAACTTTGCCAATTTCTCTAAGAAAACTCTGAAAAAAACTGTAAAAACAAGCGGTTTGATTATGATGTCCATGCTAAGATTGTAATAATATATTTTCCTAAGCCTTTGTTCCATAGGATGGTTTGAATAAATAACAAATTCACGAAAAATGTGAGTCTTATTATAATGTTCCTAACACAGAGAGGTACCTAAAGAAATTCAGAAATAACTAAAAACGCATACTTCAGTAACATTATACATATTTATGTACAACATTTAAGACCTCTATTAAAGCTTTTTCAGTCAAAGAAAATACAAAAACTAACTATATATCATGTTACCCACTCACTCAAAAATAAAAATCCTTAAATAACAAAAAATAAAAAACTAACAAAAAACTAACAAAAAACTAACAAAAACGAATTTTTCAAGGGTCTTGGGACAAGGGTTACTATTTAGTTACCGGCTCCAAATCTTAAATTCTGGGTTAAAAGGCTGTCCATCACCAGAAAACGCCCGGGGAGGCTAATCTTCATAAACTTTATTTTTTTTGGAACACCCTAACCTCTACATAGCCTAATATGCAAACTAGTTACCAACACAAAACTATTAGTAAAGAACAAAATATCAAATATTTATTTATTTATCCAGTTAGTCACGCAGAGAGGTTTATTTTAATTTTTATACTAAATTCATTTCTTAAATACTAATAATAAGTATTCTGTGAACATTTGAAGTTTTGGGCCTTAATTTCCCAAAATACCCGGTTTAACTAGTTAAAATTAAAATGACAATAGCTCAAAGACAAACAATCATAGTACTATGGATTATATTATGTCAAATTGTTCATAATTTAATGCTAAATTTCAGGATGTTAATAACTCAAAACGGAAAATTCTGACGTGAGGTTCCTTTTCACTTTCCGCATCACATATATAATAGAATCATTGTTATATGCCTCAGGATGTAGTTACGTCAAAATATTTTCATGGTTTTATCAATTTGGCTATAACTTAATTTCTGAGCGATTTAAATTATTTACTTAAATTATTAGCATTATTTAACATTATATAAGAAAGCAAAAATTTTGGATATTTAATTTAACCTATGACTCTAAAATAGTATTATGCTAAATAAGTCAAAAGTGGTTACACACATTCGAAAATTTAACCTGCAAATGTTTGATTTCTTTATTTTTCCAATTATTTTTCAAACAATAGTTTTGTTTTTATCTCTCAATTCACAAAAAGTAAGTCATTTTAGTATATGCTATACTTATTGAGTGTGTATCTGTTGAAGTGATATACTTGTTATATATATTAACATACAAACGTGATTTTGGGATGTAGTACACTCCCGATTATCCGAAGTTGTTGGGACCGAGGCTGCCTCGCATACCGAGAATCTCGGATAATAAGGAGGCTGCTTATATTTTGAGGTTTGAGAGTTACAATAACACAAGAGGGAGTTTATTGCTGGTAAAATACTTTTTTTAGAGTATCTAGGCCAGTAAAACAGAATTTCTAGTAAAAAAAAATATTTGAATACAATACCAATATTTAAATAAAACAGTAAGTAACAAAATAAACTTTGTCAAGCAAAATCGTCATTCATCATATTAACGTCTGTATTCGTACACACGTTTGTTTATGGTGGGAGTTCACAACTTGAAAGCTCAGTATCAGAGGATGAATCTAGGCCAATACGAATATGGTGATTGAACTGGTACGATGTACTCGTTTCTTGTCATTCTCATAAGGCCTCATGCGGCAAATAGTTCGCCCAATATTTGGGCAAGTCAAACCTACCATTGTTCGACGAGAGTGAAATCCCGCCTTGCATTCAGCAAAAGACGACTCGGTCAGTTCCTCCACTAATGATTTTCATTCAAAACACGAATTTAGGTTATTGGTAGTATTTGTATCATAAAATTATAGGCCCTACTTTGAATGTTTCTTTAAATTATAAACGAATAAACTAACAAATTACAGATAATTTCTATTTACTTTACCAAAAACCAATACGACAATCACATTATTATGTTTCGACCAAACTTGAAAATAATATATTCTTTAGCTTAGAACGACCTTGGATAATCCAGAGTCTTGGATAACCGGGGCTTAGACAGGGCCGCCGACAGACATTTTGAGGCCCAGGGCAAAGTTTGGGAGTGAGGCCCCTCAATACAAAAAATCGTAAATAAAAAATACCTTTGTCTGTCAAATTGCTACATTTGTAAAATCTGCTGGTTACAAACTTTTTGATCTAAAAATGTTGAATATCTTAATACTAAACTTCAATACAAAACAACTACATCACAGGTCTGTACTAAACTTTTGATTTATGAATTTAAAAAGATCAGAACATTACAAACAGTAAAAGCTAGTAAAATCCTTTTTGATACGGCTACTGAATAACACAGAACTTGGGATTAAGAGCACAAGACTAAACTACTTTACTTGTTTTCCTTCTGTTTTTCAACTCCCATAATGTCTGTGGTGCATGTGACGTCACCAGGACACCATTTTACCGGTTGTATCCTAGCCCTAGCAAGGGCCCTTTGGTAAAAGTATAGCTTAAGTCTAAGATGTAGTAATAACTACTCTCTGACTGGCCAAGATACTTTATTGTGCCAGCTTGAGGCTACAGACGAGCGCATTCTTTCGGTCTGCTGAAGGCATCATGAGCTGCCTAAATTTTTGTATGAGGAAACCTGAATTTCTTTGGACCTTGGTTCATACCACAGATAAACGAATACATTCGTTTATGTATTCTATTATCTGCGTTCATACGTAGCTGACAGGGCCGCCGAGAGGCCACGTCAGCCAAGTCTGAAACTTGGGGCCCGGGATGTGCAGATTTTTTAAAAATTGAGGAATTACTGTTATCGACTTTTGGATATAAAATTAGGCCTATGTGTTAAAAAATAAAATGTCAAGCTTTATCACGCAAATTACTTTGATAACTCAAAATTTAGTCAAGGCAAAAACTTTTGTCTGTCTGTACTATTGTATTTGCGACTGACTGTACACTACGGCGCGGCGGTGGCGACCAGCGAGTGAGCATGAGTAACTCATACCTCCCTCTCTTTTTGCGCTTTAATAGGAGGCAAGACAGATTAACAAGTTTGGCTATGTTGGTATAGAGTGATTTAGCTAAAACATTAAAATTCGAAGATGTAATTGAAACACTTGCAAATTAAAAATGGAGAAAAGTAGCTTTGTAAAGTTGTTTAAAATAGTTATGTAAAAGTATTTTTACTTTTGTAACAATAGAGATCGATTTAAATTCTTTCAAACAAAGTGAAGTTTAAATGAGAACATATTTTTTAAAAATCCTTATCAAGATTCTGTACAAACTAATTAAATGAATGTACAGTTTTTTAAACGACTAAAAGAGTGAAAACAAATGCATTTTTTTGCATTAAAATATACTGACAAAAACTTAAATGCGTTATGATGACGTTATCCATGATGGTAAACAACAAGAGTAACATGGGCTGCAATTAAGCATTTGGCCGGAAAAAACAATCGTGCGCACTGATTGTGAAAAAAATGGAAGAGTAACTTTGTGAGTGGAACGAACGCGGAAGTTATGAAAAGAGATGAATAACTGGAAAATCCAGAAGTGCGGGATCACTCATAACGGTAATTTTTAATAAGAGTATATTATTTTCTAAATCCGAGCGACTATTCAGCCTCAGTTGGTTCGGATTTTTGGAGTTCTTTGATGTATGATGTTCCACCTGTAGACTGCCTAAAAACGCGAGTTTAAGAGATCTAATTTTCTAAAATTTTCCGGGGGAGGGCCCGTGCAGTGTGCAGACTTGGGCCCGGCTTGGCTCTCGGCGGCCCTGGTAGCTGAACTCAAACTCAGAGGAGAAATGAAGCTGAAGTTGTTAATCATTGGAAAAAATTAATGTCACGTCTTGAGTCGTAAATGCTATTGTTATTACTACAGTATTATTCTTTATTTTTGTAAAATATACACCATTTAGTTAAAGCTAGGAATCCTTTTCCTTGGTCCATCGAGGCCTGTACAAAAAAAGTTTTCTGATGAATTTAGGGTGTAAACGATTGGTATTGGACGACTGCTGAGCTTGGTACGGATTTAGTAAATGTGAGGTCTGGTGCAGGCCTATTATCTCGGGGGGCCCAGACGCGACACGTTTTAAAATGGTTTAATGGATGGTCGCGGTTTTTCAAAACCAAATGAAATTGTATCAAAATAAGACAAATAAATAATTAGGTAATTTTAATTATATAGGTTTTTTAAGTACTAAGTTTTTTATATATCTCCTAATACATTTAATTTTGGTCTCCTTGTTTTAAAAACTTTAATATTTAATAATCCTCAAAAATATTCTCAGCTCAAAATGTGGTCCCCTTCCTTTTGTGGCCCGGGGCAATCTGCCCCCTTTGCCCCCCCCCTCTCGGCGGCCCTGGGCTTAGATAATCAGGAATCAGGAGTGTACTATACTTTTTTCTCGGCTCAAGAACACCTTGGAAAATTTAAGCATATAATCATAATAGTTATTTGTTTGTTGAGGGATTAAAGTACAGCATTCCTTCTCACGAGGGAAATAGTTGCCGCCTGAGGCTTACCAAGGGCAAAATATTCCTAAGGAAGACAGATAACTTCACTCCCGAAATACCCTCAAAATTTTCCCTTTACCTTTATGGACAGATAAATTATAATACAAAAATTTACACAAAAAACAGGATTGCAACAAACACAATTGGTAGTATTGTATTGTAACACAACTTCAAACTTTAACTGTCGCAAAACATCAGCTGTTCCATTCTGCTGTCATTTCCTGTCACTAATCAGCAAATAGCCTCTGAATTTACAGGTGCTTCTCGAAGTTGATTGGCAACATATTATTGCAAGCGTGTGTAAAAATATGAAAGTACTTGATTTTTGTAATTGATTTCAATATTGTTCATACGATAAAATTGACGATTAAGTGATAAGCGATACTATGTGAGAAGACAAATTATCCCTTTACTTGTGCTGGGAGACAAAGTATTCATTTACTCACCCATTACAAGGGGTACAATAAATATGTTTTAACACGTTTTTCAGGAGATGTGTACTATAGGCCTAACATTACAATTTACATAATATAGCATACGCAAAATGAAGTTAAATAATAAACATGGGGCTTATAAGTTTGCGATATGTTGGTTACGAAATGCAAACAAAACAAATTGAAGAATTTCCAGTCACATGTTTCATTGCAGCATGGAGTGAAAACAGAATGGAAATTATGTTATTTGGAAAAGACAAAACATAGAGTACCGTATTCAAATAAGTTTCAGATGTACCAGGGTACATACTCAACGTTGAGTTGTCACAACCATCCAAAGTTGCTGATGTCCTCCAACTGGAGTATAAGTTTCAGTTTGAAGATTGTTACTCAATCTTTTATGAAATATTTTATGAAATATCTGATTGTGTATTAGGGGCCTTTTCCTGGCTTTCATACAAATCTTGTATCTTGCAATACTTGCGGTAACGCTGAGCTCTTTCCAGCGGCACCTCAAATACTAAAATCAATTCAGACGTGTAGGAGCCTGAGCACAAAAACCTATTGTATTTAATGAATGTAGAGCTAAAGATACAAGACCAGACCTTGAAAGTGAAGTTCATTGCACAATAATTTAATATTACCGATTTAACTGTTTAAAATAATCTGCTTTTTCCAGGTTCTTTTTTAAAAAAGTCCACATTTAGTAGCAAAGCCAACTTGACATCTGAGCAAATATTTGCACGAGAGGACAAGTATGGAGCCCACAACTACCACCCTCTACCTGTTGCACTCTGCAGAGGCCAAGGTAATTTAAAGCAATAATACGTATGACACAAAATCGTTCAAGACTATTCATTTGAAACAATTACAAAAAAGAAACCAACCTTACAGTCACATAGGTTTTTGTATGAGAAGACTTTTTCAAAATTAGTATAAACGAATGAGCACAGAATGTTGTTAGGAAGAGGATGAGCTAGTAGAAATGTATGTTAAATAAATTAGTAGGAGTAGTGGTATAATTGATTAGTAGTATTTTAAACTTTAAGCAGCTTCAAATAGAGCTTTCAACTGTCCAGAAAACACAATATAAAAAATAATTTATTTCTGTAATAATTATTCATAAGCCTACTATAGTTCATGCATGAAAATCCCGACCATTTAAAAAATCTTATGCAAGAGAGATGTGTAATGAATGTTTAGATTAAGATAGGCAATTATTTTTTTATATGTGTATGTTATTGGCTGCAGCAATGTAAGTTTTTTGTGCCTGTTTAGCTTCCTATTGTGTGATCATTCGGTTTTTTTTATTGTTCTTGAAGTATTTTTATTGCCTGCTAGATCACAGTCTAAGAAAAACTACAGTCCCGACACCTCCCATGTGTTGTGATGCATTATGATGACCGCAGGGCGACACTGGCGTTCCAAAGTGGAACGCAAGCACAACTACTAACAAAATTAGACACCATCTTATTGTAATTGTACTTAAGTGCCAGCCATTAAGATGGTATAGGGAAGACAACTTTTATCCTCTGAGTAACTAGACTGTATTTTGTTGTTAGACAGTGGATGGTGAAACAAGTTGTGATTGATATGTACATAGGAATTGTGCTTGCATGCCACCAGGGTTGTGGTCTCTTTTTGTGACCAACTGTTGGGACTGTATTTTTTCTTAGACTGTGGCTAGATAGTGATTTTTAAACCTGAAAGTTTCAAAACACTTTTGACAGCTGTCATCTATCAAGGGAAATAAATAAATATTTTTTACTTCTGGGGAAATTATTATTTTTTAAATCTAGGTTACATACCTTCCGTCCAAACAGTTCTGTAGTATATATATATTGTAATTATACAATATGCATATTTCAAGATATAATTATCTCATCATCAGGTATATACAAAAAAAGTTAATTATTATTCATTGCTTGTCACTATTTAAAATTTTAAAAACAATTTCAACACTTATAACACACGTATTGACACACATTTAAAACTTATTATAATTTAAAACAATCCTGTGCTGGCCAGCAATAGACTCCGACTGAGGAAGTGGTCTGGATTCTACCCTACTCCCACCTGTTGACGAACCTTTCTTATCCAGGGCCTGATTAACCACTAGGCTGACTAGGCTACAGCCTAGGGCGCCAGCCATCGAGGGGCGCCACAGTGTGGAGAATAAATATTGTTTTTAATTTTTTACATTAATTAAAAAATATAACAAATTCCCGCGCCCCCTTTTGCGTAAATGCGGCCTGCTTAGCATGTTTTTTTATCAAACCTAAACCTAAAGATATATCCTATAGTCTTACTGTCAATGAGTAATGTTTGCTTGATTGCTTGCTTAATCATGCTTTATTGTACAATTATCTCGATTACGGCTCCGACGATTTCCTTCAAAGTCTGGAAATAACTAATTTCTGACTGAAAAACGTGTTCTATGCAGGTTACTTGGTCAGACAAAAACTAATAACTTGATTAAATAATTTTTTTCAGTTGACAAAAAATTACATCATGAGTATGAGGGACACATGAGTTGCCTTGAACGAAAACAATGAAATAACGAAAATGTAAAGAATAACGTAATAAAATGACAGCTGTTTGCAAACTACAGCCATCCAGGAAAAGTACAGTGTATGATATAAAAGATCCATGGAGTAATAAAAAAAGTTTATCAATTTTATGACACTGAAAACCAGCAACTCTTAGTTGCACATTTAATGCAGAGCAAGAAAAAGATACTCCCAGCCTTAATTAGCCCATTTAAGGCCGGGATGTGGGTGTCTTTGTTATCCTCCAATTGGTTCTGGTAAAATATTATAGTAAGCCGAAGAAATCTCCGTCCACCAGGTACTCTTAAAAGTATAATGAAGACTGTTACAATGAATTGATATCCGAGTCAAATGTGGCAGAAGTCAAAAGTAGAAAAGAAGAGCAGTTTAGGGTGTAAGTTGCGAGACTGTCAATTGAATAAGTGTCACAGGCAACTGTGACCTGTCCTTGAACATATAACTGATTAGAATAGACTTATTTATTATATTTGTGATAGTTTTTGTCTGCTCTGATCGTAGTTCAGTTATTTTCTAGGGTATATGTAGTTTTTAAGCCATTAGTTCTGGAAGAATTTAATTCGTAATTTCGTCGTATATACGATTCATCTGGCGATATACAGGGGCGGAAGGGGTTGAAGAGGAGGGGGGGGGGGGGGTGCCAAATAAGCTCAAGCCTAGGGGCGCCACACCTCTTAATCAGGCCCTGTTCTTATCATAAGTCCACTCTTTGTTTGTATTTCCTCAATCTGGTTAAACAAGACATTTGAATTATATTTTAATTTTTCATTGAGGACATTACTGGGTTTGTTTTTAAATGCGTTGTAAATGTGTCTTCCATGGTGTTCATAAAGGGTGATTTTTTACAATTAAATAAAATTTCCATATTTTCTTCCATACTCCTAACATTATGGCTATTGTCAACAAGATGCTGTGCAAATTTAGATTTCTGATCTTTCAAAGATGGTTTTGGAAGGTGTTCAGAGAAACGTTTCTTGAAAGAGCGGCCTGTTTGTCCAATATGATCTTGTAAATATAATTAAGAATAGTAATATAAACAATCAGTTTACCATGGCATCATTTGATATAGTAAACCTGTTCACAAATGTACCAGTAGAAAAAAAACCACAGAAATAATAAAAGAAAATCTAACAAATAATTCAAATCTTGACACGGAAACAATAAATGAGTTTATGAATTTATTGAATCTTGTTTCAGTACGAGATTCAATAAATTCATAAACTCATTTCTAGCTCACCTCTTTCTAGCATCCTATCTGAACTATATTTAAACTACATAGAAACACTTATACTTTTTCAGCCAACAATAATTATGCCAAGAATATACTGCTCTACAAAAGATATGTTGATGACACAATAGTTTTTTACAAAGGAAATGCAAGACAATTGGAGTTATTGAACAAACATTTAAAAAAAATTTCCCCAACCATTCAGTTTACATTAGAAAGTGAAAACAACAATACGGTAGCATAAATTTTCTTGACCTATCACTAAAGAAAGATGGTAAAAACATTAAATTCTCTATTTACCGAAAACCAACTGCTACTGACCATACCATCCATGTGACCTCATACCACCCGATGGCACATAAAATGGCAGCCTATAACTCGATGGTACACAGACTCTTATCAGTACCTATGGACGCAGATGATTATGAAAAAGAACGCTCCATTATAAAATATGTAGCAGTTGCTAACGGTTACGAGAGCAAAATGATCGATGAAATAATTTCCAGGAAAATAAATAAAAATAAAAATAATATCACCACCAGCCCTGATAAAAAGCAATTTGTTTCAGTCGAATATGGACAATCCCTACATTACTTGCTGAATAAAGAGTTAAAGAAACAAAATATCAAACTATCCTGCAGAACTTCAAATAAATTAAGCAAACAGTTAAATGTCCATAAAAACAACTCAAACTCAAACACAGGAATATATCAGCTTAACTGTTCAGACTGCCCCAAATTTTATATTGGACAAACAGGCCGCTCTTTCAAGAAACGTTTGTCTGAACACCTTCCAAAACCATCTTTGAAAGATCAGAAATCTAAATTTGCACAGCATCTTGTTGACAATAGCCATAATGTTAGGAGTATGGAAGAAAATATGGAAATTTTATTTAATTGTAAAAAATCACCCTTTATGAACACCATGGAAGAGTTAAACATTTACAACGCATTTAAAAACAAACCCAGCAATGTCCTCAATGAAAAATTAAAATACCCCCGTTGCAGCAGACCTGCATACTCAGCGAATTTCAAGTGCAAAACAACATGTTTCAATCCAACATAGCGAGATTTGATATGTTTTTGTAAGCTCCATAAGAATAACATGGGGAATGAGTATGCAGGTTTGCTGCTACAGGTATGTTTAAACTGGTTGGTTTTAATTCAATATTTAGTAGATCTGAACTAGAAGAAGCCATTTACCAAGTTTTATCAAGATATGTTGAGAAGTAAGCGAAATAAAGAATTTTACTTATTTCCCATAAGGTTAACATTGAGACAACGTACTGTGTTTACCACTTTCAATATCTTGGTAACCAATGGACATAGAGCCGTAATTCAAAATACTAAATTGTTTGTTTTTTTGAGCTGAATTCAATGGTGCCAACAAAAATTTGATAAATTTTATTTTTATATGTGAAAAACTCAAAAAACCCATTTTTAGGGGGGTTTATCCCCCTTTACCCCCCCTTCTGGTGGTCCGATTGGGCTGGTTCACGAACTCGTCCGAGTGATTACCACTTTACACGTCTGTACCAAATTTCATCAAGATCAGACCATATTTACGGCCGCTATCGTGTTAACAGACATATATATATAGATATATAGATATATAGATATATATATAAAAAAATTCGAACGAATGGTGTTTTTTGCCTCTAGGGACCCCAAAATGAAAAGTTAACATGGTCTCGGACTTAGGTCTTACCATGAGTACTACCGTAATAGCTTATTCCTTTATGGAAATTCGCTAATATAATTCAAATGTCTTGTTTAACCAGATTGAGGAAATACAAACAAAGCGTGGACATATGATAAGAAAGGTCAACAGGTGGGAGTAGGGTAGAATCCAGACCACTTCCTCAGTCGGAGTTTATTGCTGGCCAGCACAGGATTGTTTTAAATTATAATAAGTTTTAAATGTGTGTCAATACGTGTGTTATAAGTGTTGAAATTGTTTTTAAAATTTTAAATAGTGACAAGCAATGAGTTTATAATAAAAGTTTTTTTGTATATACCTGATGATGAGATAATTATATCTTGAAATATGCATATTGTATAATTACAATATATATATACTACAGAACTGTTTGGACGGAAGGTATGTAACCTAGATTTAATTCTAAAGAACAGTTCAGGAGGCAAAAGAATAATGAATAATATTATTTTTTGATTAAAGCTTATGAAAACATGATTTTTATGAGATTATATTCTTATTTGAAAAAATATATATAAGTATGCAGAGTATTATGTATATTTTCTATTTTATAACTTAATTAACAAAGAAAAACTTATATGTAAGCAAAACCTCAAACCATGACCTTAAATACATTTTGACAATTAAGAATTTAACTTTCATTTTGAAAATTAGCTCACTTATTTACAGATATGCAGCAGCAGGCAGGGGGAAGGGCTTGAGTAGGGGAGTAGACTTCCCTCCTCCCCCAATCACGATGTGTTACAATTCTTGGGCTGGTTGTGATTTTTGTGCATGAACTGTATATGTGAAACTCATAAAAGTAGGCTACAAATTTAAGTTTAAAATGTCCAGAAATCAGAATATTGAAAATAATTCATTTATAAAATGATAATTGATACTCCTGTGAAACTCATATTTATCCGGCCACGTTCCCCCCTTTACAGGCATATACGTATGGGATGTGGAGGGCAGGAAGTATTTTGATTTCCTGAGTGCGTACTCGGCTGTCAACCAGGGCCACTGCCATCCCAGGATCATCAGCACATTGAAGGACCAGGCCGAGACTCTGACTCTCACTTCACGAGCCTTCTACTCTGATGTTCTCGGGGAGTTCGAAGAATTCATCACCAAGCTATTTGGCTATGACAAAGTGCTTCCTATGAATACAGGTAGCTTAGACACACTTTCTTTCTCATTTTAACAAGTTTCCTCCATGCTCCTGTTCCGAGAACAAAAGTGTCAACATACTGGCACATCTCCAGTAGTATTTGTTCTTGATGCCCTTGGACATGTTCTTCGGCCTCTCGGTTGCGGCAAACATGTCGAGGAGAGTGTTCCTCATCCTCTTCAACAGTGCTCCTCTGAACAGCCGAAAATCAACTGATGTCGAATCTTAAAAATAACTTATAAAACTATTCACAAAAAATTTCTTCCATGAGGCAAAAATAATACAGATCACAGATCTACAGATTCATAATTATAGTTACATAACTGACCTCCTCCTCCTACTGAATTAGAACAATGACCAGAATGGCTTTTGAGCAAACATATAGTGGTGACCTCATAATGCTTGCATTGCAAAATCAGTAGAGGTTAGCGGTATATAGCAATTTATCTATAACCATGGCCTAGAGCTCTTCAACATTTTTTCATCATACCATCGCGTTAAACTACTGTTTCAAATACTCTCAGCTATGATAGGAACTAACCTTACCAGGTGGTCGTGTAAACTGCAATGAAAAAACTAGAAAAAGTACTAGTAATGTTAAACAGTGATTACAAACATACAAATATAAACATGGTTGTGAAATTTTTGGTTATTTTTGTGTTTTGATGGTCAGAGAATCCGAATCAAGCCTTATCTCAATTTATGTCATGATATGTGCTGGTAACGCTCAACATCACACTTTAGACCGCTTTTCACCCAAAAAGTAGAGTACTGTTATGGCTGAAACATTTTTTCTGTGTAGTATGCACATATGAGAAGGTTTTAGACGACTTAAAACTAGCGTACGTCTTTTTGAAATTAAATAGCAAGCTACTAAAAACTGAGTTTTATTTGATTTCGACCAAGTTTGTTTTGAATTTCCCATAATTCAAGGAGATCACGTTTTGTTTACATTTTCAGTGTTCCAAGCAGATGATAGTTACCTTCACTGATGGATTCGTCGTTACAGAAGACTATAACCAAAGGGGGGGGGGGAGGGTGGTTTGGGTGATGTTAGTGAGTCGGTGGCGCAGTTGGTAGCGCACTCGGCCCCGGTTCTGTGGCGGCAGCGTCGCAGGATCGAGTCCCGATGATGCCGCATACTTTTTAACAGTACTGTTCAACCTGGTACTGTACTGGCTCACTCCTTGGGTTTGCTTGATAACTTCCACGCACAGGCCTGAGGCCCATGTGGGGGGGCAAATGCAAGGTAAAAAGAGGCCGCCACCCTCTTTTTTAAAAACAAAGAACTAAAACAAACAGATGTTTTATGATTTCATTCAGTTTTATGTTTTGGTTTATAATATTTCTTTTTAATTGACATGTACTATATAAAGTTAATATTGTCCCATTCATTATACATTTATCAGGATTTTCATCCTGATCTGACCCACGAACTCCACCACAGACCAAGGCCGCGCACAGACCCTCTCAAAGATCACATATTAATATTCTTATGCTAGAATTATAAGTGATGAAATGTTGATATTCAAACAGATGTTAAAAGCAAGACATTTCATCTATAAGTATAAAAGAGGATGTTGGTATATATATATATATATATATATTTATATATTTATATATTTGGCACTGATAAACTCAGACACCGCTGGACCTATAACCACGAAACTTGGTAGATACATGGAGAATTTCATGGAGTATGTTTATACACCATCAGTTTCGTGATAACTTTCAGGGCTTAGCCCTGGGACCGTCTTAAAGGTACCCATGTCAGGGGTTTTGAAGGAAGTTGAGTTAGATTTGTTTACTAACAAAACAAATGAAAATAAAATTTAAAACAGGTGATGTAAATTAATGGTATTTTTTTCTGCTATTTAATTGTATTTGTTTACATGAAGATTTGTTACTTGGTGCCAGGTGGTTAATGAATTAGACTTTTGCATTTTTTCGAAGTGCAATACACTATATAAAATGTTGGTATGTAGTATAACTTAAAATTTCAGTGATCACTGATCACCTATACTTAACACATTGACTGCTAACATTTTTTTAATATACCGCCACATAGCTGTAAAGGTTTATTGCTAATTCACAAAGTTTATGGTTATGGAAGGTCAGTCATGCCGAGTAAATGTTTTTTCGGGCCACTTCCGGTTTGTAGGATGACGTCAAAGATTTGGTCGTCTTTAGACGTCTTCAGCCTCACTGGTTGGATTAAAAATATAAAAAAAGTTTTTCACGTGGTTTATATGTATATACTATACAAATATTGGTTTGTTCAGTTTTTATAGTCAGTTGTAAGTTCGACTATGTCACCATATACCACATAAAATCGTGAAAAAAAAAAACAAAAAAGAAGACGTCTTTAGACGTCCTACGGTTTACAGCACACACTAAAAACTCAAAATCTCAAAATTTACTCATCTTATTTACGCACTATCTATTGGATAAACAAAACACACGCAAACTAACAAAAATCCTCACAGGAATTCGTTAAAATAGGATGGTAGCACGTGCCAAACTGCTTTGATTACATGGGAAGAATCCCACATGTGCCGCTAGGAGCGCCACTAACTGGAGAGCGGAAACTGCAAGCGACGGTGATGACGTTAAACTATAGTATGTCCTCCAGTGGCTGACAGAGTTTCAATCCCCTACTACCAAAACGAAGACGACAGCAAGTCTGTTTGATAAACCTTGCATAAGGCTGTCTTAGGACGTCCTCCGCTATTCATCAATGAATCGAAGACGTCTAAAGACGTCCTACGCGGACAAAGTGTTAAGGGACTTCTTTTTTATGACAACTAACTGCTATTTAAAGAGGAAGAGTGTGCTACTGTAAAGAATCAGTTTTATCTACAGCACTTTAAAAAAAATTGCCGGGACGGCTCATTCAATCTTTTTGTTCAATATAGCGTCTAAAAACGTGTAAGCCCTTTTTAATAATTGCTGGATTGGCATTGTAATTTTTGTTCAAGGTAGACCCTAAAACCTTAAGAAAATGATCTTTTACAGTGAATAAAATTTCAAGCCATGTTCTATGGTTCCTCTAACACGTGTATGCCTTCATGAAGGAAAGAAATAGTAGAAATCCTATATCTTTCTTTCAAGAAGGCATACACGTGAAGACATGCACATACGCAGGTCTGCTGCGACGGGGGTGCATAATAAAGTTCTAATTAAGGGTAACATATGCGAGCAGATTCAAAGTGCTGTTGAAAAAGCCAAAGGTGCCGTTTTGTATAGACAGGCACTTTATACAGGAATAGAATACCCCCGTCGTAGCAGACCTCCTTACTAAGAGCGGATTTCTAAAAACGTTTTTTGCTTTATGGATGTACATTTGATATGTTCAAAGAAGTAGATTTTACAACAAGAAAAATAAATGGGAAAGCAAAACTATATAACTGATGGGTGATATTGTATGTTTAATTTTAATCGTGAGCGAAGCCACGGGTTCTTCTAGTAGAATGTAAAACCAGCTGTCTGTAAAAAATAAAATAAATCACTGACTAGAGATACTTAAAAGTCCTTCCTTCTGAACCGACTGGAAAAATCATTACTTAATTACTAAGTTTTCCTCCCTTAGTAATGATTAGTCCAACCCAAAACTCCAAGCCTACAACACAATCAAATAAAAAGGAAATTTATTGACATGGCGCGGTTCATGATACGTTAGATTTTATTTACTTATAACTAAATGGAGGTGCATGTGCATAAATACAGTGTGGTCGGGTAACCTGTTAACTTGTAAGAAAAAGAACAAATTTATTTACAAACACGTATATTATCAGTTTTAATTGTACATTATTTCTCCTACATTTACTTTTATTTTTTAAGGACAATTCTTTTGTAATAACAATTCAATGCTTTTCTTCCCTGACATGGCATTGATGCTTAAATTCAATTAATAACATTTTAATTCCCCATACTGTGTTTATTTAGGCTAGGTAAGGAAATAGATAGGTATTTCAGCAGAAGTGTCCAAAAGATATTGTGAAACTCAAAAAACGGCAACCCTGTGAAATTCAAAAGATTCTTACCTTCACGGTAACTATAATAATTCCCTGCTTTACAAAAAAATAATTATTATCATTTTATATACAAATTTCAACGTTTCCTCACTGTTCTTTAGTTTACTATCTTTAAATTATTGTTGGTCTTTAATATATGAGATTATACAAACTTTGATTGTTTCAAGAAATTTACATTTGACTTGCTATTTTAATTCATCAGTTCTGAACAAGCTGGTATTTTTAATTTTACACAAATTCAACTTATTACCTTAAAACCATAGTATTTGAACGTTTCCAATAAACAGGCTTTACTTTAATTTTAATTTGATTTTACAGAACAACTACGATTTTCAAAAAACTTTTAATTTCAATAAAATACTCATGAGATCATGCTAAAAGGAAACAACCATTTTGAAAATGCGCTGCAAAATAAGAAAGATGAAAATTTAATAAAAAAAACGAATAAGATACTCATGTACCTCTTAGAATCTGGCTGCCTGCATCTTCTCCCTGGAGCGTCGTGGTGCTGGACCTCTGGTGTCGGCAACGTCTGTAGGCTCAATGCCCTCTCGGCACCCCTCTTCCTTTACCCCCGGGTAGTTCCCACACTTACTTTTCATATTATGAGCATCTTATTTGTTTCTAATTTAACTAGTCTCAACACGTTTAAAGCACAACTAGTTTCAACTCGTTTTAAGATATTAATCTGCTGACTCATGAGCTCATTATTAGACAAAATTATGCAGGATTAACTGTTGCTGGAATTACTAAAATTAAATAAAATATCGTAGATACGGTACACTTCCTTATAACAGCTGTTAATGAAAGAGATAATGTAAACCATTTTTTTAAAATTGCAGGACGGCTATGTTATTTTGTTGTTGTTCAAAATAGACCCTAAAAACATTAGAAAATACTTTGGTGGCATTTAATTAAGGCATTTTCTACTCTGCGTACATAAACTTTCATGAAACAGGAAACTGCTTTAAGATTCATTAAGTACGTACGGTCTGCTGCAAAGAGGGTTTCTTTTTGCCTCAGGGTCACTCTGTACTATAGCACAGATTCAACGATAGGCCTACTGAGTATAAATTCTAAGTTTTCAGAGTTTTTCGGTGGGGTCAACGGTCTAAAATCTTTCTGTATAATTTAATGGATGATCTTTCGATTAAATTGTCAATTTTCATTTAATCAAGAAGGCGGTTCAAGCGTCACATACAGATAGGTCTCTACAGCTGATTTATAGTTTGGTTCCTTTTATCATGGTTTTATGGTTGTTTTTTTTCTTTTAGGTAATATGTACTATATTAAAGTCACCAATAGTTTTTGTACCTTATCTATTTAATCATTGTCTTTAAGTTAATTAATAAAATACAGTATTTGACATTTGAGACATGTTTATTGTCAGCCAACACAAAACTGAATGAATTACATAATAAAAACAATAACAAAGATAAATCATATGTAAGAACAAAACACCTGTATACTTTACTGTCATCTCCCCTTCACAAATCAAGGCGGTTTGGAATCCTCCTGAATCTCTGGCTACGCCTTAGGGTTGATGAGGGATTCGGATTTAAACTATCAGATTGAGTGGATGACTGATTTGAAACAGAAGATTTATCCTTTCTATGGAACCATCCATTTCTTCTGTATTTTCGACCGTCTTCTGTTTCAATTATGTAGGAACGTGGTTCTGGGCCAATTCTGATTACTTTAGCTGAGAGCCAATATTTTGGTCGTAGCCTGAAAAATATTTTGTCGCCAGTTTTAAATTCCTCTGGATCTTTCTTTCTTCTGTCACAGAAAAACTTTTCTCGCCTTTTTATTTTTTCAATCTAGCTTGATACATTCTTCACCACACATGGGAAGAGGTGTTGGTCTGTAGTTGGCATCAGGGTCTTTGTTCTTCGGCTCACTAGCCGCTGAACTGGTGAACCCAGATTTCCTCTTGGTGCATTGCGATGGTGGAGAAGCGCAAGATATATGTCAGATTGCTCCTCTTGACATTTCATGATGAGATTCTTCCTCTCTTGGACGTATCTTTCTGCCAAGCCATTAGACCTAGGAAAGTGAGGAGATGAAACTGTGTGCTGGAACTTCCATTCTGAAGTAAATGTAGTAAACTCAACTGATCCAAAACAGGGCCCTCCATCAGTTCTCAGTTTATATGGAATACCATGAGTTGAGAAGTATTTCTTTAGTTTAGTTACAACAGAGACACTACTTTTGTTTCTTAACTGTTCACATTCAAAATATCCAGAGTATGAATCAGCGACAACCAAGAAATCTTTCCCTCCATATTCAAAAACATCAGCTCCAACATACTGCCAGGGTCTATGTGGTACATTTTCTTGAAGAATAATATCTTGAGGTTTGTCTCGCTGATACTTATTACACACTTTACATCTAGATATAAATTGTTCAAGATTTTTTTCCATGTTGATCCAATACACATAGTCTCGAGCAATTTCAATTGAACTTTGAATACTTTTGTGGGGCCGATGAATATTTTGCATTATTTCTGATTTCATTTCACTAGGGATAACTATACGGTTGCCCTTAAACAAGACGCCATCGTAACAGCTCAAATCCTCTCTAAAGGTAAAATACTTAGCCAATTCCGGTCTCAAAGCAGAACGATCATCAGGCCATCCATTTAATATAGTTTCCTTCAGTTTTGAGAGCTCGATGTCTTTGGCTGTAGCTGTTTTAATTCTTGACACTGCATCAGCAGACATCGGAATAAGGATCTGTATATTAAAACTATGAGGCTCTTCATCTTGATGTCTGCTCAAAGTGTCAGCAAAAGATGAAGTTCACAACCCCGCTTGTATATTACCTTGGGCCTATATGGCAAAATCTCCAAACACATTCGTTGAAGTCTAGGAGGTGCTTGGGACAAAGTTATCTTGAAGATGGCTTCAAGAGGTTTATGATCTGACTCTATGGTTAATTCCTTGCATCCCCAAATATAATCGTGAAATTTTTTGCAAGCAGCCAGAATCGCAAATGTATCCTTTTCTAGTTGACTGTAGTTTTGCTGCGACTTTGTTAGTGCTTTGGAGTTATACACAACAGGCTGCTGTCCAGATTGCAACATAACAGCACCAACTGCATAACTGCTTGAATCAACCGAGAGTGCTATAGCAGAATTAGGATCATAATAGCGAAGCACAGGCGGGTTTTTCAGTTTTTCTTTTAATTTATTGAATGATTCTTGATGCTGTGTATCCCAAATCCAGGCAGCATCTTTCTCTGTTAGCGCTCTGAGTGGCTGTGTATCGACTGAAACATCTGGTATAAACTTGGACAAATATGTTTGAAGTTCTGCTAAGCACGTGGGTTCCTTCATCCTTGAAATTGCAGCTACTTTATCGGGATCAACTTGTAATCCTCGATCAGATACAATGTGACCAAGAAACTTTACAGACTGTTTAGCAAAAATACACTTATCTTTGTTTAGTGTCAGGCCTGCATTACTCAGTTTAGTCATGACCTCATTTGTGATTTTTCTTATGTCATCTTCGTTGTTATTGTGTATAAGGATATCATCCATTGAACACTCAACATTTTTCATACCTTTTAGTAAATCTGACATATGTTGAAACACCTGAGGAGCGGATATTAAGCCAAACGGCATACGTAGGCAGGAGTAACATCCTCAAAGGGTTGAAAATGTTAAAAGTTTGGACGTTCTCTCTGTTACCTTGACTTGCCAGAATCCTTTTTTACAATCGAGAATTGTAAAAAACTTTGAGCCATTCAATCTCGCAGAGATGTCTTCTAATGTGGCCAAAGGATAATGTCTGCGTTTGACATTCTTATTGAGATCAGAGGATCAATACAAATACGTATTTTATCCTTTTGTTGAACCACCACCATAGGAGATAAGCATGGAGTTGGCTCTGATACAAGAATAATTATTTTATCCTTGACCATTTGGTCTAGTTCGGCTTTGACTGCTTCCCGTATAGGATGCGGTTCTCGCCTAGCTGGATGAATTTTGAAAACAGGATTGTCAATCAAATCAATTTCATATTCAAACGATTTAAGACATCCTATACTGGAAAATAAATTATTTGTAGGTTGGTTGACTACACCAGCAATGCGTTTGACAAATCCTAGTGTTTCACAAGAAATTCTTCCCAATATAGACTGATGACCATTTGGCACTATTACAAACAAAACAGTGTCCTCATAAGACTTTCTTGTAACTACCTTACAAATAGATTCACCTAAAACTGGTGTTTTCTGATTATTAAAAGAAACAAGACACTTAGTTGCAGAAGGCACGATTTTAAATCCGCAAGACAATGCTAAATCATGTGAAATAACATTGCATTGAGCTCCTGTATCTAACTTAAAGTTTACAGTTTTGTCATTTGGTAAAGTTAAAGGCTCTATCCAATCATGGGACTTAACACATTTTTCAATACAGTCTACTAGAAACGGATAGTCACTGTTTTCACGCTTTTGACTTCTAAAACATCAGTTTTCTTATAACTATTTGCAAGTTTCTTATTTGTTCTACACATTTTAGCAAAGTGTCCCTTAGCTAAGCATTTATTGCATGTCTGGTTAAAAGCTGGACATTTTCCCCTAACGTGGTGAGTACCACATCGAGTACAGTTAAAAGCAGTGTTAAGAGAAGTGTTTTGAGAAGTAGATGAGGGACTATCCCGTCG
This sequence comes from Flexamia atlantica, assembly GCA_035578135.1. Lineage (NCBI taxonomy): Eukaryota > Metazoa > Arthropoda > Insecta > Hemiptera > Cicadellidae > Flexamia > Flexamia atlantica. The sequence continues at coordinate 169,669,564 of JAQJVK010000001.1, read as the reverse complement.
AACTAAATTTATGGATCCTGAGGCTTCAGAAGACATTTCTACAATTTGTTTTTTTGCTTGTTCATGTGCTCGACATACTTTAATTGCAGTATCTAATGTTAGGCTATCAATAGTAATTTTTCTCGTAAACTAGCATCTTATACGCCAATTACTATTCTATCTCGAATCAAACTACTTTTTAATTGGGCAAAATTGCAAGAGTTAGCTTGATTTACTATTTTTGTACAGAATTCTCCAAAAGGTTGTTGTTCTTCCTGATTAATTTTGTTAAACAAAAATCTCTCAAAAACCTCATTAGTTTTACTAATAAAGAACTCATCAAAATGTTTTATAACTTCATCTAATTGAAGGTCATCATCATCTTTGAAACCAAAACAATTATAAATATCTATAACATCTGGTCCCAAACTTTACATAAATGATGCAATTTGGACCGTATTTGATTTACCTTCAAGGCCTGAAGCAGTGTAATACCAATTCCACTGTTGCTTCCACTTCCTCCAGGAAGGTGCCATCTGGGAACTTGTGACAACAAGACTCTTTGTTGGCTTAACATTGCTATCCTTGTCTTCTTTTTGATTACTTACTGAGGTAACTTCTTCATCTGAATTATTTATTCTTTTGTTTCTTTTTTGTTTAGGGTTCGGCACCATGTCTTTAAGTTAATAAAATACAGTATTTGACATTTGAGACATGTTTATTGTCAGTCAACACAAAACTGAATGAATTACATAATAAAAACAATAACAAAGATAAATCATATGTAAGAACAAAACACCTGTATACTTTACTGTCAATCATAAACTCAGTATGTGGCACCATCTTCATTTAGGCAGCGGGTGTTAAAATCGTTATCGTGAGCGAAGCCACGGGCAACTGCTAGTCTATATTAAAAAGAGCAAATGAATTATCATATGTTTTGCTAGTAAACAACAGAAATTTAACCATTGATAACACTAACATAACCTCACCATTTTTTAACGTACTAACAAGTTTTAAAATATTAAATAAAAGGTGGTATGATGAAAAGTACCATTCGTGACTCGTCCGAAAGTGCTATATAAGTGCTCGATAGAATTCAATTACGAGGCGAAGCCTCATAATTGAAACACTATCTCGTACCGATAACAGCCACTTTCCGGACTAGTAACAAAATGTACTATTAATCCCGTAAAGATCATTAAAGCCACAATATATATTTTCAAAAGTCTAATTGAGTAGCCCATTTCCAAAACCTGTTATCGGTCACATTTTTTAAAATTGAGATATTGGTTGCTATGGTTACTTCAGAGGGCTAGCTTCATTTCCAGTTGTTATTTGCTTCCATAACCTGCTAAATCTTACCTTATTTACTTATTTAATACGCTAGGGGTTTTTTTGTGATCATTACTCCTCCGAAACTACTGGGCCGATTTCAATAACTTAGGTGTCGTTTGAAAGAGCTTGGCGTGAAGTTTTGCAAATAAAATTTATGAACGTTAGACTAAAGGGAACAGCCCTAGACGCCCTTAAAGTTTCATATTTGCCCATAAGATTTAACATGGGAATATAAATTTGAAACAAAGCAGCTGAGTGGAATAAACAAAGATGTTCAGCAAAGCCAGGTGTTTTGAATGGAATTGAAACCAATGAATATATATCTTGAAGCAAACTTTAAACATTTATTTATGAGTAGATTTTAGAAAACCATTTCAGTTTGGCTCAAGATTAAGGCGGTATGAATTTAATCGCAGATACTGAATTACAGAAAGTTTTATTATAATAATGTGAAATCTACGAAACAAAGTGTAGGTTTTTGAAAACATATTAATTCTACAATACCGGTACCTATTTAAAACAACCTGTTTAAAATCATGTGTGTTTTATGAACAAATTTACTGTCAATTTCAAATAAATATTTTTTTTTGTTTATTTATTCTGCTATCATCCCAAGAATAATTATTTTAACTAATAATGTAGTTTAAATATGACAAAGACACCTAGAGGGACTCGATTGAATAAACAGTTTACTTGGAGGTGATGGTGAATGTTAATGTGAAGTGTTCGTGAGTAATTATCTAAAAATGAAAATGTAGATTTTCATAAAACTATTTTAATTTTGTTCAACCGTGAAGTGCTGACCATGAATGATGTAAACAATATTTTACCAGTTATTTTTGCAATTAGTGATGTTCTGTGATTGTAGTAATGATGCCCCATAAACTTAATTTATCCATAACTTTACTTAAATCACATTTTTTACATGTAGTGTTGAAGTTTTCTCTACTTATTTGTAACAACAATAATGCCACGAATCCGAAGAAGGCATTTACGCAGAACTCATGAGTATCAACGAAATGCCATTAAAATGGTGCGCGAACAGTCTCGTACTGATATGAACATTGACTCATATAAGAGGTTGAGCCCTTTACCTTCGGGCCCTTGGGGAAAAAAGGTGTTTCTTGCGAAGCAAAAAATTTTAAGACTGACGCAAATGGAAACAATAACACTTCATATAAATTGAGCCGTCACAAATGGAAGGTAATTTTACAAAATAACACATGACTCTTATTGAGAAGCACGCTTTCACTCGATAGACAGAGAAACAAAACATCTCAAAACTACTTGAAAATTTTAAAATAATTAAATTCTGCATTTGTTATGGTGAGCTCAGAGTCTCACCTCGATGAGTCTGTTGGGTGGTCTATATAATTTTCATATAAACATTTTTATCACAGAACAGTTAACCCATCACCGGAAGACAGCATTCCAAAGTATGCATAAATGTACGCTTTGACGTAAAAACTTCAACCGAACCTAGACGGATGGAGACATGAAACAAAAACTATGAAATACATTTAATGCTGGAAACTGGACTTTATTTAAATTACGTAAATGTTGAAATCCGTTCATTTAGAACTTTAGAACAATGGCATACATATGCCATTACAAATACACAACTCTAAATATTATTATGATCATTATTATTGTTTATTTATTTATTATGTTCATAAAGAAATGACTTATTCTATTTTTAATCTTCTCCTCTGCCACGACGGTGCTCTTTCCGTTGGTGCCGTGTGCAGCAAAAGGGACGCCTCGGCTCTTTGATGATGCTAAAACCTATTTACCTATTTATAATACTATTGAAATAAAGAAGTCTGTTATGTATTCACATAAGTAAAGAATATTTATTAATGAAATAGAAATACAATGGATATGGACTCCTAATTCTCAGGGAAAGGTTCGTGCTGGTAAATAACCTTAGCTCTTGATAATTAATAAAGTAAAGCCAATTTTGGTTGAATTTTGAATACAGTTATAAAATATGCCAATGGTCTCAAAAATTGAAATAGGCCTAATAAAAGTTGAATTAATTTGAGTTCACAATTTATATAAGAAAGTTCACATGGAGAAAATCTTCAGGTAGGTTACTTGCAATAATTAATTAGGCTTGATCAAATAGATAGGTTGAAAGTATGATAGTCTTTGTTGGAATCAAAATGGTGGTTACCAATCTACTCACAAATTTCTTCACCTGGTACTTATTGAATCTTGATGTTAAGCAAAGGGTTTGACTCTAAAAGGTACCCAGGCAAATTTCCCTAATTGAAAACAGAACTAGACTATGCAAATTCTAGTTCAACTGGGCCTAATTTTAAAATGGAGAATTGTATCCCCAGAATTTATAAATTCATTTTAACACTATTCTTGATGATGCTGGAGGCTGAGTGAAGCTCAGGTATGTGTCCCAATACACAATAGTATTGTTGTCCAGATGGTTTTGTAGGATAAAGGAATATACTTCACTGGTCACTGGAATTTTGTATCAATTATGAGACTTAATTTTGAATTTAATATTATATGAAATTATTTTTAATTACAACTCTCTCACATTTTGTTATTAATAAAGGGATATGTTACTTTTGGGTAGGGCTAGTATTAATAAATCATTTTTCATCTTTTAAGAATATAAATTTTCTAATAATTAATTTTAAATAATAATTATGATTTTTAATATTCTTAACTTATAATGAATGGATGATTTTCTGAGGAGTGATGAATAAAATGACAAATTACATAATAACAGGTATTGAACATTGAAACTCATTAATTAATTAACTATCATGTGTACTTATCTTATTTGGTTACATATTAAATAAATTATGGATTCTATGATAAATGATTAAAGAAACAGGGAAATAATAATATTTACAATAACAGATATGGATGTGGCGAATGAAACATTACACCATCAGTCATGAGAGAATAATGTCTGTATAAAAATCTTTGTAGACAAAGATTTGGATGAAACACAAAAAATATTGCAATTACCACAGACGTTGCAACCATTTTCCGTGCAAGATATGGATAACCTTAAGGAGAAAGAAATTTGGTTGTTTTGCTCAATTTCGAGCAACGGGTTTACTAGTCTATATTTAAAAAGCCTTTGAAAAGTGTGTCAATTTCCAAAAGCTGTTATTTTTAATTCAGTTACAGAAACAAAACATGTTATAGAACCATACATGATTATTCTTCCAAAACCTGTTATATAGCATTAGTACAGTGTGGCTGCCATTGTACATTTCCAAAACCAGCTTTATTCACCCATTTAACCATTTCTCATGACCAAAAAGTTTCACAAGATGGCTTCCTAAAATTCCAAAACCTGTTAAATCTTTTTTTCCATTTCCAAAACCTTTTTTTTATTTTCAAAACCAGCTATATCCAACCATTAAATATTTACTATAAAAAACTAATTACCTGTGATTATAAAGCACTGTATAAATAAAAAAGATGATTTTTAAATTATTTTAGAAGAAAAAATTATAACAATATCTTTATTAGTAAATAATTTATCATTTTTTTGTGAATACTGTAAAGTTGTGAAAAATATAAATAACAGGTTTTGGAAATTGGCTACTCAGTTATAACCATCCTACCAAACCAAGTCTTAATTTATTTTTAGGTGTGGAAGGTGGAGAGACTGCTTGCAAATTAGCAAGGAAGTGGGGTTATAAGAAAAAGAAGATTCCGGACCAAAAAGCTAGAATACTGTTTGCTGAAGGCAACTTCTGGGGCAGAACCCTTGCTGCTGTGTCAAGCTCCACTGACCCTACTTGTTACGAAGGGTTTGGCCCATATATGCCAGGATTTTCAATAATACCTTACAATGATTTAGAGGCGTTAGAAGTAAGTTTATTAAATTTAAAATTATATTATAATCAAGTTCATGCAATACTGATTGTCTTAATTTTAGGTGGTTACCCTACGTTTTGATTTTATACTGAAATAAAACGATTACACTGGTATATATTTTTATTTGTCTTACTTAAAGTTAGTCTGCACAGGAAAGTGTGTGTTTATTACAATTCTATTAGATATATGTCATAGACTTATGTCTGTGACTGTACAGCTTTAATAGGTTACTGATTGGGTCTCAGTCAGTAATTAGATTAGACCTTACTCTCTGAAACTCAACAAACTTTTAATTCAGTCTCTCAACTTTGAAACAAACTTAAATACACCAATTGCAATAGTTTCCATGTCTAATAATTTAAATTTACCATTTCCCATGCACTATGCAAAGCTTTGACAAGGCTGAAGTTTACTGTTAAGTTACTGAACAAAATATTAAATTATTAAAGAATGGAATTATAACTATGACTCGCTTGGCTGTGGAGGTTAAAGATCGAGATTAAATCAACACAGTAACATGACAGTAACCCAATTTATATTTATATATCTTAAAATAAATAACTCTCGAGATAGTCTAAGAATATATCATAAATCACAATATCTCAATTCTATACACACAGTTGTAACCAGTGTCTCTAGTTGGGTGGTATTGTTCTGGCAAATAAAATATAATTACACAAATCAAAATCTCTAATTTACCATATATGCAGATCTAAATACGAGCCTTAATGTATATATATATATATATATGATTGAAAGGGCTAAGCTAGTCCATTTATTATTTAATAATCTGAATTTTAAAATAATTTAAAACGATATCAATACTAACATCTATACATTTGAGCTATTATCTAAGCTATTATTTACACCTTTATTTTACACCTTCACTCATTAAGGTCTTTTCATTTACTTATTCCACTTCATAAATTATTAATATGGCTTATTAGTCAGTTTCAATTATCAGTTTTAATCAGATAAATGAAACATTATTCTATAAAGTTTTTAACGTTGTTATAACGTTAAAAATCAATTAAAATGTCTTCAGATTTTTGACCAAATTATTTATAGTTCAAAATATTTGATCTAAATCCTATCCTCTTATTTTGATATTGAATAAATTGTATTTTTAACATCGAAAGAACACATACCCTCAGGGCTGTCTAAACAGCCTCACCTGATGGTCCTTGGTGGGGCTGCCTCTTGTCTTGAGTCCTTCGGATGGTCCTCTAGGGGTTGTCCTCCTCGGATGGCCATCTTCGGGTTGTCCTCCTTAGATGACCCTCTTCGGGTTGTCCTCCTCGGATGGCCATCTTTGGGTTGTCCTCCTCGGGTGGTCATCTTCGGGTTGTCCTCCTCGGATGGTCATCTTCGGGTTGTCCTCCTCGGATGGTCATCTTCGGGTTGTCCTCCTCGGATGGTCATCTTCGGGTTGTCCTCCTCGGATGGTCATCTTTGGGTTGTCCTCCTCGGATGGTCATCTTCGAGTTGTCCTCCTCGGATGGTCTAGGTGTCACTTCTCCACCAGGGCCTTGACGCTCTCCGGGGTGTTGTCCACAGGCTTCTTCAAAAGTACTCTCTAAACTTCCCTCTCCTGAGATTTCCAGAAACTTTTCCCCTACCAATTTTGTATTCCCCCAGATTGAGCTTGGCTCCACCTCTTGACCAATTACAACAGTTTTTTATCAAGGCAAACAATGCTATTCAAATAAGCGAAAAACAAATCAGCGTTTGTCGCAGAAGAGCGGCAGTATAGTTCGTTTTTTTTGTCGCAGTAGAGCATTGTGCAGAGGCTGCTTTACTGCTGTCGGCTTAAATTTTGTCCACAGCAACTAATTTCCAGCGGATATATTCGGCTGTCACAAAAGGATGTTGAAATCCAATACATCCTGTGTTGGTTGTGTCTGTGTTGGTTGACTGAAAATTACAAATACACATATATTTATACGTTATTTATTTATTATTATTTGTTTATTTATTTATTGTGTTCGTAAATAAATGACTTATTCTATTTTTAATCTTCTCCTCTGCCACGACAGTGTCCTCTTGACCTTGGTGCAGTGTGCAGCAATAGGGACGCCTCGGCTGTTGCTGATGCTAAAAAACCTATTTACCTATTTCTAATACTATTGAAATAAAGAAGTCTGTTATGTATTCACATAAGTAAAGAATATTTTATTAATGAAATAGAAATACAATGGACATGGACTCTTAAATTCTCAGGGAAAGGTTCGTGCTGGTAAATAACCTTAGCTCTTTTGATAAGTAACAGTGTAAAGCCAATTTTCGTTGAATTTTGAATACAGATATAAAATATGCCAATGGTCTCAAAATTGAAATAGGCCTAATGAAAGTTGAATCAATTTGAGTTCACAATTTATATAAGAAAGTTCACATGGATAAAATCTTCAGATAGGTTACTTGAAATAATTAATTAGGCTTCATCAAATAGATAGATGGAAAATATGATAGTCTTTGTTGGAATCAAAATGGTGGTTACCAATCTGCTCACAAAATTTCTTCACCTGGTACTTATTGAATCTTGATGTTAAGCAAAGGGTTTGACTCTAAATGGTACCCAGGCAAATTTCCCTAGTAAAAACAGAACTAGACTATGCAATTTCTAGTTCAACTGGGCCTAATTTTGAAATGGAGAATTGTATCCCCAGAATTTATAAATTCATCTTAACATTCTCTTGATGATGCTGGAGGCTGAATGGTGCTCAGGTATGTGTCCAAGTACACAATAGTATTGTTGTCCAGATGGTCTTGTAGGATAAAGAAATATACTTCACTGGTCACTGGAATTTTGTATCAATTATGAGACTTAATTTTGAATTTAATGTTATATGAAATTATTTTTAATTACAACTCTCTTACATTATATTATTACTAAAGGGGTATGTTATTTTTGGGTAGGGCTAGTATTAATAAATCATTTTTCATCTTTTAAGAATATAAATTTTCTAACAATTAATTTTAAATAATAATTATGATTTTTAATATTCTTAACTTATAATGAATGGATGATTTTCTGAGGGGTGATGAATAAAATGACAAATTACATAATAACAGGTATTGAACATTGAAACTCATTAATTAATTAACTATCACGTGTACTTATTTGGTTACATATTAAATAAATTATGGAACTTGCGATAACTGATTTAAGGAAATAAGAAAATAATAATATTTACAATAACAAATATGAATGGGGCGAATGAAACATTACAAAATGATTCTAAATCTTTTGTTTGAACTAATTTTGAATAAAGTTAAATTATTAAACTTTGTTTCAGAGTTAATTTAAGTTAAAAAGATAGTATAGTTTACAACTAATATGTGGCTTAAACTATCATTGTGTGTCTGCACATGACAGTGGCGTATATAAGGGGGGGCCCAGGGGGCCCGGGCCCCCCCGAAATTAAAAGGGTAAAAGAAAAAATCAGGGAATTAAATACCAAAGCGTTAATTATTTAGATAAATATTTTGCAAGAACTTATCGGCAGCAAGCAGAATATCGATAATTCATTAATTTAGACTTATCCTGTATTGTCCATCTGATATAGTTTTGTTATATCAGACTACACTATTATTTTGCCTAATGCGTCACTGCGCGGAAGGGCGGCAGTCGATGTATTCAAGGCGAGTGGGGTGCAAAAGCTTTTTTTTGGCCTGTGCGCTGGCGCTGAGTCGTTCGTTATTTGGGGTAATGGTGGACTCGGATCATAAGAAGGAGGAGGCGGGAAGGGCGTTATGAGTTTTGTTAACAATATTTGCGAAATGACGGCCGCGAAATGTCCGACAGATTTACCGACAGTTTTACAGCCAAGGGGTTTAACGCAGCTGCGATACCACCAAGAGATTTAATGAGTACGTCCTCTATGGTACAACCGAGATTACCGGCTACGATATAACCGTTAGTTTTTATTGCCGTGAAGTGACCATGGGAATTTGCCGATCGCTACATATCCGACAGATTTGTTTTGTTTTGTAACACAACCAAGATTTGTCGGCTGCAAAAAACGAGGTATTTGTCGGTCTCGAAACTACCGAGATACTTGCGTGCCATCCGCTGTAAAAACAACCGATTTTTCGACCATGACATGGCTAATGTATACGTGAGCCGCGAAAAGAGCGAGAGATTTGTCGGACGCAATGCGACCAAGAGATCTGCCAGCGGCAATACAAGCAGGCAATTTACCGGCCGCAAAACGAGGAAGTAATTATTCGACTGCGGGACGAACGAGCGATATTCTGGCCAAAATACGACGAGAGATATGACTGCCACGGGGAGACATGCTTGATGGCCAAAATGTGACGGGGATTTCCGAGATTTTTCGGCTGCGATGCTTCCGAGAGATTTGCTGGCCGCGAAACGAGCGAAGCGATCTTCCGGTCACAAAATGGCCGAAAGATTTTCTAGCCACGATGTAAATGACTGATTTCCGGCCACGATATTACCGAAACCGAAAAACTTGTTTGTTGTGATTCGATCGAGAGATTTGCCGGCCGTGATGACGATACCAACGATAAAAACGGCTAAATTCCGTTTCGTTTTAACTCAAGCATCAAAATTCCCGACCAAATGTTTGGATTCATTATTTATGCCCGACTTTTAGCGAATTTCTCCTATAGGAAAGAAGCTTTTGCTTAGGGCTCGTGGTATGATCTAAGCCTGGGACCATCATAACTTTTTGTTATGGGACCCCAGACACCAAGAACACCATTCGTTCAAATTTATGAAGTGGTGGTGGAATTTATTCTTTTGTTTTTGATGGCCTGTAAATTTTTTATTCAAGCATTTGAAACTCGCTGAGTATGCAGGTCTACTCCAACAGGGGTATTCTCGAATTGCCGACTGGTAGACACCCTGCAAAGGGTTTACAGAGATTTGACAGCCACGATTCAACCGGCCGACTCTTGACTACGAAACGGCCGAGATAAAAAGAAGGTGATAATTAAGCTTGGTAGCCACGAACTGGCCGAGAGATGATCGCGTCAAAACAATCAAGAGAATATCAGACTGCGGCAATGCGACCAAGAGATTTTTTGGCTAAAAAAATAAATCAATCACTCCTGTTAGCGAATGGTTAATATTGGATGTTATCAAATTTAAACATTGAAAAACGCCACAATATTTATATAATTTTATTTTGTGAGGCCTTTCGCCAGCTGACATTAGCAGACATGTAGGTCTAAACAAACACAAATATTTGTGTTTGTAATGTTTAAAAAATCAGGTTTAGCTAATAAACTATAATCCCAAATTATTGGGCAGAGCAAGTGCCTCCCTCCCCCCTAATTACGCCTATGATTAGGTCTGGCAAATTGTCACGTTTGGGAGGAAGGGCGGCGAAATGCTTTGTGTCCGTGGGAGGCAAAAATCTTAGGCCTAAATCCGGCCCTGGCCCCCCCCGAAAATAATTTCTATATACGCCACTGGCACATGAACACATTGTGCATGAACAGTTAAAAAAAAGAGGATTTAAAACCACTCAGAATGAACCGTTCAATGTGAATATCGGATGATCCTACTGTACTGTACCCCTCGTGAGACTGTACCTACTAAACTATCATCAAGGAGCAATTGTTGTTTTTTTTTCAATAGTATTATACTACGTGACTCTGTTTGACAGAGAGAGCTGAAGGACAACAATGTGGCAGCCTTCATGGTGGAGCCGATCCAAGGAGAGGCGGGGGTGAACGTGCCGACCGAGGGCTACCTGAGGGGCGTGCGAGAGCTGTGCAGCCGACACAACGTGCTCTGGATAGCGGACGAGGTGCAGACGGGACTGTGCCGCACCGGCCGCATGCTCTGTGTCGACCACGAGAATGTCAAACCCGACATTCTCATACTCGGCAAAGCTCTCTCTGGGGGAGTTTACCCGGTAAGTTTTCTGAGCAACCATCAGGAACTGTAGACATTTTTAATGAGACTTCATATTAAGTAAGAGATTTTCTATGAATTACTAAAATTTTCTTATGCATGATGACACAAAAAAGTATTTAAAATTAAAGTAAAATAATAAGTTAACTGTTTTATATGAATTTACTCCGTTCAAAACTTAATAATCCTAATAACAGTTAGTTTTAATAACTGTATTTTGGGGTTCAAGGTCTCTGCAGTGCTAGCCAATGATGATGTGATGCTTTGTATTCAGCCAGGGGAACACGGGTCAACCTATGGAGGAAACCCACTTGGTTGCAAGGTATAAGCAGCTCCTCAGTTTAAGAATAATAATGAAACTAGTTTTAGTCATCAAATGTCGTCATCTAAGTTAGTGCTGGGTTTTGTCAGGGTCACCAAAAAAATGCAAAATTTTGACAATTCATAACCCACAGTAGAACGAAGGTATCAAGTTTTGTGGTTTTAATAAGAAGTTTAAATACCCCCGGTGCAGCAGACCTCCATACTCAGCGAATTTCAAATGCATAAAAAATTCAATCCAACATAGCGAGATATGAAAAGTTGTCGTAAACTCAATAAGAATAACATGGGAAATGAGTATGCAGGTTTGCTGCAACAAGAATGTTAAAACAGAGAGGTTTTAAGTAGATCTTAACTAGAAGAAGCCATATACCAAGTTTTATCAAGATATTATGTTAAGAAAGATATAGAATTTTTTTAATTTCCTCTAAGGATAACGTGGTGAATGAGTATGCAGGTGGAAAAAATAGAAAAGTCGGTTATACTAATATTCACTATATCTCATCTATATGAAGCCACGAACCAAGTTTTATTAAGATATGTTGAGAAATAAGCGAGATATAGAATTTTAATTATTTCCCATAAGGTTAACATTGGAACAACGTACTGTGTTTACCACTCTCAGTATCTCGGAAACTAATGAACACAAAGCAATAATTCAAAATACTAATTTTTTTTTCAAGCTGAATTAAATGATGTAAACTAAAATTAAATTTCTTTAATTTTTTTATTCAAGAAACTCAAAAAACCCATTTTTGGGATGGTTATCCTCCTTACCCACGCCCCTTATGGTGGGCCGATCGGACTGGTTTACGAACTTGTCTGAGTGATTACCTCTTTACATGTCTGTACCAAATTTCATCAAGATCGCATATAGAATTGTTGTGAACTTGATCGCCATGCTCAAAAAACACATTGGTCCCAAAACTAAAATTGCCCATAACTCACTTATTTTTAAGGTATGAGACTTAACTGAGGTAAAATTTATACTAAATTTTATATAGAATCTAAATATTGAATGAAACCATATAATGAAACCATACAAGATCCGGCAAAAATAGCAAACGATTTTAACAAAGAAAAGTCTCTCCTAGCAAACGGAATCAGCACAGATGAAAATAATCACCCTATACAACCCCCAACTACAAAATATAAACCTTCACTTCGAGCCCGCAACCCAAGAAGAGATAGAAAGGGCCATCAACTCAATGAAGCCAAAAACATTCTCAGGCTTTGACGAAATCCCAGCTAAACTTGTCAAAACCTGCAAAAGAGAGCTAGTCGAACCAATAACGAATACAGTAGAGTCCCGCAAACGCGGACTTCGATAACCCGGAATTCTGGATAACTCGGAAAGCCTACCAGAGCAATAAAGTGCATTGAGATTCAAGGTCAGAGCACGGTGTGACACATATAAAACAGTTTTGGTTTTTCTTCAAGTTTTTTTAGAACTGATAATGTAGTTCTTGTATTTTTTACTATGCAATAAATAAATGAGTTTGTGTAGAAATAACAAACTATCCTTATTTTTTCTTATTTTTACTCATTTCCCGATAACTCGGAATTTTCACAAACCCGGACACCGTTCGGTCCACATTAGTCCGGGTTTGTGGGACTCTACTGTATCATAAACAAATCACTCAAACAAAGAGTCTTCCCAGATCCACTTAAAATGTCAAAAGTTTATCCTAAATATAAAATACCCCGTTGCAGCAGACCTGCATACTCAGTGAATTTCAAATCCAAAAGAACATAGTTCGAGCCAACATAGCTAGATTTGACATGTTTTTGTAAGCTCCATAAGAATAACATGGGAAATAAGCATGCAGGTTTGCTGCCATGAAAATGGAAATATTTGAAATTCGAGACCATTAACCATTAGATCTCATCTAGATGAAGCCACAAACCAAGATTTATCAAGATATATTGAGAAATAAGCACAATATAGAATTTTACTTATTTCCCATAAGGTTAACATTGGGACAACGTACTGTGTCTACCACTTTCAATATCTTGGTAACCAATAGACAAAGAGCAGTGATTCAAAATACTAAATTGTTTGTTTTTTTGAGCTGAATTCAATGGTGCCAACCAATATGCAGGTGGACATTTTTTATTTTACCTTTTCAAATGTGTTTTTAATCAGAGAAAATATTTTTTTATAAATGATAATGGGTTATAATGCACTGTATTTATAATAAAAATGGAAACTATTAAAACAGCTGATTTTTACTAAACAGTTAATTGAGGAGAAACAGCTGATTGACAGCAAAAAGCTGTTTTATGGAAAAAATAAGCATCTTCATTTCAAACAGCAGTTTTGTTTGTAAATTATCTTTTTACAGTTAATTAGCTGTTTCTAGTCAATCAGCTGTTTACTATTAATCAGCTGATTCCATTTTATTTATTTTTATTATAAATCCAGTTCATCATAGCCCATCATCATGTGCATTAACTAATACTGTTAACATACCATTAGTTTGAAATATTTAATGGATTATGACATATTGGATTCGTAATAACAATAAATAATATGGGGACAGCTGATTGACTAGAAACAGCTGATTAACAGTAAAAAGATAATTTACATTTAAATCAGTCGTTTTAAATGAAGATGCTTATTTTCCGTAAAACAGCTTTTTGCTGCCCATCAGCTGTTTCCACTCATTTACCTGTTTAGTACAAATCAGCTGTTTTAATAGTTTTCATTTTTATGATAAATCCAGTGATTATAACCGAGTATCATTTATAAAAAAATATTTTCTCTGGTTAAAAACACATTTGAAGAGGAAAATATCACATGTGTGGTATTTTTGTAATCAGGAGAAAAATATCTTCCCAATGAAAAATAAAACTTTACATGTTGGCATTTCAAACTCTGGACTTGAGCGTTATTCTCAGAAAACCATAAGTGGTATCACATTTTTGACTGAATAATAAGATTCTATATAAAATTTTAAGTAAATTTGACCCCACTTACAGTCTTGAACTTAAAAAAAAACAAGGGAGTTATGGGCAATTTTAGTTTTGGGGCCAAAATGGTTAATTTGAGCATGGCGAATGAGTTTGGTAGAATATTTATAATTGCTCTCCACCATTTTACTTCTCTTATTATTACGCATTACGTAGCTAATTTAACCTTTCTTGTATCTCTTTTAGTTTACTAGATCCCAATGGTGCACAAAAAAATGAACACACTGTATAGTAATATAGTTTAGAAGTGAAAAAGGCTCCATGAAGATGCTGCACTTGTGGCAAAATATATACACTGAGTTTAAAACAACTTCACAAGACCTTCAGGCAAACTAAGGCAAACAACTTTATAAGTTCACTAGAGTCAGAGTCAGAAAGCAGTTGCCCGTGGCTTCGCTCACGATAAATATTACTCCTGCTCTTTGAACTGTCAAATTTTAGTATTCACAGCTGTTAACAATTCAGTATTTGAATGTTCACATCCTTATAAAATGTCAACATTGAAGCTAAGGATTATGGGGCGTAGCCTGAGGGGATTTTAAGGAAGTGAATAGGCCTTTGTCCTTTTCTGATATAATGGCTCTATTCCTGCAAAATTTCAGCTCAGTTGGTCCAGTATTTTTCACGTGGTTAAAAGACAGATATTCACACAAAAATCCTTACTTTCACATCTATAATATTAAGTAGGATTCTGTTTCAAGCTTTGTCTTTTTTTGTTTAGGCAGGCAACACACATGAGTTTGGTTGTTTGGTGTTTGGAAGTATTACCTATGTTTGCACGGTCATCTGCCATTAAATAAACTTCTATCCTTTCGCTTTATGATAAGCCAAAAACCAATTTTATAAGTTCATTCTATTGTGAGCTGTTTTTTTTTATGTTGGCAACTTCTAAATTCATATATGACTATGACAAAATTAAGGCTGAAAGTCAGTTTCCGAAATCCAAAACTGAACTTCTCAGCAGCTTAAGTTGCTGTTAAATAAACACACAAATCTGATACTCGTTGAAATTTATTTACAAGAGGTACTATAATTTCCTCTCTGGAACCTGATTAATCTTTCTTTTGATGATCCTCATGTTCTTTGGTTTGTTATGATTGGTACATAAATACTTTTTTTGAACCATGCCGATGTGGACATCTTGGGAATCAAACCCATGGCCTCTTCTCTTAACTAGGATGCAACATTATTACTTCTTGCCTAGGTGGCAATAACGGCTCTACAAGTCCTGCAGGAGGAAGGGCTGGCGGCCAACGCGGAGACCCTCGGACAGTTGCTGCGGACAGAACTGTCAACTCTGCCCCGCGACAAGCTGTCCTCGGTCAGGGGCAAGGGACTGCTCAATGCCATCGTCATCGACAAAAGTGAGTCCACACACAAACACAGACTTTGTTAAAAGGTAATTGCAATTTTTGAACAGGATATCTCTATGGATTTTTGTTAAATCCTGGCTTTTTCAAGGGAACTTCATGGAATTTTAGAAGTCTTACAAACCATTTCAGAAATCTTGATTTGTAGATATTACATACTAGGGGTGTGCGATGCAGCAAATTTTTTTCGATTTGATGCGTCGATGCGATTCATAGAATTTCGATTTGAATCGATGCAATTTGATTCGATGCAGTGCGGCGTTATTTGCTGTTAAGAGTTATTTACAGCTTGCATTACTGTAATGGGTCAATAACCTTAAAGAAGATTAAATCAGAAAAATTTCACACAAAGTTTGAATGAGTCTGATCCGAAGCATTTTTAATAGGCCTAGACCCATTCATTATAATCAGGAATATGGAAGTATAAATAAATAAATAAATAAATGAGCAACACTGATCTTTAATAAATTTTTATAATTTAGTTTTTTTGGTTTTTTTAGTCAAGGAGACCCCTTATGGGCATTTGCCTAGGGGAACCAAATTATTCACCGAAATTTTATTAAATTTCTGTTTTAAGTTAAAAAGTATTTATTTATTGTTAATTATAGGCTAATTCAAATGTAAAAGTTGTAACAATGGTGAATAAAGTTATTGTTTATTTACCTATTTATTTATAATTATATCTTAATTCCTGTACATCCTTTCACAATCTCAAGAAATAGTTATTATTACTAGGCCTTAAGTTTTTCTTAAAAAAAAAACACAAGCAGTCCAAGTAAAAATGAATCAGTTCAAAGTTTGTTAAATCATCTAATAACTATAACAATTAGCCTAAGTAACTCTTGTCAGATACAATTAAAGTATCCCTACCGGTGTCGTCATTCGTATCTGTCGTCATGTCGTCATATCGTCATTCGTATCTGTTTCAACAAAGCTTTGGCTACTTGAGCTTGAATCGTCTACGATCTCTTCGTAGCAGACTTCAAACATCTTTATTTATTTGTCATTCAATTACTCCAAAACAAAACATTCAATTAATTGCATTCGCGCAGTCAAAAGAAACAAACACTAATTACTGCGCAGTGCTGAGCTTACGACGATGGTAGACAGCTCAACAGCTGAGCATCACAAAACAGTGTTACCACTTGTAGACCTTGTTTACCCGCAAAAATACCCGTCTCTGCTGGAATAAACCTATTGAAAGTATTACGATGTCCCCACACGGGCTTGGAAATACCCGAGAGTCGGGTAATTTCTCTAACAGCAGTATTTGTTTTTGTTCCGTTGCTTGGTCAGCCTGTATCACCATCATGATCGCGGTTACACTGCAGCTGCCGCCGACTGTCGTAGTGCTTGTTTTATTCTCGTCATTGAAATTTGTGTATGGAATTATACAGCCATACATTAAAAAGTTGTTTGCAGTCATTTAAAACTCATTATAAAATAGAGAAACAACGTTTTGCAATAATTTTCGAACTTGGTGAAAAAATAACAATGCACTACTTAGTCATGCAGCCTTTATTATGCATTCTGTGTTGTTAAGCGTCTAGAGTCTGAAAGTATTACTGCGCACTAAGCTTTTCATAACTTCAATAAACTGCTTTGAACATTAATATTACGCATTTATATAGTTTAACGTTTATTTAATTGCTTTCAACGTACATTTTAGACTAATTGCGTCTAATGAATCGAAGTATACCGATGCATCGAGGCCAAATCGATGCGGTGGCATTATTCTATGCATGCCAAATCGAATCGAATCGAATCGGAATTTCGATGCATTTTCGATGCATCGCACACCCCTATTGCATACCATTGCTTTTAAATTGGTGATTGACCACTTTCTCATTGGAACTAAATGGAACTTGGGGAACATGTTGTCTTAATTTTTCTTTCTGAAGGTAAACTTTAATGCAATTTAATTGTAAAAACTTAAAGTACAATTTAGGGTACGTATGTCTAAAAAAGGTATTTAAAATTTTACAGTAATTTCTTTATTTAGAGTCATAATTGATTATTATCATTCAAAATTATTCTACTGCAATCAACTTCAGCAAAAGTTTCAACAATTTATACGAGTTGTTTATTATAATTTGCTTATGTTGATCCTGTCAAAAACATTTTCAAAATTTATTTAAATGATTGATTTATTGTCATTATGATTATAGAATATGATGCTTGGGACGTGTGCTTAAGACTGAAGGAGAATGGACTTCTGGCCAAACCTACTCATGGTGACATTATCAGGTTTGCTCCTCCTCTCGTCATAACTGAGAAGGAAATGCATCAGTGCCTTCAAATCATTAAGGATACCATACTCTCTATTTAATTAATGTAACTGGCAACTTTGGTTAAAAGTATTAAAAATGTTTAGTTATAGAAAGAACTAGGCTGTGAGAATCATTAAAATTTCTTATACCTGATTCAAGCCCCCTGTTCTTCAGAAGTCCTATTTACATAAAATAAAATAATATATTCTTTCAAAATATGTTGAAATAATAAAAAGAATAAAGTGAAGAAGAGCTTTGTGCAGATGATTTTGAAGAACTTTCCATCTTCCTCTCATTATAATTATTAGTATTCAATTAAGACAAACAGGGATGCCCATGGCGGGGACCTGATATCATTTTTTATCCTTATTTAATACACTAGGGGTTTTTGGTGATCAAAAACCTTCTACCATAGTCCTGAAAACATTTTTGGGTAGGCATATTGTTGGAAAGAGATCAACTTCAAGTTTTGCAGGAAACCAAATTTATGATGAAGGCCTGACTTTAAGGAAAAACTCTAAATTCCTTTAAATTTTAGTATTTCCTCATGAGATTGCAGAGATTAAAATGCAAGTACACAGCTAGTCGGAGTAAGCAGAGTTTTTCAGCAGACATTTTATCAGTCGATTTGTGAATCTCATTGTGAGTGAAGCTGCACTAGTTATCTGGTTTTATAATTTAGTCCCTATTAAAAAACTCCCTTTACAAGTTGCTTAAAATTTTAGTAGCTTAAGTCATTATCTTACCGCCGAACTTCATCTTTAAAATGTGGCCAATAAAATGTCTACGGGATGGTCCATACTTATACAGTCCACACAAGCATATTAAAAAATAATTTGTCGCCATTCAGCTGTGTAAACAGCAGTTTTTATCACATGTGTTGCAGAACAAAAAAACCTTAAACAACCCTGTTTCTTAATTTGATATTAATCAAATAAGCTATCATGTAAGTTGTAGTGTTTTACAATCTTTAAAAAATACTATTTTATACTTTTTTTACTCTAACAATAAAGTGAAGAAACTCGATAAAGCTAAATCCCACACTGTCCACTACTTAAAAAAAATACCACACTTTGTTTTTGCCCCAAGGAAATATTTTACTCTTACGAGTTATGAGTGTAACTTGTGTGTATAGTATTTATTTCTCTTTTTTTTGTAGCATTTGCATACTCACACTCTCTTGGAAAACACATTTTAAGACATCAACAATGAAATATAAAGAAGCAAAACTTCTTATACATGACTTACACAATAAACCCTTGTCAGAACAAGGACTGTTTTTACATAAAATGTGGAAAATAAACTTATAATGGATGGAAAATGGTTATAGATTTTTCTTAGCCACACAGGACGACAAAACTGATCAGCTCGTCTTTAATTCAGTGAAACACTCCTCAGTCTCTCATTCACCTAGTATGTAAATTCAGTACCAGGGCACATGTATTTTAAGCTTTGTCAGACATTTTTAGTAAATACCTACTGAATGCAAAAATACTTATTTTGATAGTGAAAATGTATTTCAAGAAGTAACATCAAATGTTTAAAACGTTTTATACAAACTATCTTTAATACTTAATAATACAAAAAATATTTGACTAAACAGCCCAGTTGTTATACATGAGTCTGGGTTTTTGGTTAAAATTAGATTTATTCATGTTGAAGCCTTCCGGATAACAGGTTACGTACCTTGACATACGCAATTCCTGTAGTACAACTTTATCTGTTGACTAGTTTCGAATAGCACGTAGTCATTATCAAGTCAGAACGTTAAATTAATCCATTGATGATTTCATCAGTTTTTTAAAACTACAAGAACAAATTATTACGAAGAGTACTAGACACATTTGACATTTAACACAGATCACCGGTTGGCAGACGTCACTGAACTGACGTCATAGTGCTAGTCGAAACTAGTCAACAGATAAAGTTGTACTAAAGGAATTGCGGACGTCAAGGTACGTAACCTGTTAAAATTAGATGTAAGGTCAAACTTGAAGGTCAATCCCAGCAGTTACAATTTCAGAGACCACTCGATCCATGTCTGCCTCAGTGTGCTCGGGATGGCAAGTCAGCACCAGTCGGAAGAAATTTGGAAGTTTCCTCTGTTGTAAGGGCTGATATGCGATCATCAAACTTCCCTTGAGTACAATTTTTTCTTTAATTAAGGGTGCTACCTAAAAAACATGTAGATTTGAAATTTTAGTCTTAAAATTAAGTTTGGTTTTAATCAATTTTAGTGTTATATCAATAAGAAAATGGGACAATCCTGTTTTTAGGCAGCATTCCAATATCTCAACAAACTCTCTAGAGACTCTCATTGTTCTCGTTTTGGCATTATAAAAAAAAAACCATTTTATAACTACTTTATATTTATTCCAACTTAAATTTTATTCCAAGTCCAATTGACAAGGTACGTCTTGAAGAATCAAGATGGCTGACTGACTACAGTCAAGTGAAGTGGGTTCCCAGGAAAAGTGTGTGAAAAAGTGTAATAATCACAACAAAATATTACATTTGTGCGCTAAACTCACCTTGGAACATATGTAAATCCACTGTAATATTAAACTTCAAGAAAACTTTTCAAGAAATCAAGATAATGACAAAAGCATAAAACTCTCATAAGCAGTACACACTAGGACTTTAACAAAGCATACAAGCATTTCATAAGTCACAAGCTAACTTTCTTCATATTCACTTCTTTAAATTAGCAAAACTAAAACCAACCTTTGATTGAAACTATAAAATACTCAGACCAATAAAACTATAAATTAGTATAATTGACTCAGTGACACTAGACCAAGCCAAGTCATCGTGACCTACTTCCAACACGACACCTTCCATGTCAGAGTCAACGATAGCAGGCGCTAAGTAAGCAACTGTTGAACTGTGACCCGATACCCAGCTGACACTGACCGCAGTCACTATCTCTATTCCACCTGGAGATTACACATCAACTTTATTTATCAACACAAAGTAAGGAAGGGATGTCTAAATACCCATGTGGAGTGTGTGGCATAGGGGTTAAATATAGTGGAATTGTTTGCACCGGCACCTGTAAATTATGGTACCACTCCAAGTGCCTCCAATGGCCAGATAAACAATTCAAGAATATCACAAGGCCAGAAATAGAACAGTGGGAGTGCTTTAAATGTAAGCAACTTGTGAATAATGATCTTAAAGAGGCAGAAGTGACAACCAAAAACGGACTCACCCTCTTCCATTCCCCGCAAACAGGAAAGGTGATGGCTAATCAAACTCCAAACAAGCAACTTCTAAGGCTTCTAAGGCGGAATGTACTTTGAACTCACTTTTGCAGTCCCTTAAGACTCCAAAATCGGAGGACACTCAGAATACACCGGTCACAAGACAAAACAACTCCAAAATAAGTAAATCCTACCCTCAAGCAAACAAAAGCTCTCCTAGCCATCAGAAAAAGAATGTTTTTAGCGTCTCTCTTCAAATAAGGAAGCATAAGGAGAAGACCAGAGGAGAAACAGAAGAGAAACCTAGATAATTAATAGGGGGAACCACCCAGGTGACAGCCGAGAGACCAAAGCTGAACACCCAAGCCGGTCTTTTTTAGACTTGCTTCCGAGGAAAGTCAGCAAATTCAAGCCAAAGTACAAAACAAGGATCTTTGTAAATACATTTCATGCGGCAAGCAAGCTAACTTACAAACTTACAGGCAGTTAAAAATAGCCCATCAAAATATTAATGGTCTTGCTAACAAAATTGAAAGACTTTCTCACTTTCTCCACAGCACAGATACCGATCTCCTGATTTTAACAGAACATGGCCTAAATAAGGATAATGTAAATAGCTGCTGGATAGCTACAGTAGAAGGCTTCGCCAGGGAACTGCATAGAAAAGGCGGAGTAATAGCATATGTCAAACAAGATATGGAAGATCAATTTGCCCTGATAAGAACATCTGAACAGACATCAGAACTTATTTGTGAAATAAGTCATTACAAACTAACAACCAAACAAGGTTGCCTTCAAACTCTTGGCGAATACAGACCACCATGCAGCAAGCTGGACGACGCCATCGAAATCTTAACAGCCAAACTGGATCAGGCACTGACAACGAACCAGGCAATTATAATTATAATAATAATAATAATAAACAATAAGTTTATTCATCATTGTTACAATGTTACATCTGAATCATAATTATCTATGAATAAATATATGAACTTTTTTTTAAAATAAAAACAGAAATTTAATAAAACTCTGGTGAATAATTAAGTTCCCCTAGGCAAATGCCCATAAGGGGTCACCTTAATGAAAACAAAAAACAAAATTAATAAAATTTATTCAAAATCAGTGTTGCTCATAATTATTTGATATGTAATTTTCTCTTTTAAGCAATGTTTAGTTTTATAGTATATATTTTTATATTTATATTACTACTAATTTGGTAAGTGGTTTATAAATCTATTTGAAAAATAAATTATTTATATAGGTTATCTCCTTAATAAAAATTCAACATTTTCAATTCCCAAAAGCCAAGTTTTTAGCCCTTTTAGGTAATTAGATTTTAGTTTCATCTGAACATTCATTACATTATTTATAGTTAAACTATATAATCTTGGGGCGTTGTATGTGTAAAAATGAAGGTATATCGTCAAATTTTGTTGTGTTAATTGGATAGCATGTCTGTTTCTTAAACCGTAGGGTCTTAATAGGGGTTCTCATTTAGAAATACTTCTCTCAAAAAATATTTTTAGAACTTTATAAATATACAAATTTCTAATTGGTAATATTTTTAATTGGGAGAACAGTAGCCAGCAATGTTCCAATCTAGATTTTTTTAGTATTATTCTATTTATACATTTTTGAAGTGTAATTATTGGTCTTAAGGTTGATATGTACGTCCCTCCCCAACATGATAATGCATATCCTAATCTTGTTCCTACAAGGGCATGATAAAGGTTAATTAATTTAGGGTGACATAAACGTGGACAGCCTAAAGAATGATGAGCAAAAGCAGAAACTAGAGGAGGCCCTGCTAGTGTATGACAAAGTAAGACTGAATCTACCAGCCACAAGAGTGACACAGAACAGCCAAACCTCCATCGACTTCATCTGCACTAATCTAGATGAAAAAGACATCAGTTTTAGCATTATTACTACAGGGCTGTCAGATCATACAGCACAAGTTTGCAGCCCTACCATAACCAAGAAAAGAACCCCGGCCCCGTCATCAAAACAACGACGGATTAATGACAGAACTCTTGAACAATTAAGAATATTACTAGCTGACCAAGATTGGACAAAAGTAATCAACAAAAGAGGTGTTGAGGACTCTCTTAACACCTTCCAAAATATCCTTAAGCTAGCTATGAACACTGCCTGTCCATAATCGGTGGTCAAACAGAAAAGACATTCGACAAAGCCCTGGCAGAATGCTGAATGTCAAGAACTCAAGAACGATTTCATATCTGCCTTAAACAAACAAATACTTATAGGCCTTGCAGAAGACAAACAAGACACGGCTGCCAAGAAAAAACCTATGACCTCAAGCTCAAGGAACTCCGCAGATAACAAAACTCAGCTTTCATATCAGACTCAGACAACAAATCAAAAGCTCTTTGGACAATTATCAACCAAGAACGACAGAGAAAAAATTCAAACAATTCCGTAGAAGCTGTTAAAATTAATAATCAAACTTTAACTGATCCACAGAAAATTGCTGACCACTTAAATAAGCATTTCACAACCATAGCGGAAAAAACCTCAGGGAACACCAAATTAACTCTCTTCCATCAACTGACTATGCAATTCAACAGGAGACAGTACCTAATAAATTAAAACTAAATAAAACTGATCAACGAGAAGTTAGTGCAGTCATAGACTCACTTAAACCCAAAACATCAGCAGGCGAAGATGAAGTGTCAGCTAAACTCATTAAATTTTGTAAAAAAGAACTAACTGAACCTATTGTGGCTGTAATAAACAAATCCCTAGAGGAAGGTACTTTCCCAACAGGTCTCAAAACTTTAAAGGTGTACCCAAAACATAAAGGCGGAGAAACTACGGACGTTAGCTGCTATAGGCCCATTTCACTCGTACCAACTCTCTCCAAAATTCTAGAGAAGATCGTCTTAAAAAGACTGCTTAACCATCTCGAAGCTAATAGACTCCTAACTCCAAGACAGCATGGATTCCTTCAGGGAAGATCGACCACATCTACCATTGTACAACTTGTGGAAGCAGTTCTAGATCACCTTGAAAACGGGTCCGTAGCCGCAACTATATTGCTGGACCTAAGCAGGGCCTTTGACTGCCTAGGACACAGCCTGATAATGAAAAAACTACAACTTCTTGGGGTAACTGACAAAGAGGCAAAATGGTTTAAAAGTTATTTAAGCGACCGAAAACAAGTAGTTGAGCTAACTCACAAATATAAAAACTCAAAAATCAAAGTAAAATCCCAGCCACGGGAAGTGAAAAGAGGCGTACCCCAGGGGTCAGTACTTGGACCATTCCTCTCCATACTTCTAACAAACGACCTTCCTGACTTCTTGCAAAACTTTTGCCAAACAGTTCTATATGCCGATGACACAGCCCTCATTCTTGGCAATAGAAACAAGAACCAGCTTGAAATACTCAGTTTTATTGCCTTTGAAATGACAAAGCAATACTGCAGAAATAATGACTTGGCCTTGAATGAAAATAAAACTCAACAATTAATCTTCACTGCAACTAAGAACAACTTTGACCCTCTCCCACAGCTTTCTGTTACTGACTCAACTAAATACCTTGGCATAACCATTGATAATACTCTTTCTTGGACACCCCATATTGACAAATTGATCAAAAAACTCAGCAGCAGCATATATGTTATTAGGGGAATGAACCAAATAAGTGATTTTCAAACAGCAAGAACTGCCTATTATGCTCTGTTTGAATCACACTTAAGGTATGGGCTAGTGGCCTGGGGCGGAACAACAGCCCAGAATATGCAAAGAGTGATGGTTGTTCAAAAAAGAGCTATCAGGGCACTCACGGGCCTGAACTGTCAGGACAGCTGTAAAGAAGCCTGTAGAGAGCAGAAGATCTTGACAGTAGTGTCGCTGTATGAGTTGAGACCATCATGTACGCTGTCACATCAAATCAAACAAGACTTGCAGACCAGCACCACTACAACACTAGACATGGGCACAATTTTCTTCTGGAACATCATTACCTTAGCCTGTATGAAAAAAAACCTTCATACAAAGGTGCAACTTTGTTTAACATGCTTCCGAACCACCTGAAGAGCCTACCAGCAAGAAGATTGAAGACAGCAACGACTAACTGGCTTCTGCAACACTCATTCTATTCCATGAGGGAATTTCTGGATTGGAAGAACAGCACCTGAACAACAGCAACTCCATAAATCATTATCTTCCAGCATGCTCTGTATTCTGACCTGCATTGTAAAAATATGACTGTATTGATTTTCTCTAAGAAAATGTTAATAAAGAATATTGTTGATTGATTGACATTGAAAAATGTTGTGGTGGCACTCCCCACAATCCATCGACTGTTGCCAGCACGGCTCATGCATATCATATCAGGAAGTTCAACAATACAGTATACATTCCACAAATAAGTTAGGTAGTTATAACTAAAAATATCCATGATATTTTTTTATTTGTAGCTAACTACTACTGATTTTCTAAATATTGTAGGACAAAATAAATTGAATGAATAAAATATTATAAAATTAGGTTGAGAATGTGAGTTTTGATATGTAATAATATTTTTTACAGCTTCCTATCCTAGTAAACATTACTGTAGCATACTACCAAGTTATCATCCAGATTTTATAACAATGAAGCAAAGACTGGATTGCAAATAGCATCAGGAATTTCACATAAACACTCTGGAAGTGCCTAAAAATACCATAATACTCCTATTTTTGTAAACATTTTCTGGGAGTGGAACCTGGACCACCCTACAATTTCTTTTGTACAACAGGGGAATTCACTTTTAATTTAGAAAATATGTTTTTATTATGTTTTAAATTATTTAGTAAATTTTATTGTTAGGTTATGTTCAGTTAGTAAAAATAAAATGAGAAAGTGCTAAAACCTACGAGAAAATTTGCAGCGACAACAAGAAACATTGTTGTAACAGATTTTATCAGAAAGGAAGATCGATGCACAAGGTGATGAAAGAAACGATCAAAACATAGAGAGATGGAGAATCTTCGAAAAAGGAATCAAAGAGAAGCTGATTAAAATTAAACTTGTAGAAGCTGTTTGCAGGAAAAGGACAGGTAACTGTGATTTGGATCATGAAGGATGCAATTGACAACAAAATATAGATCATTATGAACACCCGAATATAGTAGTTGGCAAGATGGACAAAATTTGTAGTTATTGCATAGCAAAGAAATTTAAAATATGTGCTGTTTGAAAGGGCAAATAAGATTGCTACCACCAAATATGCCACCCCTGATTTTCTCAAATATATGTATGGAGAAACATAAAAATATATTGAATTTTTACAAAATATTATATGTAAAATGCTTGCTTCATAATCACAGTTTTTGGAGCTACAATTTATATCTTCCCAGATTTCCCTTCCCAGTGATTTTTCCTGTCGCTGGGTTGGGGTTTTTTTAACTCAGCAAAGCGGGTTACTATCAGTTAGTATTCAATATTCAAATATTTTTCCAGTCCCAAGTATTTTATATGTTAAAAATATTAAAAAATCCTGGATAATTCAATTAAAAATTGGATATTTTGAATTTTTTTAGAAAATTTACAAAATATTAGCGATGGAAAATTCTGAAAAAAAAATGTTATGACATACAATTAGTGGTCTAAAATCCACTTTTCAACATCATATTTTCATAAGACAATTATACCAACTGATTCCTCACCTACTAAACATTTTTCTCATTGGTCCCTTTAGGTCTGAATTATCCAAGTTTCACTGTACAATGTTTTGTTCAATGAAATTTTATTATTTTTATCACATATCATTCCACCGACTAGTATTACCAGAATTTTAGGTATTATAGTTAAATCTCTCACTTACCTTCCCGATTCTGCCCCACCAGTCATCATTTTCTGGAAGACCCTGAAGGCTCTTCGGAATGTACCAGAAACATACATTGGTGCACTGAAATTCTGGAAGGACCAACCTGAAGTCATCTCTAGGAGTGATTACATTCAGGAAGTACCTATAGAAAACGATTATAAGTAGATGATGAACAGTTTCCATTTAGAAGTGAGGTTTCATACAGATATAAAGGAGACCTGACACTACCATAATCTAAATATTTCCAGGCCGTAGCTTCAGAAGTTTTCAATTGACACAAGTA
Source organism: Flexamia atlantica (assembly GCA_035578135.1). Lineage (NCBI taxonomy): Eukaryota > Metazoa > Arthropoda > Insecta > Hemiptera > Cicadellidae > Flexamia > Flexamia atlantica. The sequence goes on along the minus strand of JAQJVK010000001.1, from coordinate 169,642,244 downwards.
CCAGAAGATTTTAATCTGCACCCTTATGTGTCATCCCAAGGTACTTGCTGGTGGGAAATCCATCCCTGGCCTTACTCAGGCTATTTCTTCTGCGGTGCCACAAAACTGCATAGTGTAGCAGCAGCTTAATAATCTGTAATCTATTCTTTAACTGTCCCAATAACAATACCCTAGGTACGTTTCCTAGGAGATACAATGCCCAGGTGACTTCAATGCCCCATGGAATCATGATTGTAATAAGGTCCGAAAACTTCCAATGCAGAGAAGATCTCATGACTCACCTAGACAAGTCCATTGCTTTGTCCACAAGCAGACATAAGCCTTCAGTCCCTCGGCATCTCCACATGAGCCACAATTTGAAGGCGTCTGGTTTCCGACCGCACTGAACGCTCTTGTCTCCCAAGTCATACAATGTGTCATAGAATTTGTCTTGCTGGAACAGGTATGTGGCTCCCGAACTGTTACACTGATGCAGAAGATCCTGTGATCCGGAATGAACAAGTCAATTGTCTGATAAATACTATTTTAAAGTGGTGAAAAAAAGAAGGAAATAATTTACACAGAGTGGTTATTTATGCTTGAGGTGTGATTATACATACTGGACACAGTTGATAATCTTGGGTAACAAAGACTGTTTAAAAGTAGTAATAAAATAGTCAGTGGCGAGGCGTGTGGTCATCTACAGATTCGCCGATGACTAACTAAATTTTAAAAGTAAATATTTTAGATAAAACTACAAATAACATAATGTTAGAAGCCTAAATGTCTATTATTTTCAAAAGAAAATCATAAATTTTCGGAGTATCAGGCTATTTTTATGCACGGCGTTTTGCTTTGCGCGCCAGATGCGCCGCCTCCATAGTTCTCTATTGACAAAATCCGAACCGATTCTCCGAGTTTGGAGAATCCAATCGAGTGGAGCGCCCACCTCCCCGCCTCCATCCCCACCACTCACACTGCTGTTGTACAGGCGGCCAAGCGATTCTCTGTCGCTGGAGAATCGGTTGGCGTCCGGCTCCCTTCGGCTGTACTCGGCAGCCTTCGCTACGTAACGAGCAACTCTCGACTTCTGTCAGTGCTACTTCACGGTGCAGAGAGACCTGCTCCGTTTCTCGCGCATGCGCAAAGAGACCTAAAATAATTCACTTCACAGTGCAGAGAGACCTGCTCCGCTACTCGCGCATGCGCACAGTTCTCGCGCCGCGCGCTGTGCTTGTGTTTGTGTAGTTTCAATGAGTGAAGTTGCAGTGGTTTAATTAAATTTTTAACATGTTTTATTATTAATCGATGAGCACAACAATGACTGAAGGAGAAGGTGATATAATTGTTCAACTGAAACAATTATCAAAATAAAACTAAACTGATTAAAAAATTATAAAAATGAAATCATAAACTGCTTAATAAAATAGCTAGCTGCATTTTTCAATGTTAAACTTTCATCCGAGAGCTTTTAAGTATCAGTATTATTCCATTCGCCTTTTCAGTAGAGTCATGGATGTTTTTATCTATGGTCGTGGGGTCTATGAATGACGCTGGGGGACGGATATCTGGGCCGGTCAAGCGCAGGTCTGTTGCGACTATTCTATAAATAGCAATATAGCCGTTCCGCCGCGCGGGGCCGGCGCAGTCCCGTGTACTTCTATACTATCAGCGATGACCACTCAAAAATGTCACGCGTCGCCACTGAAAATAGTATGGAGTAAGATAAAATACCGACAATTTATTATGAATATAATAAAATATTTTTTGTTTTTATTATATTGTTGTTGTTCTTGTAATGATTTTCAATGTACATGTTGTATAGTTTCTAAAATCTTTATACCTATTGTACATACGTATATTCAGGGGCAGATCCAGGGGGGGTGCATGGCAGCATGCCCCCCCCCCCTTAGACCTAAAAATCTATATCTATGTATTAATACGCAAGCGGTTTTCTTTTCACAGTCCAACTGCAATAATAGTTGGACCGATTTTAACGTTTGAGGTATCAAATTAAAGGGATTGTTATGTAGATTTGTCAACAAATCTCAGGATTTTGAAAAAGGGTGTCACTAAAGTACAGTAAAGGGCTGAAGTTTCGGAACAGTGGCGCTATTCATCGACATTTGAGCAAGCTCAGTTTACTTTGTTTACAAACTGAACATGGCCAAGCTCTGAAATAGTTCTACAGGTAAACCACAGATAGCAGCAATGAATTACAATTAATTTTTCAAAAAGATCAGTTTTTATTTGTACAGCTGGTTTGGCTTTGTTTTCAACAGTTTTCTTTTTTTTAGATTTATTATGTAATTTAGGTTATGTTATGAAGTTTTTAAAGCTCTTATACATTGCAGTTACCAGTTTTACAATGTAGTTTACGATATCTCATAGTGTTTTTGAAGTTATATTAACCTGAGCAAATCTATTTTTGGATTTGGTGCATTTATAATGCCACCGATAAGAAGAAGACGATCATAGACCGGTCGGAGGAGTCGGAAAGAACACAATCGCAACCGCTGGCATCACCCTCACGATGTAACATCTTATGCTCCTTCCAACCTCAGACCAATACTAAAAATGTTTTTACTGCGGTGGGTTGCATTTCAAGAATGAAAAGACTGGTAAAGTAATGGGTAATTTAAGCGTTTTTACCTCAAAGGAAATGTTGCCTATAAAGACAGCCGTTCCCTACAATATCTGTTTTGGCGATAATTATCAATAAGCTGCAGCGGCAATCCCTAAACAAAGGAAGTCATTGCTCACGGCGCCAGTGTTTGCTCTCGGTCAGCTACATGTTGCTGTAAGCGCAATATTTGCCGGTGTTAAAATATACATTTCAGAAAAACAGAGGACAGGGCAAAATGAAGGTGTTCCCTAAAAAAGTTTACGTTTACCAGAAACTCCAGCGGTAGGCCTAGATCAAATTAACTTAAAAGTTTCAGTAGTTAAGCCATAATTTTGTTAATGAGGTTAGCCCTTTGATTAAACTTAGGCTGATATTATTCTTCATTATTTTACCACATGATTTTTGCTCGATTTCGAGCTACGTGTTATCTAGTACTGTATTAATACGCAAGCACTTTTCTTTTCACAGTCCAACCTCAATAACAACTGGGCAGATTTTAACATTTGAGGTGTCAAATTAAAGGGATTTTTATGTAGATTTTGCAATAATTCTCAGAATTTTAAAAAAGGGCGTCATCAAAGTAAAGTAAAGGGCTAAAATGTCGGAACAGTGGCGCTCTTCATGGACATTTGAGCAATTCAGTTTACTTTGTTCACAAACTGAACATATTATGGTCAAGCTATGAAATAGTTCCACAGGCAAACCATAGATTGCAGCACTTGTAATTAATTTTTTGAAAAGAGCAGTTTTATTTTTACAGCTACTTTGGCTTCTAGTACGTGATAACAAATTGTTTTCTATTGTTATCACAAGTCGTGATAACATGAATTGTCAACAAGTCGTGAAACTTGTTTTTTACTAATCAGTGATAGCAAATGTCCGCAAAAATCCAAATCAAAATATAAAATCACCATCACCAACAATGAATTTCAAACGAAAAATTGTTTTCAACAGTTTTCTTTTTTAAAAGATTTACTATGGGTTATGTTATGTTATGTTATTATTGAGGTTATGTTATGAAGTTGTTAAAGGTTTTAATCATTGCAGTTACCAGTTTTACAATGTAGTTTACGATACCTCAAATTTTTTGAAGTTTTTATTAACTTGAGCCAATCTATTTTTTGATTTGGTGCAGTTATAATGCGGGAATGTACCAAAATCGGACGACGACAAAGTCGGACAGCGCCAACTCTGGACTGTTTTTCCGTCCTGAGTTGACGCTGTCTGTCTTTGACGTTTCTGTGCAAAAATGAAACAGTATGGGTTTGGCACCTGACGCTCCCGACGAATCGGGACTGTTTCAAAACAGTCCAGGTTTGGCGCCTCGCGCACCACATGAACATATTATGGTCGCCACACCCCGATTTATGTCATTGACTGTACTCTCCGCCATATTAGCTACACCCCCAAATTTTATTGGTTGTTTTATGAGAATCCCGCTCCTCCATTACTTGAGGGGCATTTGAAACAGAACAGCTGGATACGTTTACATGATATTTACACCTTAATTGTGGTGAATGTCCTCATGATTTTTCTTGTTTATGAAGTGGCAGTTTTTTAATCGAGTTCGTACAATGAGTCATTTAAATTAGGCCTAGTTTTAGATCCGCCAGTAATCTGGCCTACCAAGACCAAGTTAGATAAAATGATTTCTTAATATATTCCTGAGCAATATTTAGCCTATGTAATTTTATTATGTTAAACAATTTCTATCCCTGTATTTGATCACAATCATTTTATAGAATAATATGCTTACTGAACACAGCTTAATTCGATCAAAATCATTTTAATCAACACTAATCAATAACTTTGTTTTACTCTTTATCATGAATTATAAAACTTTTTAAACGGGCCGCATTTGAAATCTACTAAAGCCTCGTAAAAATGGTCCGATCTGAATAAAATTTGGCACAGACATGTAAAGTAGTAATTATTCGGACGAGTTCGAACTAACAATATTTAGCATATTTATTTCCAAAGGAAATAAATTACATTATTCAACAATGAGCGCAGAAAAAAAATTATGGTAGAGAAAAGGTTTGGATTAAACGTACAATGAAATTTGGCACAGACATGTAAAGTAGTAATTATTCTGACGAGTTCCGACTCTCAAAAAACGAGTCGGACTCGTATATAATTTAATAATTCTTAAATGATATACGATCTGATAATTTAAAATTGCAATACTAGCCCATTGTCATCGTCCCCTTTACAGCGAGCCAATGAGAACAAAAGGGATGAGCCCAGTACAGAAAGGTTCAAAAACAAAACCGTCTGGGTTTGGCGCCGTCCGATTTTGACTTTTCTGTGCAAAAATGAAACAGTCCGGTTTGGCACCTGACGCTCCCGTCGAATCAGGACTGTTTCAAAACAGTCCGGGTTTGGCGCTGTTCTACTTCGTCGCTGTCCGACTTTTGACATTTTGGGAAATTTAAACAGTCCGGATTTGGCGTTGTCCGACTTTGGTAGCATCCCTACAATGCCACCAATAAGAAGAAGACGAACACTGACCGGTCGGAGGAAACAGATCGCAACCGCTGGCATCACCCTCCAAATGTAATATTTTATGCTCATTCAAAGCTCAGACCAATGAACTTAAAATGTTTTCATTGCGATGGGTTGCATTTCAAGAATGAAAAGACTGGTAGAGATAATGCGTTATTTACACATTTTTGCCGCAAAGGAAAGGTTTCCTATAAAGACAGCCGTTCACTATGATATCTGTTTTGGCGATAATTATCAATAACGTGCAGCTGCAGCGGCAATCCCTAAACAAAGGAAGTCATTGCCCACAGCGAAAGTGTTTGCTCTCGGTCAGCTACATGTTGCTGTAAGCAGAGCTCAATCTTTTGCTGGTATTAAAATACACATTTCAGAAACAAAAGAACATGGGAAAATGAAGGAGTTCCCCCAAAAATCGTTTACAGTTACCGGAAACTCCTGTGGTAGATCAAATGAACTTTCAAAGTTTCAGTAGTTTAGCTATAATTTTGTTATTTAATTTAGCCCTTTGGTTAAACTTTAAAAGTATATAAGTAGACTAATTGTTGTTCATTCTTTTACTACATGATTTTTTGCTCGATTTCTAGCTACGTACTTTCTAGTTTATATAATTAGTACAACAACTGAGTGTAGACTTTTCATAAAAAAACATACTCATAAAACTTATGAAAATGACAATAACAACAACAAACACAATACCGTATATTTATGGTTTATTTTTTAAATTTCATAGAACTCTCAACTATAGAATCCTCTGTATTCACTTTCCAAACCCCTCCCTTACTCCCAGGGCCTGATTAAGAGGTGTGGCGCCCCTAGGCTTGAGTTGATTTGGCGCCCCCCCCCCCCTCTCCTTCACCCCATTCCGCCCCAATATCGCCAGATGTATCATGTATACGATAAAATTACGAATTTAATTCCTCCAGAACTAATAGTTTAAAAAATACATTTAAAACTATAAAATAACTGAACTATGATCATTGTAGACAAAAAATAATCACTAATATAATAAATAAGTCGATTCTAATCAGTTACATTTTCAAAGACAAATCACCGCTGCCTGTGACATTATGCAATTGACACTCTCGCAACTTACACCCCTGATCTGCTCTTCTTTTCTGCTTTTGACTTCTGCCACATCTGACCAGATATCGATTCATCGTGACAGTCTTCATAAGACTTTTAAGAGTACCTCGTGGACCGAGATTTCTTCGGTATTATTTCATATTTAGTAGTTCATCAGCTTACAACAATATTTTACCAGAACCAACTGAAGATACATTAGATACATTAGTTGAAATGGGGACCTACCCAGGTAGGTATTTTAAGCCAAGTATGAATGACAGATGAGTGAAGGATGATTGTGGCGCGATCTTGTAGTCTTGTTACTGACTAAGGCCACATCCAGTTACACCCACATCCAGGCCTCACATGAGCTAAGGCTGTGAGTATCTTTTTTTGCTCTGCATTAAAGGCCTTGGGTACGATACGAGCGACGAGCGGCAAGCAACAGGCGGCGAGCGATAACTCACTTCTGGTCAAAATTCGAATAATTTTAAACCACCGTCCAAAAAACTGTATTTCTATATTATATTACTAAATAATCCCCCATTGTTTCTAGTTTGACAAAATGAAATCCGCTTTTTCATCAACAAAAGCATTGTCGCAGTATATCCAGTTAGATTCTAACCTCAAACACTGCAACAATGCAATAATACAGATGGTGAGCGACAAGCGACGCGAAAAACATTTTCGAACCTGACCGGCGACAAAAACGACACTGAGCGACACCACTGAATATCGCTCGTCGCTTGGGACAATCGTAGCAACTGCCTTCAAAATTAACAGCTGACAAATAAACGTTACCCAAAATTCGAGCGTTGTCGCTTGTCGCTCGTCGCTCGTATTGTACCTGAGGCCTTAGTGCAACTAAGAGTTGGTAGTTTTCACGTTTTCAGTGTCGTAAAATTTAGAAACTTCTTTTATTAGCCTACTCTATGGATCTTATTTACATCACACACTGTATTTTTCCTAGATGACTATAGTATACAAACAGCTCTTATTTGATTACGTTATTTTTTACATTTTCGTTATGTCGTTTTTGTTCATGGCAACTCATGAGGCCCTCATACAATGTATGCCTCATATTCATAGTGTAATATTTTTCCCACTTAAAAAATGATTTTATCAAGTTACAAGTTTTTTTTTCTGGCTAAGTAACCTGCAAAGATTATGTTTTCCAGTCAGAAAATAGTTATTTCCAGAATTTGAAAATCCTCGGAACCGTAGTCAAGATAATTGTGCAATCAAGCATGATCAAGCAAGCAATCAAGCATCAAACATTGCTCATGTACTGTCCGCGAGAGTAAAGAAGTCCCCCGAGCCAGAGCGATATACAGCAATGTCCGCATGTTGCCGCGCGGTGTTTCGGTAACGTATAGACGAAAAATGCAGGCGCCGAGCAACAAGCGCCTGCAATTGTTCGAATAGGCCAGGTCTCAGGGGACTTCTTTACTCTCGCAGACAGTACAGTAAGAATATAGGATGTACCTTTATGTTTGATAAAAACATGCTAAGCAACCGCATTTACGCAAAAGGGGGCGCGAGGATTTTGTTTTACTTTTAAAATTCTATTCAAAAAATATCTATTCTCTATCCTGTGGCGCCCCTCGATGGCTGGCGCCCTAGGCTGCAGCCTAGTCAGCCTAGTGGTTAATCAGGCCCTGCTTACTCCTGTTCTCACCTAAATTCAGTCTAGTGATTTGTGATCGTGATGTGTCAGTTGTGTCAAAAACATAACGTTTGAACACAAGTTTATACAGTTTCCAGATGTGGAGACAAAAAGTCTGTTACTTTCTGGACAGCCCTCGTACAAATATCTTCAGTTTTCTCGATGCTCACCGTGCGGTATGCTGGCACAACTTTGAAAAGCAGCATTTTTTACTTTTTTTCGTAGTTAAAGTTAGGCCGACAGCCACTCACGGCCCCGTGTGCCGGAACAACTTTTGCGCAACGAATGCCTGTCGGCCTAACTTCCACTACAAAATAAAAGTAAGAAAATGCTGCTGAATGCATATATACCATATATACATGGGTGGATTTCTTGTTTCTCGTTAATAGGTAAGTTTTCCAAATACAAATTTTCAAAGATGTGCCAACACACTGCACGGCGATCGTCAAAAAAACAGAAGATATTTGTATTTTATTGGTAGTTTCAAAAAGATTGCAAATATCTCTGTTTAAGATATTACAGTCCCAAGGTTTTCAAATAAACACTTAATTTCATAAGCTATACAATCTTAATTTAGATTTTCCCTTTTATGAGCTATCACAGACGACAATGGACGCATTCAGCCGCAGTCACCAGTGACTAAACTGTTACTGTAGTCCTTGATGGGAAAATCCACCGTATCTTGTTAACATTGTTCGGTGGATGTACAACAATGATCGGTAGGTGGTAAATCCACCACTACCGTTCACTTATTACTGGTTAGTAGAAAAACTTATCACCGGTGGCTGCGGCCGAACGCGCCCAATGTAATGTGCAATGAGCTATCACAGATGAAAGTCAGTCTCAAATAAGCAACTGTTTTTAACTGGAAACTGTATAAACTTGTGTTCAAATGTTAAACTCTGTTTTTGACACAACTGACACATCATGATCACAAATCACTAGACTGAATTTAGGTGGGAACGGGAGTAAGGGAGGGGTTTGGAAAGTGAGAGTTCTATAGTTGAGAGTTCTATGAAATTTAAAAAATAAACCATAAATATTCCGTATTGTGTTGTTGTTATTGTCATTTTCGTAAGTTTTATTAGTATGTTTTTTTATGAAAAGCCTACACTCAGTTGTTGTACTAATTATATAAACTAGAAAGTACGTAGCTCGAAATCGAGCAAAAAATCATATAGTAAAAGAATGAACAACAATTAGTCTACTTATATACTTTCAAAGTTTAATCAAAGGGCTAAATTAAATAACAAAATTATAGCTAAACTACTGAAACTTTGAAAGTTCATTTGATCTACCGCAGGAGTTTCCGGTAAATGTAAACGATTTTTTGGGGAACTCCTTAATTTTCCCATGTTCTTTTGTTTCTGAAATGTGTATTTTAATACCAGCAAAAGATTGAGCTCTGCTTACAGCAACATGTAGCTGACCGAGAGCAAACACTTTCAGTTACTAAAATTTCTCCTTACATAGTCTCCAGCAAGTATTCGGGGAAATAGAAACAGTCCTCATCATAATTAAACGATTTACACTTGTGTACTTTGACATTTTTCAATCTTCACTGAAAAAAAAAAATAAAATAAAAGGTATAAAATACATAGTAGGAAGAAAGTTTTTGTTACCTGCAAGGAAGAAAGTTTTTGTTACCTGCAAACATGACCACTGCCATTTTTTTTTACTTACATACGACATAGTCCCACCTACTTAATAATTAATTAATTAATTAATTCATTCATTCATTCATTCATTCATTCATTCTTTTTGAGACAGGTACCTCATGGAGGACGTTACCCTGAATATGAGTGGAGGATGAGTGTGATGATAGTGGCGCGATCTTGTAGCCTTGTTTAATGACCATTGTCCCACATGTCATGCATGCATTTACGTACAGAACATACACAACAGATACGCATGATTAGAATGTACAATTACATCAGTGGTGGTCCTTTCTTAGAAAATCAAATCATCTTTTTTCAATAATAAAATCAAATAAAATTTAAGTTATTTTACACCATAAGGGGGGGGGGGGGGGTAACTTTAATTTAAGGAATAGAGCTTGATGAAGAGAGTAAGGTACAATTAATTACAGATTTCTGGAGATTGAGAATCAAGCTTGCGATTAATGAGAATTTGTCCTACTTGCCTATGAGGGATCATGCACTGCTCACCAACAGCAAAATTTTCTGTTTGGGGACCGAGCTTGGTGAAGGGAAGGTAGGCATAAAGGATTTCTGCGATTGGGGGCCGAGCTTAATGCATGCGAAAGTCAGTTCTATCGCGTTGTGCGAAGACTGCTAATAAAAGGCGCCACTTGAGTTTTTGGGGACCGAGCGTTGACAAATGAAGGTAAGACTCGATGATGGGATCATTCATGCCTGAAATAAATGTTTTGGAGGTTCAAAAATGTACTTTAATAGAAAATTATGCAAACTAATGAAATTGCTAAAAATTGCCATAAATAATATTACATTTAAACACCTTCCTAGGCACTCCTAGTGAACCGATTTTAATATTTTAAGATTTATTTGAAAGATCTAATTTTCCTTTATACTTGGTCCATACTTACTTCATGTATCTGCGTATCGTAATTTGCGGTTTAGATGGATATGAAAATTGTTAAATATTTTTTAAGTACGATTATTAGATGACTATTGTGCTGAAGATATTAAGCTAATTTTTATGAAACTTGGTGTAATTATTTTTCGTAATACAAACATTTATTGTGAAAGGTTTGAGGGTCATTGGTTGAGTCATCGTGTTCCCACAAAATCGCGAAAAACGTAAATTTTTAGATTATTTTTTACTATTTTTTTACATTTTTCGATTAAAAATGAACTTTTGGTAGGAATAACAAAATTTAAAATCACTTTTTTCAATGTAGAATTTCATAAAAGATGGTGTAATTTATTTTTGTCTAAAGTGAATAGTTTTGGAGATATCTTCAAAATACAGGTGACAAAAGTGTATTTTTTTTTAATTGTTAATATTTTTCTCGATAAAAATTTTGCACAGGTTTATATTTGTACGCATAGTGAAATTTCATTTTTAATGATATTCCGAATCCATTATCACACAAAAATCTCGGAGACTGTACGATTTACCCAACCAAGTGCTTTTTTAGCAGATACCGCCTTGACTAATAGAGTTATTGATGTATCCATTGGTAGTTTGATTGACAGGTTTGCAAATTCAAATAGACGGGAACAGTTTGTAATTTGAGTATCTTCGAAAAAAATGTCAAATTAGTCCCCGGGTCTTCTTTCAGTTTTTTTTAATTTTCTGCTCTGTGGAATATATACAGTAAAGATTAACTATAATACTGTAGTGATTTGGATTTTTCAAGTTATAGAGTGTTACAGTTGGCGCACGGTCATCCCGACCAGCACGAGAATTTTGACGCATCGGGGTGTGGGGGAGGAGGGGAAGTCACTCCCCTACTCAAGCCCCGCTCATTTACTACTGCTACGAGCTGTAAATAAGTGAACTAATATTCAAAACAAAAATAAAATTCTTGATTGTCAAAATATATTTAAGGTTGTGGTTTGAGATTTTGTTTACGTAAGTTTTATCTTTGTTATTTCACCTGTAAAATTGGAAATATGCATTGTACTCTTAATCATTCTTAATAATTCTTTTTGAGTCAGGTACCTCATGGAGGACGTTACCCTGAATATGAGTGAAGGATGAGTATGATGATCGTGATGATAGTGGTGCGATCTTTTAGCCTTGTTACTGACTAAGGTTGGCACGTTCCTTTTACAGGACTGTTAATTAATAGCCCATTCTTGTACTCCGATATTACATACATTCTCCGAATTCGTATGTACTTGTCACTAAATAAGTTTAAACTTGAAATAGTTGTGTTTCCATAAATTTTAATTAAAAAATCATTTTCCCAAAAGTAAACAAATATTGTTTATTTTCTTTGATTGATGACAGCTGTCAACTCGGTTGAGGTTTAAGAGTCGCTATCTAACGGATAGTAAAAACACTTAAAGAACAAGATAAAAACAAAATGATCGTCCAATAGGAAACCAAATAGGTATATAAAAAACACTGCTGCAGCCATTGACATATTCTTATTTAGGAATTGTCTATCTCTCTCTAAACATTGGTTGTCGATCTCTCTCGCACACGTTCTTTAAAATGGTCGGGATGACCGTGCGCCAACTGTAAAGTTTTTTCAATGCAATAATAAATACCCCCGTTGCAGCAGACCTGCTTACTCAGCGAATTTCAAATGCAAAACAACATATTTCAATAAAAAATAGCAAGATTTGACATGTTTTGGTAAGCTCCATAAGAATAACATGGGGAATGAGTATGCAGGTTTGCTGCTACAGGTATATTAAAACTGGGTGGTTTTAATTCAATATTTAGTTGATCTAAACTAGAAGAACTATTTAAAAATACTAAATTGTTTGTTTTTTTGAGCTGAATTCAAAAATGCTAGCAAAAATTGGATAATTTTAGCGAATTTCCCCTATAGGGAAGAAGCTATTACCGTAGGTCTCATGGTAAGACCTAAGCCCGAGACCATGATAACTTTTCGTTTTGGAGCCCCCAGAAGCAAAAAACACCATTCGTTCAAATTTCTAGATATATATATATCTATATATATATATATATATATATATATATATATCTATATATGTGTCTGTAAGCACGATAGCGCTCGCAAAAATGGTCCGATCGGAATGAAATTTGGCACAGGCGTGTAAAGTAGTAATTATTCGGACGAGTTCGAGAACCAGCCCGATCGGACCACCGGAAGGGGGGGTAAAGGGGGATAAACCCCCCAAAAAATGGGTTTTTTGAGTTTTTTACATAGAAAAATAAAATTTATCAAATTTATGTTGGCACCATTGAATTCAGCTCAAAAAAACAAACAATTTAGTATCTTGAATCACTGCTCTATGTTCATTGGTTACCGAGATATTGAAAGTGGTAAACACAGTACGTTGTCCCAATGTTAACCTTATGGGAAATAAGTAAAATTCTATATCTCGGTTATTTCTCAACATATCTTGATAAAAATTGGTAAATAGCTTCTTTTAGTTCAAAACTACTAAATATTGAATAAAAACCATCCAGTTTTAATATACCTGTAGCAGCAGACCTGCATACTCAGTCCCCATGTTATTCTTATGGAGCTTACCAAAACATGTCAAATCTCGCTATGTTGGATTGAAATATGTTGTTTTGCATTTGAAATTCGCTGAGTATGCAGGTCTGCTGCAACGGGGGTATTTATAATTTTAATTAGTCGTTATTTTAATTTTAGCGAATTTCCCCTATAGGGAAGAAGCTATTACCGTAGGTCTAAAGCTATTACCGTAGGACCTAAGCCCGAGACCATGATAACTTTTCGTTTTGGGGCCACCAGAAGCAAAAAACACCATTCGTTTGAAATTTTATATATATATCTATATATATATATATATATATATATATATATATATATATATATATGTGTGTGTGTGTGTGTCTGTGAGCACGATAGCGGGCGTAAAAATGGTCCGATCTTAATAAAATTTGGTACAGACATGTAAAGTGGTAATCCCTCGGACGAGTTCGTAAACCAGCCCGATCGGACTACTGGAAGGGGGGGTAAAGGGGGATAAACCTCCCCAAAAATGGGTTTTTTGAGTTGTTCATATAGAAAAATAAAATTTATCGAATTTATGTTGGCACCATTGAATTCAGCTCAAAAAAACAAACAATTTAGTATCTTGAATCACTGCTCTATGTTCATTGGTTACCGAGATATTGAAAGTGGTAAACACAGTACGTTGTCCCAATGTTAACCTTATGGGAAATAAGTAAAATTCTATATCTCGGTTTTTTCTCAACATATCTTGATAAAACTTGGTAAATAGCTTCTTTTAGTTCAGATCTACTAAATATTGAATTAAAACCATCCAGTTTTAATATACCTGTAGCAGCAGACCTGCATACTCAGTCCCCATGTTATTCTTATGGAGCTTACCAAAACATGTCAAATCTCGCTATGTTGGATTGAAATATGTTGTTTTGCATTTGAAATTCGCTGAGTATGCAGGTCTGCTGCAACGGGGGTATTTATAATTTTAATTAGTCGTTATTTTAATTTTAGCGAATTTCCCCTATAGGGAAGAAGCTATTACCGTAGGTCTAAAGCTATTACCGTAGGACCTAAGCCCGAGACCATGATAACTTTTCGTTTTGGGGCCACCAGAAGCAAAAAACACCATTCGTTCGAAATTTTATATATATATATATATATATATGTGTGTGTGTGTGTCTGTGAGCACGATAGCGGGCGTAAAAATGGTCCGATCTTAATAAAATTTGGTACAGACATGTAAAGTGGTAATCCCTCGGACGAGTTCGTAAACCAGCCCGATCGGACTACTGGAAGGGGGGGTAAAGGGGGATAAACCTCCCCAAAAATGGGTTTTTTGAGTTGTTCATATAGAAAAATAAAATTTATCGTTTTTTTAATGGCACCATTGAATTCAGCTCAAAAAAACAAACAATTTAGTATCCAATCACTGCTTTATGTCCCTTGGTTACAGAGATATTGAAAGTGGTAAACACAGTACGTTGTCCCAATGTTAACCTTATGGGAAATAAATAAAATTCTATATCTCAGTTATTTCTCAACATATCTTGATAAAACTTAGTAAATAGCTTCTTCTAGTTCAGATCTACTAAATATTGTGAATTAAAACCACCCAGTTTTAATTCACCTCTAGCAGCAAACCTGCACACTCTTTTCCCATGTTATTCTTATGGAGCTTATCAAAACATGTCAAATCTCGCTATGTTGGATTGAAATATGTTGTTTTGCATTTGAAATTCGCTGAGTATGCAGGCATGCTGCAATGGGGATATTTAATTTTCTATGTAAAAAACTCAAAAAACCCATTTTTGGGGGGGTTTACCCCCCCTTTACCCCCCCTTCCAGTGGTCCGATCGGGCTGGTTCACGAACTCCATTTACCAAGTTTTATCAAGATATGTTGAGAAATAAGCGAGATATAGAATTTTCTTTATTTCCCATAAGGTTAACATTGGGACAACGTACTGTGTTTACCACTTTCAATATCTCGGAAACCAATGGACATAGAGCAGTGATTCAAAATACTAAATTGTTTGTTTTTTGAGCTGAATTCAATGGTGCCCAAAAAAAATTCAATAAATTTTATTTTTCTATGTAAAAAACTCAAAAACCCCATTTTTGAGGTGGTTTATTCCCCCCTACCCCCCTTCTGGTGATCCGATCAGGCTGGTTCACAAACTCGTCCAATTGATTTCTACTTTACGTGTCCGTACCAAATTTCATAAAGATCGGACCATTTTTGCGGCCGCTATCGTGCTAACAGACACATAGATATATATATATATATATATATATATATATTATAGATATATATACCTATATATTATAGATATATATATATATATATATATATATATAAATTCAAACGAATAGCGTTTTTTGCTTCTGGGGGCCCCAAAACGAAAAGTTATAGTGGTCCCGAGCTTAGGTCTTACCATGAGACCTACGGTAATAGCTTCTTCCCTATAGGGGAAATTCGCTAAAACTAGCTATTCACATTAGTAAATGTGAACTTGTAAAATAAATATATTTCTCTTTATTACTGACAATTTATTTTTCATTCGTTATTCTGTAAATCCTTACACATTCTTTTATTTTATATTTTTTTAAACTTTATTCTTTAGTATACTTGTTAAGATTACAAATATTTCCTACTAATATCTAGAGGGAAGTTCCCACTTTGCCTATATTTGAACTCAAACTGCATTATTACAGAAAAGTAAATTTTTTTCTTTCCTTCTACTATATTTATTTCGTGGAAAAGGATATCTAAACATAACTAAAACGGACAGTGGCGGATCCAAGGGGGGGGGGGGCAAAGGGGGCAATTGCCCCCCCCCCCCCGAAAATGTTGAAAAAACCATAGATTTGGGGAAATTTCGGGAAAATTAAATTCCCGATTTTCGGACAGGATAGATTAGCTTCAGGAAATTTTCGGGACGGGATTGTTTTAGCGATCGCAACAAGAGTGTAGCTTCACGAAACTTGCAATCCGCCGCGAAAAACGATCGCGCGTATTTGCCGATCTCGAATAAGCGGCAAATCCAGCTTTGAGAAACTCGCGATCGGCCGCAAAAAGTATCGTGCTTATTTGTCGATCACGAATAAAAACGGCAAACGTAGCTTTGCAAAACTCGCGATCAGCCGCGATAATAATCGCACGTATTTGTTAGTCGCGGGCGAACGGCTAAAAAACTTTGCGGAATTCGGGAACGGCCACGAAATACGATAGCGCATATCAGCCGATCGCGGATAAACGGCCGATGTAGCTTTGCGGAACTCGCGATCGGCAGTGAAAAACGATCGCGAGTATTTGCCGATCTGACGCTATGGCTAGGTGGCGACTAGACGGGGTGGCAACTAGACGTCTACCCTTCTTATTCTTATTCCCTTAGCATAACGCTCGATTAAGTTATCAACATTCACCTCAATATCACGATGTATATATAGGGGAAGGTCGGCAGGTATCGGACACCTTAGCTTTTTTTTCACTACTCAGTTTAAGGATGACGATAAACCACCAAACCACCAAATGCGTAAAATAATACTTCAGTATTTGATGTGCTATTAGTTTAAATTATTTATGATAACAACAATAACAACATATTATTTCTTAACAAAGTTTACATGTTTACAAAATGCGACTTTCAATTTATGGAGGGTGGTATTGGACAGACCTAAAAATAGTACTAAATTTAGGTTTAGTCGATATTAAATCATACAATTTAATACATTAAGAACGTATTTATTTCCTAAATGATTTTTCTCTGATGATTTCTTTATTTCCTAAATGATTGCTCCTCGGTACACCAAACCTCTCATTTGCAGTCCGTATTGTCATTTCCTTATATAAAACAATGCCTATTGCCAATTTAATGAACGCTTCATCCTAATTTCCTTTTATTTTCCCCAAATTCCCTGAAAAATCAAAGAACATAAGAAAATCCGTGAATTTAAGCGGCCATAACATCGTCCGATACCACCCGATTGTAACTTGTCTGATACCAGCCGCCGGACAACACAGTTTGTAATGGCTGCCAAGCCGCAGTCTACAATGCGACTGGACCTAAACGTCGTATTTTCTTATAAAGTATACTAAGTATTTTAAACTCAACTATGACCAATATTATTTACTTCAATCGATGCAGCAGCTTGGGAAAACTATATCCGTGCACGTGTCCTAACTCAATAAAACAAAAAACTCTAACCACAAAAAACCGTGTACAATAACTGTCCAATATGGCGATGGCCCAACTTGCTCTTTTAGGTGGTTGTACTGACGGCCTGACAGATGCTGCCCCTAGCGTAATTTTCCGGAAACTGGTTCTGTCCGATACCGGCCGCTGTCCGATATCAGACGACTTTCCCCTAATGCCCCCGTCCTAGCAGACCTGCATACTCAGCGAATTTCAAATGCAAAACAACATATTTCAATCCAACATAGCAAGATTTGACATGTTTTGGTAAGCTCCATAAGAATAACATGGAAAATGAATATGCAGGTTTGCTGCTACAGGTATATTAAAACTGGGTGGTTTTAATTCAATATTTAGTAGATCTGAACTAGAAGAAGCTATTTACCAAGTTTTATCAAGATATGTTAAGAAATAACCGAGATATAGAATTTTACTTATTTCCCATAAGGTTAATATTGGGTCAACATACTGTGTTTACCACTTTCAATATCTTAGTAACCAATAGACATAAAGCAGTGATTCAAAATAGGAAATTGTTTGTTTTTTTTTAGCTGAATTCAATGGTGCTGACAAAAATTGGATTATTTTTATTTTTCTATGTAAAAACACAAAAAACCCGTTTTTGAGGGGGTTTATCCCCCTTTATCCCCCCTTCCGGTGGTCCGATCGGGCTGGTTCACGAACTCGTCCAAGTGATTACCACTTTACACGTCTGTACCAATTTTCATTAAGATTGGACCATTTTTACGGCAGCTATCGTGCTCACAGACACATATAGATATATATATGGATATATAGATATATATATATAGATATATATATGGATATATAGATATATATACCCCCGTTGCAGCAGATCTGCACACTCAGCGAATTTCAAATGCAATACATTATATTTCAATCCAACATAGAGAGATTCAACATGTTTTGGTAAGCTCCATAAGAATGACATGGAGAATGAGTTAACAGGTTTGCTGCTAAAGGTATATTAAAACTGGGTGATTTTAATTCAATATTTAGTGGATGTGAAATAGAAGAAGACATTTACCATGTTTTATCAAGATATGTTGAGAAATAAGCAAGATATAGAATTTTACATATTTCCCATAAGGTTAACATTGGGACAACGTACTGTGTTTACCACCTTCAATATCTCGGTAACTAATGGACATAGAGCAGTGATTCAATATATTAAATTGTTTGTTTTTTGGAGCTGAATTCAATGGTGCTAATCAAAATTTGATTATTTTTGATTTTCTGTAAAAAACTCAAAAAACCCATTTTTGGGGAGGTTTACCCCCCCTTACAGTGGGCCGATTGGGTTTGTTTACGAACTCGTCCGAGGGATTACCACTTTACATGTCTGTACTAAATTTCATTAAGATCGGACCATTTTTACGGCCGCTATCGTGCTCACAGGCACATATATATATAGATATATACAGGGTGAGTCAGACCACCCATCCACCTATTGTAACGGGAGAACGGTTTAACGTAGAAGCGCCAAATAATATTATTCCCCACTAATTTGCATGTGAAGAATTCATTAAAATTATTTTCATCGTGATTTATATACAGGGTGTTCCAGAAATGAAGGTCATGAGTTCGGATCTCCAAATTTTCTTAAATGAACCTATAGCAAATTTTATATCATATTAAAGGGCTTGTTAAAAGAAACATTTTGGTGAAAACAGAACTGAATTATCTCAATCCGTTTCAAAATGGCGGATATTTTTGTGAAATTTTTCGATATTTACGGAAACCCCTGTATTTTTTAAACCATTAAATATTTTTCAGTTCTGATTCGAAATCTTTAATCCTTGGTAACTCAACTTTACTATGAGATGTCACTTACAAAGTTTTGGTAATATCAAATTTTCGGAAAAAATTTAATTTTTGAAAATGTTGGTAGCCCTGAAAATTGAAAAAATCAAAAAGCAGCATACACCTTAAAGCATATCATTTTAAAGGCCTTCAAAATTCCTACAACTTTGTAAGTTACAAAAATATTCTATCTTTTTTAGTTTTTTAGTTGTGGACGAAAAAATCCATTTTCCCAAATAAAGTGCATGTTATTTATATAACACATAAAACCAAAAGGTACCCATAGACCGTTTGCTATGGACATGCAAATAACATGCACTTTATATGGGAAAATCAATTTTTTCGTCCATAACTAAAAAACTAGAAAAAGATAGAATATTTTTGTAAATTACAAAGTTGTAGGAATTTTGAAGGCCTTTAAAATGATATGTTTTGACATATGATGCTATTTGAATTTTTCAATTTTCAGGGCTACCAACATTTTCAAAAATTAAATTTTTTCCAAAAATTGAATATTATCAAAACATTTTTATGTGACATATCGTAGTAAAGCGGAGCTACCAAGGATTAAGGATTTCGAATCAGAACTGAAAAATATTCAATGGTTTAAAAAATACAGGGGTTTCCGTAAATATCGAAAAATTTCACAAAAATTGCCGCCATTTTGAAACGGATTGAGATAATTTAGTTCTGTTTTCACCAAAATGTTTCTGTTACCAAGACCTTTAAATGATATAAAATTTGCTATAGGTTCATTTAAGAAAATTCGGAGATCCGAACTCATGACCTTCATTTCTGGAACACCCTGTACATAAATCGCAATTAAAATATTTTTAATGAATTCTTCATATGCAAATTAGCGGGGAATAATTTTATTTGGCGTTTCTACGTTAAACCATTCTCCCGTTACAATAGGTGGACGGTTGGTCTGACTCGCCCTGTATATACGAGGTACAGTCAAAAAGTTCTCGGAATGAATTTTTGTAGACATATAGCGCAATCGCCAGCAGTAAATTTGTCTTGCAGTAGTTGGTACGACTCCTTGGGAGGGCATATCGGTAGTGGTGGAATAGCTGACTTGCCGTAGTGCAGTATTGGAAAGGGCATTTTGTGTACCTGCAGGTCGACGTTGTCGGATTTTTGAATAATGGCATTTCATGAACAGCGCACTGGGTGATGCTGATAAAGAAAATATTGGGGAATTCTTTCATCGCCTCTTCTCCATAAGCTTGAATTAACAACTCAAGAGTCTCACTGAGTGATTTTTAAAGTAAAACAAGAACAATGTTCGTGTGCTGTTCATGAAATGCCATTTTTCAAAAATCCGACAACATAGACTTGCAGACACGAAAAGCCCTTTCCAATACTGCACTACGGCAAGTCAACTTTGCCACCACTACCGATATGCTCTCCCATGGAGTCGTACCAACTACTGCAAGACAAATTTACCGCTGGCGATTGCGCTATATGTCTTCAAAAATTCATTTCGGGAACTTTTTGACTGTACCTCATATATATATATAAATTCGAGCGGATGGAGTTTCTTGCTTCTGGGGGCCCCAAAACGAAAAGTTATTATGGTCTCGGGCTTAGGTCTTACCATGAGACCTACGGTAATAGCTTCTTCCCTATAGGGGAAATTCGCTAAAGTATAATTTTTATTAATTATACGCTAAAACAGTCTTTTGTCCAATAATTTAATCATTTGCCATAGAACAATATACTAGCCTACTTAGTGTTCAATAAGAATACAACATACGGAATGTAATCTAGAGTTCAGCAATCGACAATGGCACATCAGTGCATACAGAAAACTACAACCTTTTTTACAATCGAACCCAGAGGTAGATCACTGCATCTGCACATCAACTAATTAATAGTAAAACAATAAATCTATGATTAATAAATATTATCATACATTTATATTAATAAATATTATCATACATTTATATTAATAAATATTATCATACATTTATATTAATAAATATTATCATACATTTATATTAATAAATATTTAATTTCGTAAGGCGATTCTTTGCGTCAAAATTTTGGGCGTTTGGCAAGTCGTAGAAAGATGGGAGAGGGCTCAAATTAAAGGTCTCTATTCCGTGATGGCGGGAAAAATACTGAAATTGCTTGAAATTCACCAGAAAACGAGAAATAACGTAAAATATCTGCCATTTAAAAAGCATTGGGATCCAAAAACGTCTGCTTTGTTTACATTAAACATGTGTTGCTTATACTTTATTTAAAACCACATGCTAGATGTTGATATGGTATATTTAAATCCAGCTATAAATATGAAGGTTGAACGTACTATAACAAATAACGGTTTTTACAGATGGCTATGTTTTTACCTTTAAATTTTCTGATTTTACAATTTAGGGACCTCAACATACTCACAATTTGAAAAAAAACACGAGGGATTACATTCATGTTTTTTGTTAATATTATGACATGTATTAGCAGCTGATGCTGTTTTATATCCAAGTGTTTTGTAATATTAACACAATCGATAAGCGCAGACTATAGGTACAGAGAAGACTTATAATTTTTAAGGCCTAGCTCTGGCAGTTTTATGTGCGGTCGGAAATGGTCACAGTTTTGACCAAGCAACATCAGAGTGTGCTTCTGTAACAGTGATTGAGTGAAACATCAACTTTAAATTTCATCTTATTAAAAGGGTTCACCTTTAAATTTTGCTAATAAAAGTACATTTAATCTTCAGTCTACCAATACAAAGTTGTATTTACTCACAAGCAAACCATAAAAACGTATGGGACGTAAGGTAAAATCAATATGTCCTAGGTGTTTACTAAGCTGGTGGTCTCCAAATCTACCTCCCGTATGGAGTGGAGCCAGAGGCACCATCGTGGATCGTGGAAGCGTCAAGGGGAGACTATTTTCTGATTTCATCCTTAACTACTTGCCTATTGTAGCTTCAATGTAGCTTCAATTGAAGGTTTCCATAATAAATACCCGTTAAATGTCCAATATATTCTTTTGAGCCAGCAGGAGGATATATACGAGCTTGATGACGGTCTCTTGATGACGTCACAATTTGTTTACATTTTTGTGTTAAATGTTATGACTTTCCTGGGGATAAAATCTGTAGTTAATCTTTAGAACTTCTTCAAACTTGCCTCATGTTCATATGTTGAATTAACAAAGTGAGCTGGGTTAGTTTTAAGGTCGACGGATAGCGCCACTGTTCCAAAGATTCAGCCCTATACCATTGGCTTTAGTCAATGCCTATACTATACTGAAGTACTCTAATGCCCTTTCTTAAAATTCTGAGACGTATTAGCAAATCTCACAAATACCTTTAACATTACACTTAAAACGTCAAAATCTGTCAAATTGTTTCAGAGTTGTAAGTGTGTAGAAAACCCATTGCGCATTAATATATCTATTATTAAATATCCTACATTAAATATTCAGTATTTGAATTTTATTTTTAGGGGTTTTTGCCCCCACTAGTTATTTTAATATCTGAAACAGTCACACCACATATAAATTTTTAATATTAACAAACACACTTTTTACAGCCCAATTATTTGAAATTATAAATATTTTTAGCTATTTGTTGTTTTATGCAAACTTCTTTTGGTAACTCTGATTATATATATACATTCTGTTTTGGAGCTTTTAATGAGTAATTGTCGAACATTTTGATGTAGTGAAGCACTTGAAATGAAGAAGCAACAGCTATGACTGGAAAGTATTAAATTATATATGTCACCGATGAAATGAATGAATAAATTAAAATGACAATGAGGGCAGTTGAATAAGCATGAAATTGACATAATTTCTTACATAAAGGAAATCTGATAGTGATCAGTACATTTTAACTAAAAAATAATATGATAAAATCTATATAATTACTAGGCAAGCATATTTTTGTAAACCCTTTTTCTCAGCCTGTATGCAACGTAGAGAAAATCCAATCACACTGGGAGAAAAGTATTTTCCTGTGGATTTACACAATCCCATTACAGGCCTAATTTGCTCTAGCTTTAGTGAATTTTATAAAAATTAATATGAAATTATAAAAAAATTAACATGGACTTTATCTGTTTTCATAATGGTTGCTGAATAACAACAAAAAGAAAAAGAAATGCAGTCACATGGTCTAAGCCCACATATTTTCTGGTTGAATTTCAACTAGCAGGTGATCTCTAGTTTACTCTTATTATGATCCTGAATTGTAAATTTCATCATTTTACATTTTTGTAACATACATGTTTCATAGTAATTGTTTGTTGTCCATAATCCTAAACTTTCGAAGAAGACACTATGTGGATTACAACGCAACAAAGAATAATATTTTAAGAAAATATGATTTGGTCACCCTCTTTATTCCAAGGTGGCGATTGAACGCCACTGCACATGACAGATCGTCACCTTGCACGATGGCGTCAAGTCGCCACCCTGTCAGCTCGCCACCCTCTCTACTCCGAGGTGATGATTTGACGCCACCGCACACGACAGATTGTCACCTTTCACGACCGTGTCAAGTAACCACCCCATCTAATCCCCACCTCTCAAACGGTGGCGATCTGACGTGGACGCACACGTCTACCTGCCTCCTCAAAATCGGTTTAAAACGGTGGCGATCTGACGGGGTGACTACTTGGACGGGGTGGCACCTAGACGCGTTCCCAATAAGAATAAGAATAATTTATTGTCGTTAAGCACATTTCTGGGCAATAGACAAGGACAAAAGTTAACAGATAAATATAGTATATAAAAGGCATTTCAACACAGACTATATCTCCGCATAAACAGGTGGCTCCTATAACACTAAAGTAACAAATAACAATATAAAAAATTTTACAGAAAAAGAAAAGTTAAGTTCTTAAATATTTATGTAACTAGTCTATTTCAAATCATTAAAAACAGTGTCACTAAAATAAAAAAAAATTCATCTAAAGAACATATTGGGTTCTTTACTAGCCCATTTGTCAAAGCACATTTAAATCGAGTTTGTGACTAAATTTCTTATGTTAAGCGGGAGTTTATTAAACGATTTGAGCCCGATAACCTTTGAACTGTTGGCTGCCTTAGACAGTCTACAAAAAGGAATGTCAACATTGTGTTTTGACCTAATGTCGTGATTATGCACATTAGATCTCTTCATTAGATTTTCAGTTTGTTTTCTTACACCTAAGAGAACATATAAAACAAATAGACCATATACAGTTAAAATATTTTCACTAATAAATAAGGGCCGGCAATGATCTCTAGATTTAGCATCATCAATTATTCTTACAACTTCCTTTTGGATCAAAGCACATCTTTTACTCCTGCAGAACTGCCCCATAATCAGATTCCATATAATAAATTTCTTTGAAAGAAACTATTGTAGGCCAGTTTCAAATATGATTTTGTTACATGTCTGTCCAAAAGATCTTAAGAGATATATAATCATAGATGAAAAAGAAGGCTCAACTTAGGATTTATTGTATTGTTTAAGTTTTCTAGAGAAAGTATGGTAAATAATAAATTTAAGCTTTGGACCGCTGAACAATTTTTTTTATTTTTTCTAATTACCTAATCAAATATACTTTAATAAAAAATACAATAAAAGCTGTAGTTTTAAATTTAAAATTGAGCATGTTTTTGTCTCTAGAAACATAAGTTCAAATTTTCACCAATTTTCGCAGACCCCCTCCCCCCCCCCCCCGCTGGAGGGTATCCATACCCCCCAGAAGGTAACCCCCCCAAACTCATGCTCTGGATCTGCCACTGCCCCCCCCCCCCTAAACCCAATGGTGGCCCACTCCTACATCAAGCTCTGGATCTGCCATTGTGTATATTTGTATTATTATAATTACCCAAATAAAAATTAATGCATTATTTAGTACTACAGTATTAATATTTATCAGGTACAAGGTACAAGAGACATTCATTAAACAAAAAACTCACTCTGTCTTTTAAGAGTATTACTGAACACTGCAAGGGTGCTCCTAACATCTTGTGAGGGTTCCATGCAATGGAGTCTGACCTAGAACAAATATTTAATTTTTAGTTACACGTATAAATTCCAATTAATTAAGGATTTTTCTCAATAATACTGTTTTAAACATAAACACATGGTTATTAAATAGAGCAAAGATAATTAATTGTTAATGTTTTTTTTATTTTAGCAAATTTTCCTGTAAGGAAGAAGCTATTACCATAGGTCTTATGGTAAGACCTAAGCCTTGCATCAACTTTTAGTTTTGGGGCCCCCCGATATCAAAAATAAACCCCCTCTTAAGTTTTTTATATTTTTTTAAAATATCAATCCCACACCACTCAGAAACATTATTGGGTAGTTAATACTTCATATTGGGTGGGTACTCAATTTTGGCCACCATCTTGGAAATTCCATATCATATTGGATCTGCCATATTTTTTTCAAAGGTAACAGTAACGTTGTGACCCATAATTTCAAACTAGATATTTTCACTGCTTGCAATATCGCAAATTGTTTTTAAATATCTCTATTGGTTATCAAGATATGAGAACTTTTTAATAATTCATTGATTTTAACATTACAAGTTCATAAAATAGATCCATATCAAAAAAATAATGCTACTTAATGACGATTAACCATCACCAGTCACTGTTGAAAGGCCACTTAATTTTCACGGATATAAATTTTTTGGCCATTATCTAGGATCCACTTTTTGAAGTTAGATAAATTATTTTAAATAGGGAGATGATATTGTAACCCATCATTTGAAACTTAATTTTTATCAGGGCCGCCAAGAGCCAAGCCGGGCCCCAAGTTGCACACTGTACGGGCACTCCGGGGGATCTGGGGGTCATCCCCCGGAAAGTTTTCGGAAATTAAATCTCTAAACTTGCATTTTAGGCAGTCAACAGGTGGAACATCAAACAGGGACTACAAAAATCCGAACAAATTGAGACTGAATGGTTGGTCGGATTTATAAAAACTCTATTCTGATTAAAAATTACCGCCATCAGTGATCCCGCACTATTGGATTTTTCAGTCATTGGTCTCTTTCGTCTCTTTCTCATAACTTCCGCGCTCGTTCCACTCACAAAGTTACTCATCCGTTTTTCTACGATCAATGCGCACAATCTTTTCCCGGCCAACTGCGTTAATTGCAACATATGTTGTATTTTCAATTTAACAATCGTAGACAGTTTCATCATAACATATTTAAGTTGTTCAGTTGTTGTCAATATATTTTAATGCAAATAAAAATACATTTGTTTTCACTCTCATTACTCGCTGGCCGCCACTGCTGTAGTGTACAGTCAGCGCACAAATACAATAGTACAGACAGAAAAAAACAATCATTTTTGCATAAACTAAATACTGTATTATCAAAGTAATTTACGTGATAAAGCTAGATATTTTGTTTTTTTAACATGAAGGCCTAATTTGATTTCCAAGAAGTCGATACCAGTATTTTTTCAATCAAAAAAATCCACTCATGACAGGCCCCTTTGAAGCCCGGGCCCCAAGTCTGGGCTGACATAGCCTCTCGGCGGCCCTGATTTTTATACTGAATTAAATGCCGCAACCCCCTTTTATAAGAGAGCCTTTTTTTAAGAAGGCCATGGCTTTACTTGACCATGGTTTTTTGCAATACAGCTAAATTAGCTTATTGTGCACCCTCAGACACAGGTCCTCACTCTCCGTCAAATCCCAGGTCCTTAACGAACCTTGAGATCTTCTTGACGATGGTTACCTGTTCTTCCCCTAGGTCACTCATTGGTGGGCCAAGGAGTCTAGTGCTCAGACCTTGTAGGACTGGGCACTCAAATAGCACGTGGAAGGCTGTTTCTTCCTCCTCGTGTACTGTGCTACGTACTGTGCTGTAAGAAACACCGTACGTAGGCTCCAGACCAATGAGTGGGCTGTCAGCTCCCTCATTGCCCGCAAATCCTTTGTGCCTGGAACCCAACCAAATATTACCTTATTGCTCTCTCCCAGGGTTTTCATGACCTGATGACAGCCCCACACTGCCTTAGAGGTGAAGTTGTAGCTGTCAAGTGCCAACAGTGCAGCTCTGCTGTCTGAGTTCATGTTTATGGTGAGGCCTTTGAGGCCACGATCCACACACATTCTCGCACACGCAGACAACGACACAACCTCCGTTTGGAATATGGCAGTTTCCCAGGCTTTGCAACAATGCACCTTGGGTCTGACACCATATATCCCTGCCCCTTTTCCAGATGGCTTTTTCAAGCCATCCGTATACCAGGTGATGCCCCTCTTCACGGGTATCTAAAGGTCCACCTCCCCAGTGACCCAATTAGAGAGGTAAGGGGTACATATGTCTGGGTTCCCTCAGGTTCCCAGGAGGCTTCATTAAAGACACTGAATATTAGGCCCCAAGTGCCACGAGACTCTCAGCACGGATCGCATAACACCTTAGTCTAAGGCCCGCAGTGCCGAGGCAACTCACCCACATGACAGATGCCAACGCCTCCGGGTCCAGGTGCCACCCCCACCTAAGCAAGGGCTCATTTGGCTCATTCCAGTACTGGTAGTGCTGCTGCTCCCTACCAGGGAATCATTCAGTATTCCAGCCTATCAGGGCCACGAACGCAGGGCTTGTAACAGGTTATTTTTTTTATTTTTTTGTTATTTTTTTTGCTCTTGGTTATTTTTTGTTATTTTTTTGGGAATTTGGTTATTTTTGTTATTTTTTTTGGAATTTTGGTTATTTTTTTTATTTTTTTCAACCTTAAGAACTGCTTCAAGCCCTGTTTACAGTATTCATCTGTCAGACGATCTCGTAGCAGCATCGCGGCAGACGAATCTCATCATCCTAAAATGCATGAAAACTAAGTCTCGTTTCGTGAAAACCAAGCCTCGCCATCAAATCTAGGCAGATTTGTGATTAGTCTGTCGAGATTTTCTTTTTTACCAAGGTTAAGAATGTACTATCCCCAGTATAACGCCGGTTTTCTAATTTTTAGCAGCATTTTTTGTGTACAAAAGGTTATTTTTTGGTTATTTTTTTCTTATTTGAGTTATTTTTTTTATTTTTTTCAACCTCAAGAACTGTTACAAGCCCTGCGAACGTGAACGGTTCAACCTTCGGTTACAAATAAATAAATAAATAAATACAGTCGACAATAGAATTGCATTGCAAACGTCATTACAATAGTTCAAATGTTTACAAAGTACAATGTTCTTTATCTTACTATCAGTGCCAAATTTTAATTTGCGTGAATACCTAGAATTTAAATATCCCAGCGGCTCATCATGAACTCATCAACCGAGTACAGAACTTTATACACCAAAAGGCGTTTTAGTCGAGTTTTGAATTGATTTTGATTTTCTGATTGTTTGATACCTTCAGGGAGCTTATTTAGGAACTTGACTCCAGCCTGCGACGGCAAATGCTCAAACGTCACAGTTCTGTGCTACTCGAGTCGATAAGTGTCCCTGCCCCTAGTATCGTACTGGTGGATTTGACTGCCCCGGACAAGTGAGCATTTATACTTGCAGTACAGTGTTACCTCCAAGATATAAAGACAGGGCAATGTAAGCAAACCAAGCTCCCTGAAGGCTTCCCTACAAGATTCTCTTGACTGCAATTTGCAAATAACTCTAACTGCTTTTTTTTGCAGTCTGAAAACCCTTTCTTGCCTCAGTTTAGCACAGCTACCCCAAAGTCTAATTCCATAAGAAAAATGGGGGTAGATTAGGCCAAAGTAGGCCATTAAAAGCACGTCTTTTGCACAGAATTTTGCAAGGTTACATAATGCAAAAATTCCTGATGTAACCTTGGCACAGACGTGGTCGACATGATCTTCCCAGGTCAGCCCTCGATCAAGGTACATTCCTAGGAACTTGGCGGAGTCAGTTTCCTCTGAGAGGACATCATCCACCATGACAGCAGGCTGCAGGTCATGTTCCTGCTGTCGGAGGCAAAATGAAATCACGTTTGATTTAGAGTTGTTTGTCTTCAGATTTAGTTCTGAAAATGTCTGGATGCAAGAGTTAAGATCAATGTATGACTTCACTTCAAGCTCCTGATTTGTTGAAGCTTTTACGCAGATGGTGGTGTCATCTGCGTATTGGATCACCTTTCCATTCTGGATCGATGAACCAATATTGTTGACGTACAGCAGGAATAGAACTGGTCCCAGAATAGTCCCTGCGGGACTCCTTGGGTCATGCTTTCTTTTTGAGGAAGAAAATTTTCAACTTGGACACACTGGACTCTGTTATTCAGGTAGGAAGTAATCCATTTGAGTGGAACTCCACGAATGCCATACGTCTCTAACTGGTGCAACAGTGTCTCATGATGCACACAGTCAAAAGCTTTCGAAAGGTCGAGATATACACTGAGCACATGTTCTCGCCTCTCGAGGCCATCGACAACCATTTCAATAAGATTTGTGATCGCATCAATTGTGGAATAGGTTTTCCTAAATCCAAATTGATGTGATGAGAGAATGTCAAAACGATCCAGGTATTTCATAAGCTTTTCGAGGAAGATCTTTTCAAACACCTTACTGAACACTGGCAAAATTGAAATCGGACGATAGTTGCTGGAGAGATGAGGATCGTCCTTTTTAAAAAGTGGCATCATCTTTGCCAACTTGAGTTGGCCAGGAAAAACTCCAGTTTGAAATGACAAATTTACTAATCTTGTGAGTGGTGCCAAAATGTGCCTGTAGCAACCTTTGATCAACCACACTGACCTGCCAATGTCACATGATTTTTTTTGTTTGAGTTCCTCGATAACGTGAGCCACGTCAGTCTCACACACAGGAGTCAATGCCATGGACGAAGCAGGACCTCTAACCGTTCTTGAATCTACTCGAGTCCCTTTAAATGAATTATCTGGCAGAGCAATGGATGCAAAATATCTATTCAATTCGTTTGCAACTTCTTGAGAGTTGTCAACGATTTCATTGTTAATTTTAAGATGAATCGGTTTGGAAGTTTTCATTGGTTTTGAAGAGTTATTAATTATTTTCCAGGCTGATTTTGAAAAGTTTTCACAGTTTTTCAAAGTGTGATTCACGTCAGGCTTTAGCAGCCCTAATTACCTTTCTGTAAATTTGTTTGTAAGTTTTATTAACTTTTTTACTGCCTCTTCCCAGACTGTCTTTGGCACCAAAACTGGTGCCCCTGGGGGTGAAGACGTATTCTGATTCCAACATCTACGCAGCTCCCTGGCTGTCCAGAATACACCCGCACCCCCTTGGCCCATTTATTTATCCTGGTTAATTTTCAAAATATTGACATTATTGTGTTCCAATAATAATCCTAATGAAAATCTAATCTAATATATTCTCATTATATACTGATAAATATCCCAAAAAATACATGCCATAATTGGCTGGTACAATGTTTACATTTCTGTTGTTTACAATCAAAACATGAAATATTGTGGAGCAGGGTTTAATTTCAGCCAGGGCACACCAGAGCACAGCTCCGGTACTTTTTAGGATACCGGAGCACACCGGAGTGGAGTGCATGCTCCATCATTTCTCAATTCACAGTGCGGCTCCGAACTATTTTTCGGGCCACGTCATTTTATTAATACTGCTTAGAAAACTATTTTTATAAAATCATACAACTCTTTCCAATTTGGTCAACTTTACAACTCTATTTTCCTTTAAATAGTTTCATGCACGGTAATAGATGGTAGTTTTTTCAAATTCTATTCTCGATTCTGATCATTTAATAAACTCGAGATCGGCTTTAGCGAGTGATGGTGGAAGTTTACTATTGTCAATCAAGTGCAAATCCAATCCTGGCCAATATGAGCATGTACTGGGTGCGTTCAGTATTGCTCGATTCTACGCCGTTCTTGTAAGGCCTCATGCGGCTCGTAGTTCCTCAAATGTTTTGACAAGTGAGATACACCCTTGTTCGACAATATAAATTATTCCCACCATGAGTCATGAGTGGCGCTAATGCACGTAGCGCTGGAGACCATAACCTTCACAATTACTATGGCACTAGTACACTCTAGCCGCGGCAGAGCGAGACCTAGCTAGCGCAAAAGTGAACACGGCCTAAACATTACACAGAGGTCATAAACGTCAAAAAGTTGCCAAATTTATTCTCTATTCAAAAGAAATTCTGGGGGAGGGCTCCTGGAACCTCCGTTCTGCTGGGGGGTTTTTTCAATACCTCCTGGCCCCCCCTGGTGTGCCATAGCTCTGGTACTATTTTATTTAGGAATTAAGCCCTGTTGCGGACCATGCTTTATGCATGAATACTGTAGCATGTTCAACGAATGAACAACAACAATGTTCAGGCCCGGTTACTTGATTTCCGGGCCTCGGTGCAATTAAGGAACCCAGTCCCTAACCTGATGACCCTTTTTTTTACTTGTTTTGTGTGATTCTGGGCTCATCTCATGTGGATCTGGGCCCCTGTGAGTCTGGGCCCCTGTGCATTTACCCTCCCTGCCCCCCCCCCCCCCTGTTGCCGGCCCTGACAATGTTTGAGGTTAGCGAACTGAAAGAAAAACATGGATGATTTTTTTGGTCCTATTACAAAAAAGTGAGATTTAGCAAATGATTTATTTATGATTCCAACTATATTTTTGGTAAATCAACATATAGAACAACTGATCCAAGTAAATTAAATAAATGACATTCAAGCAGGGACGTACCCAGGGTAGTCCGTAGAATTAGCTCAAAAATATTTCACTTTTTTAACCACTTTGAAATTTTTTTTGGTGATTATACATGTAATAAGAATCAAGAAATCACCGGGAGACACTCGATCACAGGCCAGGAACTCCCTGTTATGACGTCATCAAAATGGCCGCCTCAAAAAATTATATGGGTCTGTTTAAACGCATATATCTCCATTTTCAAGTGTATAAACCCCATAAATGTTTATATTTTAAGAAAGATAATTAAACTTTAAACAAAAAGTGTCATGTCGTTAGTTGACATGAGACTAGCCGTTTACGAGATAAAGCGACTCAAACTTCATTTTCTTCAATTTTCACCACTTGATATATCAAAGAAACGCTTAATTCTCCTTAAATAACCACAAAATCCCCATAAATGTATATATTTTCTGAAAGGCAATATAAGTCTTAACAAAATTTGCCATTATATTAGCTTACCTCAGGCTAGCCGTTTCCAAGATATTTCCACTCAAATTCTTTTTGTAATTTTCACTACCCCATAACAAATTTCAAAGAATCACATATTTCTCCGTTATTACCCATCAAATCCCTATAAATATTGAGATTTTTGGAAAGGTAATTAAATTTTAAACAAAATATGTCATTATGTTAGTTTACCCTAAACTAGCCGTTTCAGAGGTACTTCGGCTTGTTTTATTTTATGTCTAATTTTTAAAAAATATTTAAAATTGAAGGTTAGTGTGCACACGGTGTTCCTTGAGTGTGTCACTTGACTTCATAATTTGGTTCTTTGGGTCAAAATAAAGATCTATTTTAATCTTTAAAAACAAATAATTTTAATCTGTACATTGGCCCTCACATTTACACAGCAAAGAGCATTTTAGTCCAGATTTGGTACATCTACAGCAAGTGCACATTTGCTTGCAGTTGCATGAAATCAGTTCTTGTAATCTGGCCATCGTTATTTCACTGTCAGAGGGCCAATCTGTCGAGGTTAAGCCAGGAAAATAACCTTTAGCACTGGGTGGTCGCTGGACCTGAGGCTGCACGGATGACAAAGGAATTTGAAGAGCAGCATGATATAAAACTAAGAAAAAACTCTGAGGACCACCATAAAGACACGCCTGGTTTTAACTCACGATTTCAGGCAAACGTCACTGCACTTTTACATTTTATGAAGATCATGGTAATCCCTTCGAAGACAAAGATTTGACGATAGTAAATAGTGGCCAAATCGTCCTGTCAGAGTGTCAGAGTTAAATTCCAAGTCTGTCATGATGGCGGAAGAAATTGGCAAGAGCCAATATGAAGCCTATTACCAAGACCGTTTGATCCTAAGAAAAGTTTCAATACACGACGTCATCAAACGAAACAACCTTCCCTTGATGAGTAAGAAAAAGGTCATGTTAAAGTCAAAGGACAAACAGCACCTTGTCGACCTTAGGAGGGACAGCTGTCTATTTGCTAAACTTTTTGTTGCCAGCCAGTCGAGAAACATGGACATAAGCGATTTCTTTTCTCATGAAAACAGCTCTTGTCCTCCTTCACTATCAGTAATGGGAAAATTGAGAAAACCAAACAAAAAATCAGATATAGTGTCCTGCATCATAAATTCGGCCAGAGAATTTGAGGGAAACACCAGTGATCAACCTAACGTTTCATCCCTTATTATAGATGGTGCTGCATTGGTGCACATGTTGATACCAAAATCAGTTTTAACGTTCCAGCAATACTTTGAAAATATTGTTCAACCGTAGATATCAATGAGACTGAAATCCGTTAATAGAGTTGATTTGGTATTTGACCAGTACATCGAGGTAAGTTTGAAAAGTGAAGCAAGAGAGTTGAGAGGCAGTGGTCCAAGAATAAATGTAAAGGCAAACGTAATGGTTCCCAAGTCCTTTAGCAGTTTTTTAGCCAACGACAGAAATAAAGAAGACCTATTTTGTTTTTTGGCAGATAACATTACGAAAATGAGATTACCTGCAGGAAAACAGATATTCACAACGTTGAAAGAGAATGTAACTAGCTCAGATGGAAGTAATGTTGAACACATTTCTGCCGTGTCACATGAAGAGGCAGACGCCCGTCTCTTCCTGCACGCTTGACATGCTTCCGAGCTTTCAACACACTCAAAAGTCTCAATAAAAACTGTTGATAGCGATGTTATGGTGATTGCTCTTTATGCATTCTCTAGATTAACAAAGTTAGAGGAATTATGGATTGAGTACGGGACAGGAAAAAGTCTTCAATTCATTCCTATCCATGAGCTTCAGAGGAAGATTCCAGAGAATGTATGTGATTTGCTGCCGTTTTTCATGCCTTCACAGGTGCTGACACTGTGTCCAGTTTTGCCGGAATAGGCAAATCGAAGTCCTGGAAAACATGGATGACATTTAGAGATGTAGATGAGGCATTTTCCCACTATGCCAATATACCAACCACCATTTCAGAAGATGACACTCCGTTTCGACTCATACAAAGATTTGTCAACATCATGTATCAGCCGTCAAGTTCGTCAGAGACGGTAAATGAAGCCAGGCGAATCCTGTTTACCAACACAATAGACCAATTGAAAATATTCCTCCGACAAGTAACGCTCTGCTTCAACACACTAAAAGAGTTTCATTGCAATGTTTTGTCTGGACTAACTGCCTGAGGAGAAACTTCCAGCCTCTGGATCCTTCTAAATGGTGTTGGAAAAAAGTTGGAAATTGCTACAAACCTCTTTGGTCCTCTGACAGTGAAATGACGATGGCCAGATTACAAGAACTGATTTCATGCAACTGCAAGCAAATGTGCACTTGCTGTAGATGTACCAAATCTGGACTAAAATGCTCTTTGCTGTGTAAATGTGAGGGCCAATGTACATATTAAAATTATTTGTTTTTAAAGATTAAAATAGAGTTTTATTGATGTGGTAATTGAGTTGATCAATTCATATTGCGAAACTAGTTTTTTATGCGTTATAGCAGGAATAAAAGTGTTTCTTTGATATCGAGCTTAATATTGTGTAATGGAAATAAAAATTAAGTTTTTATTTGAAATATCTCCTTAACGTCGAGCCTGATAAGTACCAGTGTAATGGTGTATTTTGTTTGAAATTTAATTTTGTTTTCGGAAATATACATATTTACAGGGTTTCTATGATGAATAACGGTTAAATTTTCATTTTCAAAAATTAATACAGTAAAATTAACGTGTTTTTGCCCTATTTTCGTGTACTAACAAAATTAAATATTAATTTTTTCCGCTCTTCATACAATAAACCATATAAAATTATACATTTTTGTAAAGAAAATTAAATTTTGCACCTTTTTCTTACTTTAACAATTGTTGATATAAGGTAAGGTTTCCGAGATGTTAGGCTTTGAAAAATATAAATGACCGCCATTTTGAATGGGTACGAAGTAGAAATTTGATTCCCTGAACTTACATAGGTGGTAATAATCTCAGTACCCACACAAAAATTCAAGCCAGTATCTCAAGCCGTTTTAAAGCTACATTGTTTTATATAAAAAAAAACGTACAGACGGTAAACGAAGCGAGATAGGACCTCAGGTCCAGCGACCACCCATTGCAAAAGGTTATTTTCCTGGCTTAACCTCGACAGATTGGTCTCTGACAGTGAAATAACGATGGCCAGATTACAAGAACTGATTTCATGCAACTGCAAGCAAATGTGCACTTGCTGTAGATGTACCAAATCTGGACTAAAATGCTCTTTGCTGTGTAAATGTGAGGGCCAATGTACAGATTAAAATTATTTGGTTTTAAAGATTAAAATAGATCTTTATTTTGACCCAAAGAACCAAATTATGAAGTCAAGTGACGCACTCAAGGAACACCGTGTGCACACTAACCTTCAATTTTAAATATATTTTTTTTTAATTAGACATAAAATAAAACAAGCCGAAGTACCTCTGAAACGGCTAGTTTAGGGTAAACTAACATAATGACATATTTTGTTTAAAATTTAATTACCTTTCCAAAAATCTCAATATTTATAGGGATTTGATGGGTAATAACGGAGAAATATGTGATTCTTTGAAATTTGTTATGGGGTAGTGAAAATTACAAAAAGAATTTGAGTAGAAATATCTTGGAAACGGCTAGCCTGAGGTAAGCTAATATAATGGCAAATTTTGTTAAGACTTATATTGCCTTTCAGAAAATATATACATTTATGGGGATTTTGTGGTTATTTAAGGAGAATTAAGCGTTTCTTTGATATATCAAGTGGTGAAAATTGAAGAAAATGAAGTTTGAGTCGCTTTATCTCGTAAACGGCTAATCTGATGTCAACTAACTACATGACACTTTTTGTTTAAAATTTAATTATCTTTCTGAAAATATAAAAATTTATGGGGTTTATACACTTGATAATGGAGATATATGCGTTTAAACAGACCCATATAATTTTTTAAGGCGGCCATTTTGATGACGTCATAACAGGGAGTTCCTGGCCTGTGATCGAGTGTCTCCCGGTGATTTCTTGATTTTTATTACATGTATAATCACCAAAAAAAATTTCGAAGCGGTATCAAAAAGTGAAATATTTTGCTGATTCTGGGAACTAATTCCACGGACTAGGGGAGATATCGGGATATATCCCTCCCCGAAACTTTTGGGGATTTTGGGGAATCTTTGTGAATATAAATTCTTGTTCATAATGAATGTGGTGGTATCACTAAACTTGCCGTAAAACAGAGAACACTTTACATAAATTACTCACTATAAGGTTTTCAAATAGTTAAATTCTACTATTTTAAAGATGATTTGGGGATTATATTATATTGTATTAAGGTATTTTTACCTATTGCGGTTATCGTGAGTTGTTGTTAGCGGGA
Organism: Flexamia atlantica; assembly: GCA_035578135.1. Classification (NCBI taxonomy): domain Eukaryota; kingdom Metazoa; phylum Arthropoda; class Insecta; order Hemiptera; family Cicadellidae; genus Flexamia; species Flexamia atlantica. The sequence continues at coordinate 169,605,831 of JAQJVK010000001.1, read as the reverse complement.
GTAGGCCTATCCCTATATAAGAACATCAGGCAAACAAAAACTCCTGATAACAATGGTGCCCGCGATGTTGCCGCCATCGCCATCGTCGTCAGTTCTGGCAGAAGACTCGTCATATAATACATGAAATAATCATGGAAAAAAATCACGATGTTAAAATGTGGCGTACAAATATTGACGTCTTCTCATGACCGTGTACTTTACACTGTTTGTCTGTCGGACTCTATCTCGTAGCTGCATCGCGGCAGACGAATCCCATCTGCCTATGTTGCGTGAAAACCAACCCTCGCCTTTATATCAAGGCAGATTTGTGATTAATCTGTCAAATTTCAAAAGATCGAACTCTGTCAGATTTCGGAGATCGAACTTTTCCAGTGGTTTCCGCTATTCGACATTCGACGTACCACTATCATGTGATTATTATTAGCCTACGATGCTTGCGTGTACATCATAGCTTTGCGATTGCGCTCTGGGATTTGAGAAACACTACACAAGTGAGAAAACCTGAATTTTCTAATTCTATTCATCAACCTCTTCCGGATAATCTAGGATCCCGATACTTCAGGTCCGGGAGGTCCGAGGCGTGTAATAAATGAGAATGTGAGATATAGTTTATACTTTGAAATTCAATAGAAAAAATCTTTTTTACCAAGGTTAAAAACGTGTAATTCTTTAATTACTTTCTCATCTGTCCTTTAGTGTTATTAGGCCTGCTATATAAATATAAAATTTCTTGTATTTTGTAAAAAAACATTTTGCCTAAATTCCAATGTGATCGAAAATTTTCAGAATCTAATCTGTGAGCAGCCTCAAATTAGTTAAAATTTTGGGATTCATTCTGTTTGTTGTTATACCTCTAGATTGCCAAAAAAACGCGAATATACAGTTGTAATTTATGAAAATTTCCCTGGGGAGGGCCCCTGGACCCCCCTTCCGCTGGGGGTCTTCCATACCCCCCCGACCCCCCGGTGTATCCCCCCCGAAAATAAATCCTGCGTACGCCACTGCATTCAAGTGCTGCAATATTGTGTCCTATTATTCAATTTTTGCTTAAGCTTTAATCCCAAAGTATGAAGTACACACAGATGCACGGCTCATGACACTTTAAGCATCCAGTATTTACGCACAGCAATTTTGGAATACCAAATTTTAGAACTATTAAGGTCTTGAAAGGAGTGTGGTCAAAAATAATTTTTCCGATTAATTTTAATGTTTAAATTGAATGTTTTCAGTTGGGAAATTCAAGATCAACAGTTGGGAACAGGCCCGTTTTTAACCCTCTTGGTGCTATGGGCATATTAAATTGGTGCGGCCCCCTTCAAACAATAGGCCTTTTTACAATAAGCAATCGGCCGGGGCATCGCGTTGCCAATCCCTTTTGTTTTTGTTAAGTCACTGTCACCAGGTCATAATAATGTGAACATGCACAATCGCCGCATTTGAAGTATTATTCATATTTTGTGTTAGGACGCAGACCTGTCACATGGTCACCATGACCATGACAAGTCGGCGGTTGCCTAATGTAAAAGGTACCTTAGTCTTTGCCAGTTTTGGTTCGGGAGGGATCCACCTGAGCAAGAAGCAGACTTCTGCTACTTGCTCGGGCGCGGATATGATCAAACAGACCTGTTTTTGTTATTTGTATAAAATGTGCGTGTGTTGTGTGGTATTGTTTTATATTTCAATGTATAATACATGGAAAAAACTACGCAAACAATTACAAATGTGGTATCAAATTAAAGGTCTGAATCTCAGAATCACTTTAGTACCAAATATAAATGGTTTAAATGGTTTAGAGGTAGTTTACACATCGTAAACACTGATAACCTAGAAGCTTGTCCTGACATTTTTTGAGAGAAGCTGCCGCCACGGAATGCATCTGTAACGTTCCCATGATATGTAAACTGCTTCTAAACCCTTTATGATTGGTACCATTGTAATTGTGAGATTCAGACCTTTAATTTGATACCATTTTGTAATCGACTATATTTTTATAAATGGCAGTTTAGAATTGACTTTGTTTTTATGCAGGGGCCGCGCGGATAAACTCTCTCACAATATTCAAGTTATCAACCAAACCACGGCAGCTATTTTTTTTCCAAAAATATAATTTAAAAAATTCAACTCTTTAGCAATAATTTCCACCGTTTTTTATTTTACCTGGCCAAAAAATAAAAAAGTAGTAGCCGACTACTTTTTTCATGTCATGTTTTAAAGTTGAATAAAAACTTGTGACTTTTTATCATTTTTTTAAATAGAAAAAAATATGATTGATGCTATTACTGTTAAAAACATGCAAAATTTCAACCATAAGCCTCAATGCTAAATGGTATAAACTACGAGTTATTTGAAACAGGAGCACTGCCAAATTTCGACGTTTTAGGCGTCGTTTTATGTTTCAATACCTAGACAATATGGAAGCCCAGGCTTCATTCGCTGTAATGCAAGTAAGATAGCTATGCTCCGTCTATGTCTACTATGTGATCGCTGCGTACGGCGCACGTGCACCCTCGCAACAGTTCCGAGGTCAAACTCTCAGACATAGCCCCACTTGTCTAGGTTTTACTTCTCTTAATGTTACTTTTATGCAAGTACAATATTTTGCATATGCCAATAAATATACAAAGGGGTGGGTGGCTTGGTGGCAGTGATGGGGAGGAAGAGAGGGCAAATTTACACGAGATGTCAAGGGCGAAAGCGCCCTCTCAGCAGTTCTGAGGTCGAACTCATTTGACGTCACGCACCGCTCACGCGACGCGCGTCGTTCATTTTTTTTTTCTTCCGCCCTCTTTCTCCCCCTAAACCCTGGCGCCCCTGGGCACGTGCCTATTGTGCCCAGTTATGGAATCGGGCCTGGTTGGGAAAATCAGATGACCTCTCTCCTAGAATTTTTTAGTGCAAGGCCACTGCTTATAATCAGGGAATTAAGGATTTATAAGCAGTTATTTCATCGCAAGTTGGATCCTTGTATGAAGTATAGTTTTTTCATCAACACATGTTCTTAAATAAACGAGTTAAAAATAATCTCCATAACAATGACATGAAATACTAGTGTGCAGGTCAATTGAATTCAAAAATTGCTTATTTTCACCCATTACCCATTTGATCTCTTGTAGAAGAAGCCGCTTACCAAGGTTTATTAAGCTATGCCGAGAAATAAGTGAATTATAACATTTTACTCATTTCCCATTCACTGCCGGATTTATGGTCGGCGGGCCTAAGCCTAGATCTATGCGGCAACCTCACAAAAAGTAGTGACCATTTTTAGTCGGTTAATTACGTTTTCAAGCCCAAGTAACCCCTCACATTCGCTCTGGGATGCCCTATTTTGCCGCGCAGCCCTCGGCCTATGTGTGGGCCTAGTGGTAAATCAGGCACTGTTCGTATTAGGTTAACACAGTAATAGCTTCCTCCATCTTGAGGAAATTAATTTTCATTATACTAAATCAATGAATTGATTAACTAACAATTAATTGTAATTTCATTTTTTAAATGGCAATTTAAAAGATAAAATACTACAAAACATCTCACCAACATGATTTATTGAACAAATATGTGAGTGGCTGGTAAGGTTCCTTGTCAGCTTTGGCTTCCTTGCCGAATTTGAGTGTCAGCTCTAGGTACCTTGTAAAGGTATTAAAATATCTCAATTATATTTTCCTACACTTAAAATAAACATGTCATAGACTTTGATGAGTTTTAAAATATATTTTAGAAAATTTTAAACCATAACATTTTTGACAAACAGTGTTTTTTGGTTGTTTAATGCATTTATGAAAGGGAAAATGTTTTTCATGTGTCAGTTTAAGGTGCCTTTACCTTATGAAAGTTTTTCTATTACCTTTGCAAGGTGTCTATTACCTTTGCTAAGTTCATTGGTTTACTGTATCTGTAATATGTGATAGTGCCATCATCACCTGATTATTGTATAATTCGGCTGGTACAACTTAAACTGCCATTTGAAATATAATATTACTTATGGCAATACCATACTCAAAGGTAAACATGGAACTAGGTATACCATTGACTTAAAAAAATGAAAACCTCCAAACAAAGTTAAACTGTCATAACTACAAAAGAACATAAAAAAGTTTTATTACTAACAACATACCTCTCAGCACCTTCCAAAAGAAAGTTGTACTTATTAGAAAACATGACAGCTCCTCCCCAACAAGCCTAAAAATATTGCTAGTTTAAATTATTTATATATCATTTAATACAGTAATGAAATGAAATAAATACCCCCGTTGCAGCAGACCTGCATACTCAACGAATTTCAAATGAAAAAAATATTTCCATTCAACATTGCGAGATATGATGTGTTTTTGTAATCTCCATGAGAATAACATGGAGAATGAGTATGTAGGTTTGCTGCAACAAGTATGTTAAAACTGGGTGGTTTTATCTAAATATTTAGTAGACCTTAACTAGAAGAAGCCATATACCAAGTTTTATCAAGAAATGTTAAGACATAATGAAGATATCAATTCTATTTTATTTCCCATAAGGATAACATGGGATTGAGTATGCAGGTTTGCTGTCACAAAAATGGAAATTTCGGGGGATTTTAGACTAAAATACATTAGATCTCATCTAGATGAAGCTGCAAACCAAGTTTTATTAAGATGTTTTGAGAAATAAGCGAGATATAGAATTTTACTTATTTCCCATAAGGTTAACTTTGGGACTAAGTACTGTGTTTACAACTTTCAATATCTCGGTAACCAATAGACATAGAGTTATGATTCAAAATACAAAACTGTTTGTTTTTCAAGCTGAATTCAATGGTGGAAACAAAAATCTGATTATTTTTATTTTTCTATAAAAAAAACTAAAAAAACCCATCATTGGGAGGGTTTATCCCTCTTACCCCCTCTTCTGATGGGCTGGTTTACGAACTCATCCGAGGGATTACCATTTTACATGTCTGTAACATTTCATTCATTCATTCATCCATTCATTTAGATCGGCTGCTATCGTGCTCACAGACATACAGGGTGTTCAAAAAATGTGGGGCAATAATTTATGTAGTGATTCCTTGGGTCAAAATAAGCAAAAAAGTTTATATAAACATAGGTCCTAAAGAGCTTCGTTTTCTGTCTGTTTGTCTGTTTATGATTTTTACATATTTAATCATATCCCACGAACGACTTAACGTATAAACTCCAAACTTGGCATATGGATAACCACTATTAAGAACTATTTTTGTAAGAAGTATAAAATTTCTACTTTGTACCATTTCAAAATGGCGACTGATTTTTGTTTTCAAAGCTAAATAACTTAAAAACCGTAAATTTTAGAAAAACTATACAAGTGACAAAAAAGTTGTGAAATTTAATCTAATTAATGATGATATGAAGATTATAACAATCGGACCACTAATAATGGAGAAATTTTAAATTTTCCGAATAAAAACATGCAAATATCAGACATAATGTTCTAAGGAACCATGTTTTTATGCAGAAAAGTTAAAATTTCTCCGTCATTAGTGGTCCGGTTATCATAATCTTAATATCAGCATTAATTGGATTAAATTCTGCAACTTTTTTGTCTCATGTATAATTTTTCTAAAATTTACGGTTTTTAAGATATTTAGTTTGAAAACAAAAAACAGCCGCCATTTTGAAATGGTACAAAGTTGAAATTTTATACTTCTTACAAAAACAGTTCATTATAGTGGTTACCCATACACCAAGTTTGAAGTTTATAAGTTAAGTGGTTCGTGAGATATGATTAAATATGTAAAAATCATAAACAGACACAGACGGAAAAGGAAACACTTTAGGACCTATGTTTATATAAACTTTTTTGCTTATTTTGACCCAAGGAATCACTACGTAAATTATTGCCCCACATTTTTTGACCACCCTGTATATAGATATATAGATACTTTGAAATAATTAAAACATTTTTACTTAGCAATATTTCGGTTTACCTTTTTCAAGCTAAATAACAAACAAAATAGTTTTATATATATATATATTCAAACGAATGGTGTTAGCTGTAATATATTGAAGAAATTATTGAGGATAATTTACTTTTGCAATTGGCAATCCTGGAAGTAATATAATAATTATTTGTTTTACAGCTGAGTTGTTGTCTTTTACCAGAATGGAGAATAAGCTAGATTTCAATTATTAATGCGTTCTTAATTAATAATAAAACATGCGCTTTTACACTGGCGCAGTCCAAAATTGATAAGGTAGTACGCGAGTGATACATATTTTTATGTTCATTAATGTAATTGTTGGCGTGTACTTAGATTTTGATTCTTAAAATGACGAATGTTAATTTAGGTCTTCTACGTGAGTTCAATTCCCAAGAGGAGTCGATTGATGGATATCTATTGCGTATGAAACATTTCTTTCAGGCAAGTAACATAAACGATTCAAAAAGGGTATCTATTTTAATAACAGTTATAGGACCAAAAGTGTTATCAATTCTTGCGGACTTAGTTTTTCCTAACGAAATAGATAGTAAAACTTATGACGAGTTAGTTCAAATATTGAAAGACCATTTTGCTCCGAAAAGACTCGTAGTAGCGGAAAGGTACCAGTTCTATAGCCGACTACAAAAACCGGGAGAAACTATTTCGGACTTTGTTGTTGCGATAAAACATTTATCTAGTACATGTAATTTTGGGACTTTTCTAAAAGATGCACTACGTGATAAATTAGTGTCGGGAATTAGTAATGAACATATAAGACAAAAACTTTTATCCGAAAAAAAGGGTTTTGAAGATACGTATTCATTAGCACTAAGACTCGAGCAAGCTGAAAAGCAGTCAAACATTTTTGATGCACCTACTAGTGAAATTGCTAAAGTCAACGTTCGCGGAAGTGTTCAGTCACATTTTAGCAATTCAAACAGAAGTTCTGCTGCTACTAAATTTAATGAAAGACGAAATTCTTACCGTAAGAATAGTTGCTGGCGTTGTGGATCTGAAAACCATCAGGCTAGTTCGTGTAATTATGCATCATACAACTGTAATCGATGTAAGAAACAGGGACATTTAATGAAAATGTGTAAAGAAAACGTTAATACGAAGTTTAAATCCGTGCATCAACTAGATAATGACGAGAATACAGATCCAGGTTTGGAGGAACCTCTGCAAAAAGTCGACCTCCATAATATGGGTTCAAATAAAGAAGCGTTTAAGGTAAGACTTCTAATTAATAATCATCCTCTTTCCATGGAACTAGATACAGGCAGTGCATTAACTATTTGTCCTAATGAAATTTTTAACAAGTTTTTCTTATTAATGTCAAACTTAAGTCTATTAATGTCAAGCTTACTACTTATTCAGGACACAATGTTCCTGTTCTTGGACAAGCTGATGTTAAAGTGTCGCATAACGATCAGTAAATGCAACTGCCTATTGTGGTCGTTAAGTTAGAACGGCAAAACCAACCAATGCTGTCAGGACGTCATTGGTTACCACATCTCAAGCTAGACTGGCAAAACATTTTTACAAGTAAAAATATTGATTCTAGTTGTGACAGATCTGAACTGTCTTCTTTTAGAACGGTAGTGGATAATAATGTGAATTCTATTGAAGTGCTAAAGAAAAGGTATAATGTTGTTTATCAACCCGGTACGGGCTTAATAAATGGAGTTAAAGCAAACATTATTTTAAAACCAGGGTCAGTCCCTAAATTTTGCAAAGCCAGACCTGTGCCTTATGCCTTAAAAGGAAAGGTGGAAGAGGAACTAGATAAATGGATAAGGGACGGCATTGCATACAAAGTAACCAACTCCCAGTGGGCTACACCATTAGTGGTCGTACCTAAACCTAAAAGGGGTTCGTCTGTGTGCAGACTTTAAGGTAACTTTAAACCCTTGTGTAGAAACAGAACACTATCCTTTACCTCAAGCACAGGACATTTTTTGCATCACTGGCTGGTTGTTCTGTGTTTAGTTGTATAGATTTGTCCAACGCATACCTACAGTTGCCGGTGTATGAAGAATCGCAACATTTATTGACTCTTTCTACTCATAAAGGGTTAATACGTCTTCGGAGGCTTCAGTTTGGATTATCATCAAGTCCAGCTTTGTTCCAATCTGTGATTGATCAGATTTTAAGTGGTATTCCAGGCACAGTTGCTTATCTAGATGATGTATTGATTGGCGCTTCTTCAAGGAATGAAGGGTTTCATCGATTAGAAATGGTTCTCCAGCGATTGGCCGAGTATGGTGTAAAGGTAAACGGAGCAAAATGTAAGTTCTTGCAATCATCCATAGAGTATTTAGGGCATGTAATTTCAGCCGAGGGGTTGAGTCCACAGGAAAGCAATCTGGCTGCCTTGAGGGATGCTCCGGAGCCGACAAATAAAGACGAGCTCAGAGCGTACCTTGGTTTGCTAAATTATTACCATTCCTTTATTCCTAATCTGTCAGCTCGTCTTAGTTGTTTGTACGACCTATTACATAAATATGTTGCTTGGAATTGGTCAAATGAATGTTCAAATGTGTTCCAAGAGAGTAAATCTTGGGTTTTGAAATCAAGTTTGCTTGTTCACTATGATGTAAATAAACCCATTGTTTTGACGTGTGATGCGAGCCCGAGAGGCGTCGCAGCTGTTTTGTCTCACCTGATTGATGGTCAAGAAAGGCCAGTGGCCTTTGCCTCAAAGACTTTAAGTCCTAGCGAAAGAAATTATTCACAGTTACATAGGGAAGCTTTAGCATTAATATTTGGTGTAACTAAGTTTCACAAATATTTATATGGAAGGAAAAATATCGTTCTTCAAACAGACCATCAGCCACTAGCAGTGATATTCGGTTCTAAGAAAGGAATACCTTCCTTAGCAGCAGCTCGTTTGCAGCGATGGGCACTTATTTTATCATCCTACAACCTAGAAGTACGTTATAGGAAAGCAGTGGATGTGCCACATGCGGATGCTTTGTCCCGTTTACCACTGCCTGAATCTGAGTCGATTGAGTTAGAGGCCAATTATATTTCTCATGTAGATCAATGTGTTGAGGTACTTTGTTTATCGGTAAGTGAAATGTCATCCATTACATCCAAAGATGTAGAGAGATGCACGGACACGGACCCAGTTTTATCCAAGGTAAGGGACTTTGTAATGCATAGTTGGAGACAAGATACAGATCCAGAGTTAGCAGCGTTTCATAGAAAGAGAGACGAGCTTTCTGTCGATAAGAACTGTGTTCTTTGGGGTTCTCGGGTAATCATTCCGAAAAAACTTCAACCTGCGTTTCCCAATATGTTGCATGACCAACATCCAGGAATGACAAGAAAAAAGATGTTAGCTAGGAGTTACGTGTGGTGGCCTGGGCTAGATCAGTCGATTGAAGACACCGTCTCCGCATGTCAGGATTGCCAGTACACTAGAAACGCAGAACCTAGAATACCACTTCAACAATGGCCTGTGACTTCCATTCGTTGGCAGCGTTTGCATATTGATTATGCTGACGACCCAAACACAAGACAACAACTTTTAATTGTTGTAGATAGTTTTTCCAAATGGTTGGAAGTATTTGTTATGAAGTCCTCTACTTCAGCTAACACTATTTCACAATTAAGGACGTGGTTTTCATCTTATGGTCTGCCGGAAGAGGTGGTAACGGACAATGGACCTTGTTTCACGAGCTATGACTTTAAAGAATTTCTGCAGAAGAATGGAGTAAAACATACATTGACACCACCCTACCACGCCGAATCTAACGGAGCGGTTGAGCGGTGTGTTCAGATCGTTAAGAAGAATTTGGTTCGACAAGTACTAGAGGAACATCTGCAATCACAGAAAACTACACTACAACATAAATTGGATAATTTTCTTATCTCGTACAGGAACACTCCAACAACGGCTACTGGAATGACCCCAGCCGAATTATTTCTGACATGGAAGCCTCGTACAAAACTAACTTTGTTAAAGCCAAACCTAATGAAGACAAGAAGATAAAACAGAAAGAGTTTTCCGATAGACAAAGAGGAAATATTAGATCATTTTTGGAAGGACAGAGAGTATTAGTAAAAACTGTTCGAAATGTAAAGGTATCGTGGGTTCCTGGGAAAATGATCATTCAAAGGAGTCCAGTTACTTATTTAGTTAGTGTTTTGGGGAAGACACGGTATTGCCATACAGATCATCTCCGGTCAAATGTATTATCTGATGAGAAGATATTAAGTGAACTACCCGATCTTTATCAAGAACCTACTACAGCTCTCACAGCCACGACTGTGACTGCGACTGCGACTTAATCAATCGAAGACCCTCAAGATTAACATATATGTAGTCAAGATTAACATATGAGAAATCTTGGATTGTTTGAGGAAATCAAAAGAAGATTATTTAACTTTTATTTTATTTAAATTTTATTATTTGAAATTGTTCTGAATAATTGTTCTGAATGATTAACTTGAAAGTTTAGTTCTCTTTGTTTTGTTTTTGTTTTTTTTTATAAAGAAGGGACGAGTGTAATATACTGAAGAAATTATTGAGGATAATTTACTTTTGCAATTGGCAATCCTGGAAGTAATATAATAATTATTTGTTTTACAGCTGAGTTGTTGTCTTTGACCAGAATGGAGAATAAACTAGATTTCAATTATTAATGCGTTCTTAATTAATAATAAAACATGCGCTTTTACACTAGCGAATTTCCCCTATAGGGAAGAAGCTATTACCGTAGGTCTCATGGTAAGACCTAAGCCCGAGACCATGATAACTTTTTGTTTTGGGGCCCCCAGAAGCAAAAAACACTATCAGTTTGAATTTATATATATATATATATATATATACAGGGTGTCCAACTTAAGTGTGCCACCATTGGTATTTCAGAAACTATTGTATATTTAGAGAAAACTTTAAACGGGGGACTTCACCTACTTTTTTAAGACATTTAAAAATATGAATTCCATTTTCTCCTAAATGGCCGCCATTTTCCAATATGGCGGACAACTTTGATTTTTCTTATGGAACACCCCGTATTTTATGGCGTTTTGGATTCTACATTTAATTTTAAGAAATTTTACTCTTTGAAATTTTTTCCTAAACCCAATGGTTAAGGAGATATAAGCCGTTAAAATTTTATTTTTCCCCATAAGAAATGCATAGCGTTATTGTCGATTCTCAGTGTATCGATACCGGTAGGGTTAATTAAAACATACCAGAAAACAAAAGTGCTTTAAAATGTGATTTTAGTTTAGATTCAACCATAGAAATAGTTTTTAGTCGAGATTCACTCATGGAAATGAACAATTTAGAATAGTTTTGTACTCCATAAGGATTGCATGGGATGGCTCAGTTAAAATGGACATAATGCATTTCAAATGGGGAAAAACCAAACTTTAACTGCTTATATCTCCTTAACCATTTGGTTTAGAAAAAAATGTCAAGGAGTAAAAAGTTCTTAAAATTAGGCGTAGAATCCAAGTACGCCATAAAATACAGGGTGTTCTGTTGTAAAGTAAAATCTAAAGGTCTGTAAATTAAATGTAACACATGTTATGAAACAACATGTGATAATTAATCAATATAGATGAAGGAAGTTTTTGTTTTGTTTAAGGAATGAGATTTTTAAAAGTTATATGTTTCTATCAGTTCCTAATTAAATGTTAATAAAATAATTAAAAGTATTAATTTGTGTGATTATGAAAACTTGGCGACGAGGATGGGATAACCATATTGAGAGAAATTGTAAACCAGTGATGTAAAATATTGAGTAAATACAAGTTTATTTCTTGGTAAACAAAAAAAAGAATTATGGCTGCCAAAACAATAATAGGTAAGTTGTCTGAGTTTGACCCGGAGGTTGAATCATTCGAAAACTTTTCTGAAAGACTTGAGAATTTCTTTATGGTCAATGCTATTAATGACACTGATAAAAAGGGCTATTTCATATCATTAATGGGTCCTAAGATGTACGGAACATTAAAGAATCTGTTAATTCCTGCTGTTCCTAAAGATAAAAGTTTTAATGAATTGTTGACTGTTCTGAAATCACATTATGCTCCCAGGAAAAATGTTATTTACGAAAGGTTTGTATTTAATAAAAGGAATCAGAAGGAGAATGAATCAATTTCTGATTATAGCGTTGAACTCAGGAAGTTGGCTACAACTTGTAAATTTGATTCATTTTTGGATCAAGCACTCAGAGACAGATTTTTGTGTGGGTTAAGATCTACTCATATTCAAAGTAAACTTTTATCAGAGGGGGAAAAATTGACGTTTGATAAAGCCATTGAGGGTGCCTTGTTAATAGAAAATGCTGATCATAATATAAGGTCTCTACATACTGAAAGTTTCCAGCATTCTGGTGATATTAGTTTAGTAAGGGGGAAGCCTAAGAAGTTCATGTCGAATACTAGATCCAAATCTTGTTTTCGTTGTGGTAAGGATCATGACGGTAGAAGCTGCCCTTACAAAGAATATAGTTGTAATTTATGTAAGCGCAAGGGACATTTGTTTGTGATGTGTTCTCAAAACAAAAATAGGCAAGGTCAAGTAAATCATAGACATGATTCCAGAGTGAATTTCTGTGGAGGAGAGGGAAATGAAACAACAAGATATCAAAAGGAAGGTTGACGTTCACAGAGGTTCCCCCAGAGTTTTTCAAACTGGAGATAAGATTTTTGTTCGTTCTGTCAGACAAGAAAAGGTAAATTGGTTGCCTGGAACTGTAGTTAAGGTAGTAAGTCCAGTGACTTATTTGATTAAAGAAGGAAACCGGACTAGGTTCGTTCATGCTGATCATTTAAAACCAAATAAATCATGTATTGAAGATGATGGTGAAGTACAAATATCTAGACCAAATATGATGGAGCAAGAACCATTGTTAGGGCCAGAATTAACCATGACATCTCCATCAAGAACCAAACAACAATCACCAGGCATAGGTATACCCACACCTGAACGGATTTCAAATAATTTGCCAAATCAAGAAATTGGTATTCATGAAGGACAACTGCAAAGAAATGGAGGACAAGAAAATCAAGAAACAATTCTCAGACGTTCTCAAAGGACAAGAAGGGCGCCTGAAAAATTGTGTTTGTAAACAAGAATTCTCCACTTTTCATGAAGGCATTTGTTTCTAAAAAGAAAAAAATTTTTATTTTTGGAAGAGAGAGAGTAAATAAGAGAAAGAGTTAAAATGTTAAATTTGTAAAAAAAGTGTTTAAGAAGAATTTGTTTTATATAAGTCGAAGGGAGATGATGTAAAGTAAAATCTAAAGGTCTGTAAATTAAATGTAACACATGTTATGAAACAACATGTGATAATTAATCAATATAGATGAAGGAAGTTTTTGTTTTGTTTAAGGAATGAGATTTTTAAAAGTTATATGTTTCTATCAGTTCCTAATTAAATGTTAATAAAATAATTAAAAGTATTAATTTGTGTGATTATGAAATGTTCCATAAGAAAAATCAAAGTTGTCCGCCATATTGGAAAATGGCGGCTATTTAGGAGAAAATGGAATTCATATTTTTTTAAATGTCTTAAAAAAGTAGGTGAAGTCCCCCCTTTAATGTTTTCTCTAAATTCAATAGTTTATGAAATACCAATGGTGGCACACTTAAGTTGGACACCCTGTATATCTATGTGTCTGTAAGCACGATAGCAGCCGTAAAAATGGTCCGATCTTTATGAAATCTGGTACAGACATGTAAAGTGGTAATCAATTGGATGAGTTCATAAACCAGCCTGATCGGACCACCAGAAGGGGGGTAAACTTCCCCAAAAATGTGTTTTTTGCATTTTTCACATAGAAAAATTAAAGTGATCCAATTTTGGATTTCACTATTGAATTTAGCTTGAAAAAAAACAATTTAGTATTTTAAATCATAGCTCTATGTCCATTGGTTACCGAGATATTGAAAATGGTAAACACAGTACATTGTCCCATTGTTAACCTTATGGGAAATAAGTAAATTTCTATATCTCGCTTATTTCTCAACTTATTACCTTGATAAAACTTGGTAAATGGCTTCTTCTAGTTCAGATCTACTAAATATTGAATTAAAACCACTCAGTTTTAATATACCTGTAGCAGCAAACCTGCATACTCATTCCCCATGTTATTTTTATGGAGCTTACAAAATGTGTCAAATCTCCCTATGATGGATTGAAATATATTGTTTTGCATTTGAAATTCGCTGAGTATGCAGGTCTGCTGCAACGGGGGTATTTTTTGCTTCTGTGGGCCCCAAAATGAAAAGTTATCACAGTCTCGGGCTTAGGTCTTACCATGATACCTATGGTATAGCTTCTTCCCTATAGGGGAAATTCGCTAAAAATTACTTTATTTACGAAGCGAAGTTCAGGACTTGCAAGATCTCTCTATCACTTGACTTAGACTAAAACTAAAAATAACGTGGTTATGAAAAGACTAAAAATTATATAAATATAAGCATCTGCATACATTTTGTAAACAAAACTTAACCTAATGTAAACGTCCACACAGCAAAGCGCCCTATATCCTGTCATGTTAATTACTGCGAAAGGCCATCCATCGGTCCATCACTCCCAACCACCATGCAGTAAAAGATATTTGACTCTGCAGGCCGAAACAGTGAAAGATTTATTGTGAATAAATAATGGATATTTATAAATAAATAAGATTTATTATAAGGGCAGTAGCCACTCTCTTAACTCCCCATTACAGGATTCAAAGCCGTAGCCAGAAAATTTTTTCGGGGGGGTTTGCCGAGGCCCGGCGACTGAATTTCTGGCTCGTCAAAAGTGGTGACCTTTTTTTTTTACTCGTGCATCTCACATTTTCAGGCCCTTTATTATCGTTTTTTTCCTTTTCCGGGACCTACGCATTTCGCCGCGGGGTTTTCTCCTTTCTCGGGGGGGGGTTTGACTATTTCGGGGGGGTTTTCACACCCGTTTACTACTCTTTCAATGCTATTCCTACTGTTTCGGGGGGGGGGGGTTCTGACCCCCTAACCCCCCCCACTGGCTACGCCCTTGACAGGATTGGTCTGTAATGGACATAGAGCGAATAACCAAAAGGTCGGTTGATCCAATTATTGTTCTAGCCAGGTGTATTTGTAGGTGGCATTCACGTTGAATGTATTGAACTGTCAAAACTTTGTTCATGTTTTTAAGGTCCACAAATAATACAAAATTTTTACTGCAATAGCTGCACCAACCGTCTACATAAATAATATACACATTTTCTATTGGGGTAGTACAACAGAATATTTTAAAACATTTTTGTCTCTATATGTTGTTTGGTGGCTTGTGCTATACAAAACGTAACATTAAGTATGACGTAGTACGTATGTAGTACAAAGTATTCCACTAGTGTAAGCTATAGGTGAGTTTTTATGGTCGACTTCTTGATTTATAAAAGGTAAACTTTTTTTACTAAGTAATGTTATATTACTGACAAATTTCATCAAAAGAGCTTGTGTTTGTTTTTATTATGTAACTTCTGTCACGTTATTAACTTGAAATTTGGCTTTTATAGGGAAATTGAGATTATTTTGTAATACTTCACTTCGTCACTAGTAACTGGTTACTCATATAGGCCATTGCCAGAGTGCCGCAGCTGAAATCGATGAACATTCCCTGAGTGTGATTTGCGTATCTCGGTTACTTGTACAGTGGAACCTCTGTTAACTATGGTACCCTTGGGACTGGGAGTGTGGACGAAGAATGGACGGGTGACAGAAATTTCATTGTAAACCTGCATTGTAACTGTAAATTTAAAAGGTTTTGGAAAACATGATACCCTGTGCAAGTGGATAATACATATTAGTTATTAAATTAAATACAAATACGAATAAAACAGAAATGGTAAACGATCAAACTATGCATAAACGTGACAATTGACAAAATTTAAATTACATTCACTGGCATCTTTTGAAGGTGCTTTTGCAGCACTGAGTTAAGCTTTGCTAAAAAAAAGAGCTTCATGAACTGCTAAACCTATAGTGTATAGTTTGACCAAAGGAAATCCTTTGTCATGAACTACTTACCTTAAGGGACTTTCTCTTAAACAATTACATTTTAAATATAATTTGCCAGCTGAAGACTTTCCAGCCTACCTGCATGAAAACGTTAAACATTTGTCGTTAAAACTACAAGCAGTACAACTCTTTCAATCCAAAAAAATTACACTGGAGATTAAATCTGAAGAAAAAGTATTTTTTTGTAATTTATTATGAAGGTTGGCAAGTTATGCTAATCAGCTTTTAAAAGGATAAGCAAATGCAAAAATAAAACTGGAAATTGGAAAATGAATAAAAGAAATAACAAACTAACCCTAAAACGAGGATCATCAGGAAGTCTTACCAGAAGATATCAATGTTATTCATAGGCGTGCGCAGGGTCTACTATGGGTGCCGGGCCCAAAAAATGCACCCCTCAGGGCCGTTACGTGGTTTATTGGCGCCTGGGGCAAAATGTTGTCGGGCGCCTCCCCCCCACACAGACACAATGAGTGAAGCTCGTTAAAGTAAAAAGCTATATAGTTGTGTAGACTTCCACGGTCCGAAAATACATTAAATCATTAAATATAATGACAGTTTACGGACTATACGTCTATGAAACAGTTTTTTCTATCAAAACAAGATTTTCTCAATTAGCATTAACTGGTGAAAACCACTAATATAATACAAGGAACAAATCAAATATTGCTTTAAACAGCCACAGATTGGAACTTTACTGTAAAAAGCCAATTTATATTGGCTCCAATTTTTACAATAGAATTCCAAATGATATTAAATTGGTGAATGACTTAGCAAAATTCAAGAGGGAGTTAAAGGTATTCCTCATCAACAACGCCTTATATTCACATGATGAATTATAGCTATAAAATATAAAGCTCAGGAAGTTATGGTATATTGTCTATGTTAGTTTTTAGCCAGTGTCTATGTTAGTTTCCAAAGAAAATGTTGTAATGATTAAAAGTTTAATAACAAAAAATTGACACTATTCATGTATACTTTGTACTATTATAAATAAAGAGATTTTGAATTGAATTGAATTCTCGAAGAGCGTTTCCGGGTTAAGCCGTGTATATGTCGAACTTGTTTGCCGACGTTTCGGATATATTGCAATATCCATCTTCAGGGCGACGAGTGTCTTTGTTGACAGACTCACTCATTCACTGTAGCCCGCGCCTGACCTCCGCTCTTATATAGGTGCCGTGACCGAAGGTTGTAAGCAGGTTGGTCCTGGGTCCCGGCCATTCTAGAAATTACAGGAATGTCCGAGCCCACAGGGGTGTTACCGTCTTCATTGTTTTTGGCACAGGGTTTCCTGGAATCGCTGTGAGGGGGCGGAAGGGCGGTGTTTACACTTGGATTGTTGGTGGAGAGAACTCGGGAAGTTTCCTGCTCTGGAACCATATTTACATTTTTGCACTTAGGTAATTTATTTATTATGGGTAGCCAATTTTGGTTTAAACTGTAACCACAATCTAAATTCAAGTTGTTTGGATTTTTTTTAATTTCAATTGTTTCGTGAATTTCCCGTTGATAGTTATCTTCAAAAGAGGCTATAATTTTGGTTTCTTCGAAATTAATTAAATGTTTGGTTTCAAAAGAATGCTTAGCTATGGCCGACACCTCTATATCATCGTTCTTTGTATTCCTTATGTGTTCTTTAAGTCTAGTCAAAACCAGTCTACGGCTTTCTCCCATGTAACATTTTTTGCAGCTACACTGTATGTGATAAACCCCTGGAGCCTGAAGATTAATTTTGTCTTTGACCGGTCTTAAAAATTGTTTAACTCTCTTATGTGGTTTGAATATGGTTCTGATTTTTTGTTTCTTGAGTATTTTCCCAATAATATGGGTTGTTCCTGTAATATACGGTAAAATTGTGTTTTTATCATTTCTGGTTTCCTCGTTACTGCTCTGGCTGTAAATTTGTAACTTGTTTTCTTGTTTTCTAAAAGTGCCCAAAATATCAGGTAAACTGTATCCATTTTTTAATAGTACACCAATTAAATGTTTCTTTTCTGAATCATAGTGACTCCTGTCTGAAATCGCAATAGCACGGGATACAAGGGTATGTAAAACGGCAGATTTCTTTGAAGGGAGGTGGTGAGAATCAGCATGTAAATATCTATCTGGATGGGTAGGTTTCCTATACACTGTGTGACTTAATGTTCCGTTGTTATTACGCTGAATTCAAACATCCAAGAAGGCCAGTTTATTTTCTTTTTCTAATTCCATTGTAAATTTAATATTGGGGTGGATGGAATTTAGATGTTCCAAAAAACTCTGTAATGTTTAAAACCCATGAGGCCAGATTGCAAAGGTGTCGCCCACGTAGCGTGGAAATATTTTTGATTTAAGAGGAGCTGAAGACAACGCCTGTTGTTCAAAACTTTCCATATACAAATTTGCGACTACGAAATAAAAGTAAGTAGATTTAACACACTCTACTGTCAGTGAAATTAAGTCTGGTGGTAAAATGTCTGAAATCAATTTGATTACCTCATCTACAGGTACTTTGGTAAATAAACAAACATCAAAGCTCACTAAAATATCAGATTCAAAAACTGTTACCGATTTTATTAAGTCTATGAAATGGTGAGAGTCCTGGACATGAGTTTCCGTGAGAACAACATGCGGTTGGATAATATTGGCTAAATATCTCGCTACTTTGTGTGAAGGGGAATCAATAGCACTTACAATGGGCCAGAGTGGGGTGTTATCTTTGTATTTTTGGCAGACCGTATATCTTATATATAATCATTTAATAATTAAATCATTAATTTAATCATTAATCATCATCATTAATGATCATTAATCGTTAATGATGACATCATTAATCATTAATTATAATCATTTAGTATCTTATATATAATCTACATATATAATAATTTAATTTATTGTTTACATAAAATATATTTTCCTACTCATAATTTATTTTTATTATTAATTTAAGAAAGAACTCATTAGTATGATTCTGTAGCGGATTAGATAATTCCAGTCTTGCTGATATTCATAGTAAGATTTTTTCTTTTAAATATTTTTAACATCTTAAAGATTGTTTTGTCATAATTTAAAAGGCTTATTGAATAAACTAAATAACTATCATTGAACTTAGTCAATCCGCTTTAGTCAATTTCAAATTCACTTTGCTTTGCATAAGTTTCGACACTGAGTTACTGTCCTAAGAGAAGGGGTTTTCCTATTATTCTCGTAATATTTTCTTATTTGTATTAGTTTAGTTTTTAACTGGCAGATATGGTAGCATATTCGGGTTGACTGGGCGGGTGCCTGTGGCAGCCTATGTTTTTCTTCCAGGATGGCAGCGATGAAGAGGACCACAATCAGAATAGTTGTTTGGAATTAAGTTCTTTTATCATTATTCAGTTTTTTTTAATCAATTTCCACACAGTCTTAAGATATTTCATAATAACATAAGAAGTTACTCTAAGAACATCGACGAATTCCTAGTGTATTTAAATGCCATAAATTCTAGAATGGATATAATAATTCTTTCAGAGTGCTGGCTGAGTCAGGGGATGGGGGAGGGGGTACCAATTGACGGCTACGACATTCACATGACTACGACACAAAGAAACAGGAACGACGGCGTCATTGTTTACACTAACAAATCACTTTCAGTCACATCAAAACAAGTAGTACTAGGCGACGTTTTTGGGCTTTCTCTTAACTTTAAGGCCTTTAATAAAGATTTTAACCTATTAGCGTTGTACAGAACATTCGACAGTGATTTGAGAACGTTTACGACTGAATTAGGACAATATTACGATAACATTGACAGACACAAAATGTGTATTTTTATGGGTGACATTAATATTAATCTACTTAACCACGATGTGTTTACAGATTCATACTCAAACAGTTTAATTGGAGCAGGTTTGGTTCAATGCATCGATAAACCGACCAGAGTTACAGACAACAGCACCTCTTGCATTGACCACGCTTTTGTACGTTACTGTGACATGACTGCTGTGCATACAGCTGTACTTCAAACCAGTTTGACAGATCACTACGCCACCGCCCTCACTATCAATGGCGCCGCACACTCGCATACGCACACTACCACTGCCACCGCCAACCTGCCGCAGACTTACCTCGACCGAGCCACTTTTACAGATATACTTTCACACACTGACTGGGGACCCGTCCTGAACTGCAATGATTTAGAGTTGTGCTCTACGTATTTTAACGAGTTGGTTGAACAAGCTAAGACCAGGGCAACGAAACCTATAATTTTTAAATCCACAAGACATAAAAGAATTAAGCCTTGGATTACTGACAGCTTAGTTAAATCAATAAGAATTGGAGATAACCTGAGTAAGACCATTAAAAAGGAGCCGTTTAACATTAATTTATTAAACTACTACAATGAATATAGGCAAACTTTATCTCGTTTACTGAAATTAGCCAAAAAGAATTTTTATAAGGAACAAATTCAAGTAAATAATCGGAATCCAAAAGCATTTGGGGGAATTATAAATGAGTTAGCTGGCAGATCGTCTAATAAAGACCCTTTCCCATTTGCAAAATTTATCCCAGGCATTACTCCATCTCAACAATTGATCAAAGAGCAGATTGCAGATGAATTTAACAATTCTTTCTCGACAGTTGGCGATAAGTTAGCTGATGCAATAAAATCAGGCGGGAACCCGATTGTAAATGACGCCGACTACCGACTAGACACGACTTTGACACTACGGACAGTTACTGAGCAAGACGTTTTACGGCACAATACGGAACTGCGAGGTGGCTCGGCCCCAGGGCTGGATGGAGTATCGGATATTTTCAAACAGAACTCAAAGTTTTTTTAATTAAACCTCTTTTGCATTTAATAAATTTAAGTATTACAACTGGATTTTTCCCAAGTCATTTCAAAATAGCCAAAGTTTTTCCACTATATAAATCTAATGACATTAAAGATAAAGGTAATTTCCGACCAATTTCATTACTTAGTGTTTTTTCCAAGATTTTGGAGCGGATCGTGAAGGAACAATTAGTGGAGTACATTCAAATTAATAGTATTTTATCAGGGGCACAGTTTGGGTTTAGACAAGACAAGAACATTTCTGATGCACTATTTGAAGTATGTAAGTCATCAATTGCAGAAAATAATCAAACTATGTTAATTTTTCTTGATCTTAAAAAAGCTTTTGACTCAATTGACAGAAATTTGCTTTTGAATAAACTGGAATTAATTGGAATTCGTAACGTTGCTCTCAATTGGTTCAAAAATTATTTATCTGACCGCTCTCAAGTTGTTTCAATTTGTGGAGTGAATAGTGATGTCAATCCTGTGAATTACGGAGTTATCCAGGGCAGTACTTTGGGACCAATTCTTTTTTTAAATTTATATAAATAATATTACAAAAATTAACTTGCATGGTAAACTTTTTCTTTTTGCCGACGACACTCTAGTTTTGATCAAAGGGAAAACGTGGTTGGACGTTAGGTCAAGAGCTATGGGCGATCTCTCCCTAATTAAGACATGGTTAGACCAGAACATTCTCTCTCTAAATGTCGGCAAAACCAAATTTTTGCCAATTTCCCTCTCCGCTAGTACAGATTATAATATGGGAAATCTCCGTTTGCACTGCTGTGGAGACTTACTTAACAACAGATGCAAATGTGAATTCATAGAACAGGTATCTAGTTATAAATACTTAGGTATATTTTTTGATATGCGTATGAAATGGGTAGAGCACATAACATTTATTAAGCAAAAATTATGTAAATACATTTACGCTTTTAGACAATTAAGTGAGATTTTGGAGGAGAGGGAAATTAAATTAGCTTATTATGCCTATGTTCAATCAATACTTTCTTTTGGCATTCTTAGTTGGGGAGCTTGTTATTGCTCAACCTTGAATCCTCTAAGCGTGATTCAGAGAGCAATATTAAAAGCAGGTTTAAAAAAAAATCGAAGGTACTCCACTGAAGTTCTTTTTCATGAAACTGGTCTACTTTCAGTCAGACATCTTTACATAAAATTTCTTCTCATTTATATTTTCAAAAATTTTAATTCAATTTTTTCACCTATTGCTCACCAACATTCAACTAGATACGCCCAGAATGTTGGAATGTCCGTTTTGCAACTAAATAACTCTGTATCCGTGACTAATTCCTTTTTTGTTGCTCATCACCTCTTCCGGAATTTAAGCCAGAACAATAGTGCAAATAATTTATTTGAATCGCCAACAATTAATATTTTCAAACATCGCTCCAATAATTTTTTGCTTTCCATTAGTTCCGACGAGGCCGAGGCTCTTATCAGGCCCAATTACACTAGACGAGACCTTTGACGACCCCCCCCCCCCCCAACCCCATCACACAACTTAAGGAAACACAGTTTGCCATGAAAATAGGCTACTGTCTGTTGTGGTCCTCGAACCAACAAGTGCTCATTGAATATCCAATATCAAATTTCACCTCAATTCAACATCCGTCATTCATAAACTTACGTTCATTCCCATTTTAATACCAATCAACAATAGTTTATTTTCAATTACCCTTTATCATTTTTCTAGCCACCTTTAACTGATAGCAACTCGGGCTTACGCACTGGCATCTTCCCATGTAAGCCCTTCCTTGTTTTATAGTTTAAATTAATGTTAATAAAAATTCAATGTTATATAGTTGCCAAAGAATGGTTGTTGTTGTTGTATCTAATGGGATAATAAACGTTTAATTTCATTTCATTTCTTAGGTGGAATTGGAACCGTTGACTTTAAAAACCTGTCGTTCAAATGGAATTGAAGAATTTTTAATCAAGTCAATGATCTTGTGTTTAATTCAATTTGTAGGATTTTTTACAATTCTATAGGCTGGATCCGAGAGTAGGTCATACATTTTGGTTTTGTATTCATCACTATGGTATTCATAATAACTGTGGCGTTTCCCTTATCTGCCGGTAAAACCACGATGGAGTCGTCCTGTCGGAGGTCCCTTAAAGCTTTTAATTCCTCTGAAGAAATGTTTGGTTTTGGAGGTTTCGCTCATTTTAATATTTGACAAATGTCCTTCCTAATATCGTTTACTGTTTCTGATGAGAGATGGCCGATTGCCGATTCTACATTGTATATATTATCCAACGCAATCTGGCCTCATGGGTTTTAAACATTACAGAGTTTTTTGGAACATCTAAATTCCATCCACCCGAATATTAAATTTACAATAGAAGGAAAAAAATAACCTGGCCTTCTTAGGTGTTTTAATTCAGTGTAATAATGATGGAACATTAAGTCACACAGTGTATAGGAAACCTACCCATACAGATAGATATTTACATGCTGATCATTTAATTGATGTACTCAGGGGCGGCTCGTGAGTTTTTTAGCGCCCGTGCAAATATTAAAATTGCCGCCCCCCGTCCCCTTCCCAACCCATCATATCCTCACCTCCCCCTCACCCCAACCGTCGAACGCCAAACCCTATATTCCCTTTCGGGTAACTCATAAAAAACTGACACGACGTCACGTCCGCGCTTTGCCTCGATTTCACACTGAATCTTGCTTTTAGTTGGCACAGTTCACGCACTAGTGCTTACGCCGACTAGCGCTACGACGACTTCAATATAAACCAGATAAGACAACACAATTAAAATATTTTGCGTGCGGTTTTAGTTCTACAGTCAAACCGCTAGGTCTGATAGTTTCCCGAGTCCAACTACGTCACACCAGCTGACCGAGCTTAAACATTTTTTTACACTATGGGCACAGTCAGTGTTAAACTGAATAAGTGGACCATAAAATGTCGATACTGATCACCGAATGTTTAAAATGAAAGACAAGGAAATACATTCAGCTCGAAATCTTTAGTATTTAAAAATCTTGATTTCGTATTATAGTTCTGCAAATGCTGAGTTTTGACAACTTTGAAATTATTACATTACTATTCTCCGTATATATATGTTCTGAAAACCTGAAATTTAAAAGAGGGCAACAAATAAGCAAACTCCATTCAAATAGGAAAGTAATTTATTGATTAATACTTTGTAAATTAATGTTCTTATTATGTCAAATAATTTCCTAACAAATGATTTGAATTCTCGTTTGATCACTTATAAATATTAGGCTACAATACACAAATTTAGTTTAGGTTACCGTATCACAAACTACGGCAATAGTAAGCTATCCTCCAAAATAAAACGTAAATATTTTGCTTGAGTGGATTTTCAATCTTTAATCATAAACTGTTAAGGCCGGGGACACACGAGGTGTTTTTTAACGCCGTGGTAAAAATGCCACTCGCCCGTAGTGCTTTCCCCCGTAATGGACGCGTCCACACGGGGCGGAAGAAATACCGCGCGATAATATTGCCGCTGGCGGTCGTTTTGCCTTCGCTCGAAAGTGGATTTTTTCCGCTTTGTCATCACAGTGGGGTATGCAATTAAATGGGAGCGTACACATTTGGCGGATTTTTTACCGCGGCCATGATCAGACGGCAAGACACTCTAAACATTGTATATACCGTGTTGATGACGTCAGGAGCTCTGTGATCAGCATTTGGTTAAAAGTATTTGGTAAACATCCACAGTCGTCTCTCAAAATCAAAATGGTACCACGATTGGCAATATTTTTCC